>QCXZ01000003.1:34309061-34642207 GCA_025024175.1 Rhyzopertha dominica | reverse complement strand
TTCTCTGCAATTTGACTAGATGCTGTTCCGTGTTGTATGCATCAGAACAATCTATGGACAGCTTGTTTCCGCTTAATAAGTCTCTTCAGCCCGACTATAGTCCCAATGCAGACAACGAGACGCAAATATATTTAGTTTCCCCTTATGTACGCCAACTAGCGCGATATGCATGGGATGGCGACTGCAATCTGTAGACTGTTCGCCCATTCTCTTGCAGCGGAGACTCATACCCTATCGGTAGCCCGACTTACAGCATACGTTTAAAATATTGTTTTAACCAGTAAGCTTCTATTCTATTGTTGTCAACAACAAAACTTGACATGCTTCGTGGTTTTGACATATTTGCCTATTCAGTCTAACAAGTACTGAAAATCATAGGTGTTAAATTATGAACGCTTATGATTTGCTGACGGACGAAGGTGGTGCGAAAAAGTGATGTGATTTAATGCTTACTACTAACATCGTCTGTTGAACTTGACAGTTCGATTAGTTGAACATGTTAAACAGACAAATCCTGACCTTACCGCTCCTTTTCCGTGAATGCTTCGACATGTCTGAATGTAAGTTTTCAAACGAGCCATCGTATGGTGAAATGGTATAGGGCATTTCATCCCAGAACATTATTTTAAATGGCTAAAGAATTTGTGATTTAATTTAAAACGAATTCAACAAGTGCGGTTTAATAATAATTAATATTAACGAGACGTTCTTTAAAAGATTAATCAGTATAAGGGCAAGTGTCACTAGTTTGTTTTTTGGCAATGTACTATAAAAGTCCAATATGTATGTGAAAAATGTGTCCCTTTTCGATTACAATTGATAGAAAACCTGTGAAGTAAATAATTATTGTTAATTGAAGCGTTTTGGTTATCTATTTCAAATCCTTTAGTATGAAAATATTCGAGTAGGAGGAATGTTTTCCTTATATTCAGATCACTATATTTTATGCATCTCTATATCAAATCATTATAATGACTCCAACGAAGTCAATTCATTCTGATGCGTGCACGAGTTAAATTTCAGAGAAGAAAAGTTTTTAATTTAAGATACTCAACTAATGATGGTTAACGGTTATTGTGTTTAAATAATGATGCAACTTGACGTTTTATAAATTCATTCGCAAGTGAATTGTTGAATCGACAGTAAAGTCTATAAAGGTTTAATATTTATATACATTCTAGACTGTTTGATTTTAATGTCCTTTTTCTGTGGTTATGAATCTGTGTACTTGAGAAATATGACGGGCAGCTGACTGTACTTCCCAGGTCAATAATCAAATTCCGGTGTTATTGTGGCACCCCATTCAATACCTTAAAGACTTGGTGGTTCTCTGAAAATTAATTTGACTAAGAGGATATTACGGCATACCGCGTCGCGAGTTGTTTAGGGATACGCTGTTCAGATTCTATTAAGTAAATGAAACAAAAGTGATTCACAATATTTCGTTTTAAACTCGTAAAGTTTTGTGTGGCAGCACTACTCATTGTTAAATAGCTACATGTATGGTGCTGCATTGTATAATAAAGTGTAATGTAACTTTCTCTTAATCATATTTGTTTAAATAAATAACAAACACATGAACATGATCATTAAATAAAAAAGCAATTCTTTTTTTTCATTAA
Source organism: Rhyzopertha dominica (assembly GCA_025024175.1). NCBI lineage: Eukaryota > Metazoa > Arthropoda > Insecta > Coleoptera > Bostrichidae > Rhyzopertha > Rhyzopertha dominica. The sequence continues at coordinate 34,640,585 of QCXZ01000003.1, read as the reverse complement.
TTAAGAATGCTAAAATATTAGTACACAAGCTGTAGAATTACTTTTTTGTATTGCAACAGTTTTCATTTGTTTGGCTAACATATTTTGCAATCCAAAGTTCATTATTGCCTTTGTATTGAAACGTTCTTTGTTTACGACGAGAAACAGTTCTCATCAAAATTATAGACAAAAAATTTGATTGTCACTGGCCAGTCATGGCAAAACACTGTTTGAGCGAGAAAGGTTCCAGGTATTACAATTAGACAAAAAGGAGTTTAAAGGTGCATGAAATTATTAATAATATTAAAAACTAAGCGCAGCATTCCATCACCACCACATTTAGGTAGCATGAACTAACGGCATCTTGCGCTAGAACGTATTTAATTATACCGGCAGGATTCGACAAACAAATTATTTAAGAATTTGCTTTTTAACGAATTATAAAGCTTAAAAGCATATTGCTCAGTCAACAATTTTTAAACAAAACATCAGATAGATTCCTTTTTGCAGATAACGATGTTCTACATGTTATGAACGTATCGCGCCCGAATAGAACTGCTGTTCATCTCGAATCGCAGCCCACAGTCTATAGAGCCTACAGCTAATTGTTTCGGTCTGGCATCCTGGCAACCAAAACTCAATTAGTCATGCGAGTTTCGGGTCTGACATCTAGCGGCGGCTACCGTAATCGTACAAGTAATTAAGGTAGCACTGAAAGGCTTAGTCCAATACCAGGTATAAACTATCGGTTTCAAGGTCACACGAGTGTCAAGCAGTTGCTTCGAAACGTTGCCATGCACCTGTGCAAGCGTAGAGCCTACAAAAATGAAATTGTTTAAATTATTAAGTTGAATGGTATTTCTTTAAAGGGTAATGTTGTTTTTGCTAATGCATAGAGATGTGATATTCATTCTCTAGCACATCCCAAGAGGTATAAATTACAACCACTAATCCATGGCTGGGAGTTTATCCTCTCTAGCTCACTATGCAAAAAGTTGCTTCAAATCAGCAAAATTTCATATAAAACGGTCCAACTCCTGTTCAGTTTTGCAACTTTCACTTAGCGCGGACCACATATGCTGCTGCCGCAGTTCGTGGATGTCATCCGGTGAAGAAAAGGTTCCTCTCTTGGCTATAGCAAGTGTGCTTTATTATTATTGGTTAATTCCTTGTTGTCCACGAATTCAGTTCAAAAGTAATCTTTTGCATGCTCCATAGATGCGGACTGCAAACGAGGCCTTCATTGACTTAATAATTCACATTTTTTCCCACTTTAACCCATCCAGTTATAACTTGCTTCTGCCCTCCTTAAAGATAAGCATTTTGAATGATTTCAGAAAATCAAACATCGTACTGCTTACACCCATGTGCTGCATGCTCAGGATGTAACTCTAATTTCAGTGAGCTCACATTTTATTTAGTTTAGCGGTATGCGTTGTGCTCATCTCTTAGTGACTCTTAGACATACAAATCTTTATTAGCTTGTATTTTGCGTTCTTGTTGATGGATTGCCACAACGCCGAGGACTCATTACTATGGGTATCAAACCTTGGTATAAAACCAGTAAACTATTTTCAGCATCAGTCCCCCATGTTCTTCCATTCATGTATAGGTAAGATCGCAAAGCTTCTGTTACATGCATGTACACTTTCCAGGTGAATCTGCAAGGTCAGCCTGACGTGTACCTAGTTTTTACCCAAGGTATTTTGTGGTGACCCTCATTAAAGCAGGCTGTGAAACCAACGGAGTTGACATAGCGGCAGAACTTCTGATTTTTTCCGACGCTCGCCTGTCTGCGCGTTGCCTATCCATCAGCTTATGATGGGGGAACTGCGAAGCAAAAATAAGAATAGCGATAACATGAGACAGGCGGTGCGTGCAAAGTATTTTTATGTTTGGTATAGGTTACGGACTTATTAATTCAACGAAAAAAATTCTTTTATTGAAAATAAGCACATTTGGCTCAACATATATTTCAATTATTTATATGCGTTTCGTAAATGAAAGGTGGTGGCAGTCTATTGTGTAGCCTTTGTTGTTTTTGCTAGCCATTATTGTTTTCAACAGTAAAGTAGGAACAGATATATGTTAGATGTCCGCATACGATGGATCTGTAGAATTTCTTAAAGAGGTAGGGGTTGGGGCAATATGTAGAAGAAAGACTCGTTTAGTGCAATAACGTACACTTCTAGCCTCATAAGCAGCACATCTATAGTTCGAACCCGGCTGGAATAAAAAATCGAAAAGCTCACAATTTCACATTCAAGCTGTCGACACAAGGGAGGTGATAACATTGGACGGTTTATTTCTAATATACATAACTACAGGTCTCTGGAACAGCGGCGTCCTGCGGGCATCCCTTTGTAACAACTATTTATATGGACACATGTCCTAGAGAAGTCCTGACGACGAATTTATCCCGTTGATATATCTTCCAAGCCAATTTATGTAAAGCTAAATCACATTGTTTTCCTGCCTTGCTAAGCCTAAAGCAACATCCCCGAGGTGCATAGTTTCTTTAATGCATTTAGGACAAACAATGGTTAAATGATGGGTCGGAAAGCTTTAGCCTGGGCGTATGAATCTCGCCTTGGCTTTTCGGTGTATGTACCAAGCGTTATATATCCTGTAGGAACAGCCGCTCTTTCTAAGTTGCAAAGGAATATAGCCAATTGTCCCGGTCCCTCTTACGGCAGAACATGATAGATTCCAAGAGATGTTTATGATTTAAAACGAAGAACTGTCCATTCAGGTATGACGGGTCTTGTGTGACAACGCAACCCAGACGGAGTATTTAGACAATCAGCTTAAGAGTTTTATCACAGATATCACTATGAGATCCCATCTTACATCACTTGTCTCTCAGTAATGCCTTTTGAAGTGTATAGCACTTTTGAAATGTTTTCCTTACAAAACTTCTTCCGTGACAAGTCTTTCGCCTTGTTTAGGGCGTATCCATTTCTGAATCGGAGAGTTTTTAACTGAATTGTATGCAGTTGTTCGATATGCAGGCAATCAAAAAGCTCAGTCTGTTCTTGTTTTTGCTTATTGTCTCCCATCCATGTAAAAAACGGTATGATAAAGTTTGTTTCAGCAATAAATGTCCTCAATGATCTTAATCAATTTTAGCACACAACCATATGAGTTGGCTGTAGTGTTGCCAACATCATCACAGATACCGTGTTTAATGATGTTTTAAACTAGTTTGAACAAATCCTGAAGCTAAATTTAGTAGATCAAAATTTAAGTGAATAAATACAGGAAAAGATCTGGTTTCATAGTAGAAACAAGGTGAAGCTCAATTTTTTTATTACGTGTTTCAACCGCGCCATTTACGTCATAAAAATGAATCAGTAAAAATATTGGTGTCGAATAGGTGTTTTGAACGAATGAATCCTAATTGCTTGTTCAGTTCAGTTCTATACATGTACACATATGTTGTTTTTATTAATTTTATATTTGACATTCAAGCGGGGATCAAAGGGTTCACATAAAATAATTAATATAAATCAGTATTCTAATTGTAATGTTCTAGGTTTCTTGGACAAGCACCTACAGCCTACTCACGAACCGTAACTGGGAATTAGTGAATAATGGATAAATATTCCTTGTATTTGATTATATGTGGCGGTAAAGTAGACTTTCAACTAAGTATAAAATACAAGAACAAATAAACTTAATCCTTTATTCTTTTGCTGTGTTATACCACGTCAAAGTATATTTAAGCTATGTTAACAACAAAAATAAAATGTTCAAATTAATAATAGCAGAACTTTTTTATTATCTGTAAAATAGTTGTGGTACTAACTAGCGATAACATACAGTTCTAATGAATTTTGTAGTCGTTTTCATCCGAGACATTCTTCATAACTAAACCAACCTCTACAAGGCGGTAAAACCAATGTGAGCATTGGTTCGAAAAATTGAGTTAACACTTTTTAGTGGAAACACGTTCTTCGGTTCGCCACAAAAACTCTTCTATTATATCAGCGTGATCTCAGTGGACCATACTGTTTACTCCTCGAGATCGGTAGATGCATTTGCGGTATACAGGAATCTCGGAGGAAAAGGTTACTGATTGTGTATTTAATGTAAATTAGGGAAGAGGAACAAATAGTGATGATAAGGACACCAATATTTATACAATAACTACTTATAAACAGTAGATACATCCTTATGCGATGAATATACGAGTATGCAGGTAGTGTATAGCTTCCTAAATGTTTTATGCTGTACAACAAGATTATCAAAATAGTCTGAGACCAACAGTTGTTTCTCCTTTAACAAAAAGCTCCTTAGTTACTTAAAATTATCTGGTAAAATTTTTCCTATAGACAGATAGTTAGATATGCTTTAGGTATATGGGTCGTATTGTGTAGGTTTTGGCAGTACAGGATCATGGTTATACAAATTTAGTATGACAACAATAAGTTCTAGTTAATCACATCATGGCTGTACGTTATGTAGCTAACGAGAGAGGGTACTTGCAACTTCCCACTCCCAAAAATCCATAAATTGCAAAAAAATTTAACAACATACCTCGGAATATAAACAGCCCTAAGAAAAAATGGAAATGGAAATTTTTGGAACATGGAATGTTAGGGGATTCCGCAATCAACAAAAAAAAAGTACTTGACTCCATCAATGATTTACAAATGGACATTAGCCCTCTAACAGAGATAAAAAGGAAGGGAGAGGGCTCTGAAATTTTACACAAGTAAATCCACTTATATATAGCGGTTTTAATAAAGACAGAGCTAGAACAGGTGTATCAATACTTATAAACAAGAAATTTCAAAAGATAACGAAAGAGTGGCTGTAAAAACAGCTTTGAAGAAGATTTTTCTAGGCCAGATAAATAACCACAGAAAAATTATCCCACTAGAAGATTTCAACGCTCGAATAGGACGTAGGGCAAATGACAAAGTGATAAAGTTGAAATATGTCAACAATACAACGTGCGAATAATGAACGGATATTACCTTCATAGACATTCCCCGATATACCTGGATTCAACCAACTGAAAAGACTAAGACCATAATAGACTATGCCATTTGTAAAGAGGATTCAAGAATTAATCTACAGTTAAATTTGGAATAGGAACTACAGACAACTGGCTAATGCCCTATATTCCAAAAACTTATATACATATATCTAAAGTTAATCTAAGCTGTTCCATAGATCAGATTGTTAATTATGTAGAGTCTAAAATTAATGCTACAATAGATTGTGAAGAACTTGAGGTTAAATCTGGAAGCTACAGAAGCTATAAATTGCTATAAAGAAATTTATTAATTACAAGAAAAAACCAAACAATCTTCAAAAGCAAGACTGACTAGGTTCTCATAATACGTTACAGTGCTCCTTACCATCTAGTATAAAAAATTAAATATATTTTACCAAAACGTGCGAGGCTTAAGAACAAAATTAAACGACTTTCAAAATGCTGTACTCCTCAACGATTATGACATAATTTTAATTACTGAATCTTGGCTGTTGGATGGTATCTACAATGAAGAATTTATTGATAATCGTTACATAGTTTATCGTCACGACAGATCATCAGCAACTAGTAACAAGTCAAGAGGCGGTGGAGTGTTCATTGCAGTAAAACGTCAATTTCCTTCACATAAATTGCTATCCAGCTCTAATGATGTCGAGGAAATTTTGAAGGTACACTGTGATCGTGAATCTGTGATAGTTGGTGTAGTCTATATTCCTCCTGGATCATCGCTGCAGTATTACTCGAATCATGCTTACTCGGTCGAGAATATCATTTCCAATAATGAAGATACCTCCATCTTAATTACTGGTGATTACAACCTGCCCAATATTATTTGGCATAAGGATCCTGATCTCCCAGGATTTTATGGAACCGAAATCAACAGTGACATTGAAATCTGCATCTGTGATAGGTTTTCATTGCTAGGATTGACTCAGTTCAACAATATTTTGAATTGTAATAATGTAATTTTGGATCTAGTTTTTTCGAATAACTGTGCTATAGTTGTTACTGAATGTTTACCTCTTACAAACTGTGATATTTTTCATCCACCCTTAGAAATTAATTACTTTAAATACAATGAACTAAAAACCCCCACATACTATTTTTACGACTTTAAGAATGCAAATTATGATGCCTTAAATTGGTTATTTTGTAGCGTCGATTGGAACATCCTGTATAACAGTAACGATATTAATCAATGTGTTGATCATTTCTATTTTATTTTGGAAGATATTATGGAGCGTTGTGTAACTAAACGAATAAATAACAAATCAAATTTTCCTTCTTGGTTCAACAAAGATATTATTAAACTCATTAAATGTAAACGTCATATCCATCGCAAATTTAAAATATCTAAGTCTGATGCAGATTATTCTGACTTTGTTGAACTAAGAAAACGATGCAAAATCATGGTGCGGGAAGCTTACTCCGATTATATTTCTAATGTAGAAAATTCTATTCCTAATAACACCAAATTGTTCTGGAAATATATTAAATCCAAAAATTAAAACTGTAATTCGGTGCCTGGCTTTTTGCACCATGGAGAAAAACATGCATCAGATGGCGCTGACATTGCTGCGCTTCTGGCAAGCTACTTTGGTTCTACTTATAAGCCATTTATGTCTTTGGATAATTCTGATTTAGAAAAATCACTAAAAAACCCAGTTTCTTACAACAGACTTTTTATTTCTGTTGAGGAGCTTAACAAAAGTCTAAGAGAGGTGGCGGTTGATGGTATGGCAGGTCCTGACTTAATTCCTCCTATTTTTATTAAAAGTTGTGCTGAATCTTTAGCATTCCCCCTTTTTATAATCTATAATATTTCACTTTCTCAAGGCAACTTTCCAGACTATTGGAAAATGTGTTATTCTATTCCTATTTTTAAAAAGGGGGATAGGTCTGATGTGACAAACTATCGACCGATTACTATTCAGTCATGTATTCCTAAAATTCTTGACAAACTTGTCACTACCAAATTATCTTTTATTTTTAAGGAAACTATTATTGATGAACAGCACGGGTTTTTGTCGGGTAAATCAACCGTTACTAATTTGTTTTCATACGTAAATTTTATCTGTAATTGTTTAGAGAGGGGCTTTGTGGTTGACGCTGTTTACACTGACTTCAGCATAGCTTTTGATAGTATCAACCATGAAAGATTGGTATGTAAATTGGGTGGGTACGGTTTGTGTGGATCGCTTTTGTCTTGGATAGAATCATTCCTTACTAATCGTGCTCACATCTTGAATATAAATGGTTATAGGTCAGATCCTTTTATCCTCAGGGATCCCACTTAGGCCCTTTGTTGTTTTTGTTATACATAAACGATATTAAAGATGAAATACAATTTTCAAAATTTCTGCTATTTGCTGACGATCTAAAAATTTTCTTAAATATTAAATGTTATAATGACCATGTCAATTTTCAAAGTGATTTGGATCGTATTTATAGGTGGTGTGTTAGGAACGGCCTTGATTTAAACCCAGATAAGTGTAAATCAATCTGTTTCTGCAGGAAGAGCATTATCACTGTTTATCCATACTTTTTAAATGGCGTACAGTTGGAGAATGTGCAGTTTATCAGAGACCTTGGGGTAATTGTTGACTCCAAATTAAAATTTAATTACCATATTGATAGCATCGTATCCAAAGCCAGTAAAATGTTAGGATTCTTAAAAAGGTCAACAAAAGACTTTGTAAGCATTCGTTCCTTAATAGTTTTATATTCTAGTCTTGTACGTAGCATTGTAGATTACTGTAGTTTAATTTGGTCACCTTATTTTGAGTTTCAAGTAACTAGATTGGAAAATGTTCAAAAAAAATTTGTAAAATATTTATGTTATAAGTCTAAAATTACCTTCAGTAGCGAATTGTACTCTTATTTTTTGAACTATTTTGGTCTTCATTTTTTATCAACTCGGCGCACTTATTTCGACATTTGCTTTACTCAAAAGGTTCTCAGTGGGCAGTGTATGATGGAACTTGTGGAAATGTTTTTACTGCATGTACCCCAGCGCATAGTTCGTAACACTCCGTTACTGCAGGTTTCTACCCACAGAACGTTGTATGGTTGCAACTGCCCGAGGGATAGATGTAGTCTAAGTGTTAATCTTTTCTGTAATAACCTAGATCTTTTTTCTAAAAATTGCAAATTTAAAGCAGATTTAAAACGAGTTCTAAAATTTTAAACTCCTTTTCTCCATGTTTTGTAGTAGTTATATATATATACGCCTGCTATTTAAACGCTGAGCAAGCTGAAAGGAGCTTGCGATATCATCGGAGCCCGTAACTTCCTCCGTAAGACAGTAGCGCGTCGCATTTATAATAAAACTAAGCTCTCAGGTGCTGGTCTGAGCGGAGAACAAACATGAAATATTACGTCTACCTCAGTTATCAATATTTAAAACAGATGAAGTCGGCCCGGGCTCATCTAGGCAAACACCGCCTTTTGTTTCTGTTTGTTACGGGCTGCTTTTCTGAAGACGGCAGCACACCATGCTAATTAATGATGGAGTGATGTGGTCACGAAACAGTCGTAGTTTTTGTTTACTGAAACATTTCGAGTATAAATATGTTCTATGCTATTTGAGAAACAGTGGCCATATTTAAGCACTTTTCGTAAGGAAACAACCAAACAGGCCATGAATGAAATCCATTCCTTTTCCACTATTTAAAAAAGGTTAATGCCTGCCAACGGCAGAATCTTCACTGATTGGTTGAATTTTGTGTACCGATTATTTAGTGCTGAATATCACATTTCGATTTCGTTTTAGGCGGTTGGTAATAGATATATAAAAAATACCACGTTCCATAACAAGCACCTTCTCTTCTTTTACAACCACTGTCCATAAACTCTTAAGATTTAGTTCGCCTTCAAATACTTGTCTATCAACTAGAAATTAACAGCCAGAAAAAACATTGGCCCAGTAAAACATTCAACCAAGACCAAATATTGTGCGGAAAAAGGAAATATAAAGAGCTTATTTCAATAATGAAATACAGGCTACTGTACTGTACAAATCAGGAAGAAGCGTTAAGAGGAGCAGTGCTGCAAGCTAAAAGAAATAATATGCAGAACGATTTAGGGCGGCAGATGACAGAACAGTTGGAGCATTCAAACATTCAAGACATTACAAGATGAAAGGGATCAAATCCAAATCGAGGATAAACTAATGGTACGGTGGCGACAAAACTTTCAAGAATTGTTGATTCCAAAGGAACAGATGGACTGGACTCTGGACTCTCCAACAGAGCAAAAAGTATTTATTGCCAAATTAAGAAAATAAGAAAAGCGAGGTATCACGGTGGCATTACGCCTTACCTGTATGCTCAAGTGTTTAGAAGAAAAATGACAACAATTAATGTTATATGTGTATAGAAAAACGTAAAGGGAAAATAATGTGACAGAAACTGGGAAGTTAGAACATATGCACATATATGTATAAAAAAGAGAAAATGAATTGCGAATTGAGGTATCACTATCCGCTAAGCTAGTTTATTAAAGCTCGTAGTATACAAGACACGATTTTACAGTAAAGCCATACAAAATTATTTATGGTATTCATAGATACTGCGTTCAAGGAAAAGTTCTGGGCATATCTACAACGAAGAAAGGCTTAAAAGCAACAATAGAAAACAGTCATCAGAACAGTAGAACGGTTTTAGACTCTTGGCTCATACGAGTAATAAGAATGGATCAAAAGATAAAGCAAGTAAGTACTAAAGTCAAAAAGGACTACAATTATTGTATACCATTAGCTGCAAGTCAGTTACCATAACTGAAAATGTGCGGTGATATTTGCAAGTACTAAAGAACTGAAAAATAATTTCCGGAAGGGGCACGGGTATTAAAAGAATACAGAATAAATAGGGATAAAAGAAAACGTTATGCTAATTTCAAGGAAAACATTATACATAACAAACAAAAATTACAATGGTTTTTAAACATGCGAGAGTGTTCTTAGATAATAAAGAATGGCGAAATAATGCGATAAAGTGATAAAAAGATTTGCTGTAAGTATACTCTAAGTAGGGCATCCGTATGAAGGGCTAAAAAGTAGAGATAATGGCATGAGCTCGCAAAAGAGTATTTCTACCCGTATACTGAGAATGGCACACTTATTGGAACAATATGACATGCAAGTAAGAGGAGACTTGAACAGTATTGAATAGAGTAGGAAAAACAATTAAAAGTGGTTTAAAAATAGAATAAATGAAATAGTTAAAACGACCGGGGGAATACCATGACAAACGGAGAYAAAGGCGGAATGATTACTCACACTCACTGGAAAAATAGGAAAGCTCTGGAGAGAGGCTAGAKAACTGACACAACGCAAAAAAGATAAGGCGAATTTTGTATACGTAAAAGAACGTTCAAGTGTATTAGCTTTTTGTCTCCAAAAGTATCGTAATTTGATTAAAAAAGCATAAACATTAATCCTGCAGGAAAATGGTTTTCAGGAATTTTCAGTAAGTTCATAATAACAAATAACGATAAAAACCTAATTGCAACAAAAGCGGTTAAAGATTTTGCGTATGCCAAAAATATAAAATATGTAATACGAATGGGCCTGTTGCCCCCATTTTTTTATTGCAGAATATGAATCTACATGAAAAAATATAGACCCCTGTTATTTTTATTTTTGGCAAAGCGCTTAGTTAATGCTTAAAAAGAGATTGTTTAAGTTTAAAGTTTGAATCTCTGACGTCAGCGATCCCTGGCGCGCTTAGTGCGGTGTAACTGTGTGATTTTTGGTAAATTGTCCGAAGATCCCTTCACATAATCTTGCACAGTCTATGTTTGAACAACAACGTACTAAGTAAATAAAAACAAAACTTTAACGCGTCCTCCGTTCTCAAACCAAAACGTAAACAAAGGTACAAAGGCACAGAACCACAGAACATACGCGTGTTCAACAGCTACAAAGGTGTCAAACATGCAACAGGGCATTCGGCGCATCGGCGCAATAGCGGAATGCGTCTCCAGGAACGGTGACGTATCACGAAATATTTGAATTTGGCGGTAAACCTTCAAAATTAAAAATAAGATACAAAACATTAAAAATATTTTTTCTATTGCCAGCTTCTAACTTTATTAGGTCCAAGCAAAGTCGCGCATGTGTTATAATAACGATTTACTGTCAAGGGCAACAACCCCATTGCAACAAAAATATTTTCAGTAACGTTCAATACCTAATTAAATTGCAATGCGAAGTATTTTTTATCGAAAAACCAAAAACTAAAGTCAGTAGGCAAATCCAAACAATCTCAGGGAGCGACATCCACCGGCAAGCCGCTGAACGCCGCCACAACGAAATGTCTGGGATTGCTAGTGCGTCTAGATCGATAGATAGATAGTTATATAGATAGATAGAGCGATAGATAGATCGAAACAGCTGTCCTCGGATTGTTTCTGATGTAGACAACACAGCGCACACCTTTGTTATTAAAAAACTAAAGTACAAACCGATCCTAGCAAAAGCATTATTTTAGGGATTACAAACTTCAGTAATACGTAATTTAAGAAACGTTATCAAAATATCAGGTTCATAGAAATAATTTTAAGTAAATTATAAAATCAAATACAATCTTAATAATGCAGGATTTACATGTTATTGTGTACTGTTTATTTGGTGAAATATACCTACATCATAAAATTACACAGATCGTGTCTAGTTTCCCCCTCTCTCTCCCACATGTTAACTTTAACACGCTTAAAGTTAGAAGATTCTGATAACATGTAGGTATGATCGTTAAGAAATTACTTCCCTTTACAGATATTACATTTTCCAAAAAGTGTAAAAGGGCTACAGTGCTACCAACTCAAAAAAATTAAAGCAAATGGGATCATGTGACTTTTTGTTTTTAAAGCCACTTTTACATATGTGAAATTAGAAAATTGAATCACAATCACATAAATTAAAATTTTTATACTGGTAACGTTCTGTGGCGCCATCTTGGAWTTACAAAAAAAAAACATTTTAGCTTAACGCGCTTTGTATACCTATAGAGGCTTACACGCTGCACCTAGCAAAAAGTATTTACCAAACTTGCGGGTACTCATATAACGCATACCTACGATAATAATATTATAAATTTGTTTCTCACACCGTGACAATTTATAGCAAAGAGTTTTATTCATTTTACGAAACATTATAGAACACGTACTATCTAATACTATATAAAGTAATTAAATTTTATAACAGGATGTTGCAGGACATCACGCAGTGCGAATCAAAAGTTCGTGCTTTTTATGGTAGATTGCGTACGATCTACCACTGTCCTAATCAATGGACATTATGAACGTTTTTCCATCGGCGTTCGCGTAAAACATTACAAAACACGTCTAACAAATAAATACTTTCATTCAGTAATTWCGGCCAGAAACTGTTGCAGTCACATATTTGCGGTTTTATGTGACGTACTCATGTACGAAAACCAACTTACTTTCGTTTCCCTTGGTTTTTCTTATATGTCACGTCCACTAACGAACGAATCCGACTTGGGCAACTTTCTGAATGGAAATTAAACACAAATTACGGAAGGTTTTGTATAGCTATTTTAGAAAAAGTTGCAGCAAGCCAACGGCTGCCTTTTGTGTAGTTGAGGTATGTGTTCAGCATAATGGGCCGATTTAAATTTGTTAAGCTATTACGTTATGATATTACCAGAGTGACATTGTCATTAGAAATTAAACTATATTGCAAATATCATGCATTCATGTGTGTAAAACATCATGTTTTTGATGCGACTTGGATATGTGCTACATATTGTAGCCAAAATTTAAGTAAAATGTGTACTACTATTTTAATAGAAATAATTGGTAGAAGTATCTGGAAAAGAAACACTAGTATTTATTGCAAGATTTGAAAAGTTTATACGATAAACATTTCAAATGGAACACCCTGTATTTTTTCAGTTTGTTGGATTTTACTATTAACTTAATGGTGCGTTCGATTGAGGTTGCTTACTTTTAAAATCAACACATGATTTTTATGGATGGAATTACATCTCAATGGATCGTTCCACTAATTTAAAATCATTAAAAACTAGAAAATATTACTTGGTAGGATTTTGAAATAACCTACAAGGTGGTCGTAATAATTGTTCATCAAATTTTGTTAAATTTAAATGTCTTCCTTAAATAGAGCCATTTTTTTGTACAAACGCATAATCTAGTTCTGCATATATCCTGTTTTTGAGTTACCTAGCTATGTATGGAGAATGTGGCTAAATCGGTGGAACAACATGTGACACTATATGCCGAAGGCAGTCAGTATCTATCGAACATCATTATTATGCAGTGATGCAGTCAAATTTTATTTCTAATCTGCGTTACTGATTTGATTCTATCTAAAACCTGGATAGCAATGCCGCAACCGTTGAAAATCTAATGTTCATTATACAGTCAAAGTTGCAATAACGAAAATTTGGTAGAGACTGCTATTTCCGCTAATTTAATATAAAAAAAATAATTCTGTATTATAGCAATCGATGTATCATTGTTCTACTAAAATTGTACATTAGTATAAATACACGCGATCGAAAAAATTTTTTTTACTGGAGCAAACTATACTAGAGTCACTTTACAAAAGATGTAATTATAGCCAGCTTGATTTGTTCTGACGTCAATGCCCGTTTGCTCTCGCAATTATATTTTGTGTAAGAAGTTGTAGGAGAACATATGTTCAAAATCCATTTGGGGTCAAGTCCGGTGAATGTAGAGGGCCTGAAAAGGCTCATTTTTTGGAATCCATTTATCAGCAAACATTTCTTTTAAAATTTCTCCAATGCCACGTCCATTATGTATGAGGCATTGCATTGCATGCAGCAATCAATTCATAATCGCGAATTGACGATACCCACCTTCCTCCATAACCTTGTTTAAAATTCGATTGTGTCCAAATGCTCCACATGCTGAACGTTCCTAAAAGTGACGTTCTCTTGTTACATTGGGGGTTTTCAGCACACTAGTAGTGACTGCTTCATCTCTTAAAAACTAAAAACTTCTATTGAATAAATATTAACCAGGAACTTATGGTACTTTTGGAAGGTATTGTGGGCAGCAGGAAAGTACTCCAAGACCATTATCTCGGTCATTACTGTTTAGCTTCCGTCAAAATTCATTGCTGGTTACCTACTACTACATATTAGCACTTCTTAACAATGTTATGTAGTACAATACTTGTTTAGAGATGACGTACAATAGTGCTTTTTGTAATTTTTTGGTTACTTTGTTGTTGGTCTACGGGAGTTTCCTTCTTGGAATATGTCACTGGCTCATCTTGTGATTTTGCCTTATTCGCAAAAAATAAGCAGTTAATAAAAAAATCGTCGCTCGTAAATCCTAAATTAGACATTTTGCGGCATTAAAACAATTTTCATAAAATCCATGGCAAGCTATCATTCCAGATTCAGCTGTTTTCAGTAGGAAATTAAAAAAATCAATAATATCACTTGTCTTTTAAATCTTTGACTACATGTAAAGGGTAATTACTACCATAGGTAAGGAGAAATGAATTTTGCATGAATGCAAAAGAAAAGACATTTGGTTGCTATTTGAGATAAGAAAGAGGGGCAATAACCACAGCGTAGATTATTACAATATATTAATAGCTTTTTCGGAAAGCCGAATATTTTTTCAGTATTTAAAATAACTTTGAAGTGCTCAATATACATACCCTTTTTCATAAAAAAACAAAATATCTCTGAAACGGTGGATACAAATGATTTAATAATCATGAGCAAACTCAACCTTAAATTAATTAAGTAACAAAGACGATCCATAACGCTCAAGGCGCACATACTTGGTTAATAAATTATAACAAGTAAAACAATGTCTTACTGCACATCCTTAATTGAATTAATTAGTACATGTTTCGAGGGAATCCACCCTCATCTTCAGCTAAAAGATGTTAACAATATACAAGTTGGAAAGATGGAAGTTAGAAAAATATATCTTACCTAATAGAGTATAAGCATGTTGAGTCACAATACTACGGTTGATCGTCTAAAATAAACAAAAAGATGAAAAACAAAAGGAGATACGAAAAACTAAAATAAGCACAACGAAAATGCATGGTCGTGCCTAGTGTCAATGACATAGAAGACGAATGACAAATGACAGAAAGGACAGTGACAACTGACTTTAGAACTGAACACTGAACACAGTGCTGGGAAATTAAATTTAATTAATTGTAGAGTAAAGATGCTGTTACTGGCCACTTCCGGTTATAGCACCTTGTGAGTTATTTCTTTTGGAATGACACTTTGAATTAGTTAGTGTGCCAACTTTCAACATTCTGGAATTTTTATTTCTCTAGATGTTTATAGCTAAAGGTTTCCGTTAGATACCCCACAAAGTAGTAATAATAATTACTTCATAAACTAGTTACTTAAAATTATTATTATATCAAATAAAAGTGTGGACAGTTGCAAGTGCAACTCTACTAAACGTCCGAACTATTCGTGTGGTAAGCCCCGCTCTATACGTTGAACTATGGTGGCGCTTTCGGTGACCCGTTTATAGATTTCAACTATTTTAAAATTTTTATTCCAATCGTAGCAGCGAATCGTACAACTAATTCCTGCACGTCTGTGAGCTAATTACTTTTTACACTATCGAGTTTATTGTGGGTATTTTCGAAACCACCGTGTGGAAACGGTGGGTACATGTCCTACTAAACGCGGATATGTTAAAAACCTAATTGTCATTACGCCCATTTGTTTCGTATTAGTGTAAGCAAATAAGAATTTTTTCCTTGGTTCGCGCTCCGTACGTAACGCAAGAATTATACGTGACCGTTTTTAGTATAATTTAATTATTGCTTTAGTGTCCTATTTTCAGTGACTCCTCTTTTTTCTCCGAAATATAGATCATTGCGATAGTTCTTGTGCAAGTCAGTTTTGTTATTAAATAAGTAGTTACAAATTAGACCGGGTTCTCGAATCATTCTACTGCCAAAATACGAACAGATTACAACATGCTGTTGCGCAAGCGATTTAATTAATTTAATTAATACTCGGAAAGGAATATTTACAGCTTAACAAAGTACGGTGTTTCCCAATCACAGGCAATTACGTTGTTGCTTAATGAGGTGCGTCAAAAGTTTACTTCTTAAGGATAAACAATGCCAATAGTAAGAGTGAGAGGCGCGTTTGTTTAATTTGTCGGTAATGAATCAGGCCGTAAGTTACATAACAATAACTTTGTAACTACGCCGCAAAAAACCTTAATTAATAAAGGCATGTTAGGTATTCCTAGAAATTACAACAAAAACATTAGATTTTAAGTTGGAACACCCGTGGTACGCTAGCTTCAATCAACTAATAACTTCAGAAGACTAAAAAAGGTTATTTAATCACTCGGCATGTTCATCAGGATACAAACACATAATGAACTCAAACTATAAAAACTTATACTGTAGTGCCCACAGTATGTCCGTAAATCGAACACAATACGCATTATTGCTGGCGTTCTTGTGGCGATAAAGAGGAGCTAGAGTTTTTGGACCATTTAATTGATCCAAGAAGATCGCCTTCAATGGACCGGTAGCAAAACAAAATTGGAAGGCAGACTTAATAGATTAATACAAAGGGAAGCGATTCGATACGTTGAAATTTAAATAACGCAACTCCATTAAACGAAGAACCGAACAAACAAGAATCAGGACGCGAGGCCGCTGCTGAAGACAAAACGTAACAGGATAGAAGCTAACACAATGAACAAAGAATCCGGTGCGTTATAATGGAAGACGGTTTTGGACAGGTCTCATTCATAAATTTTACTAAGAATTCATTGCGTTACAATAAATTCACATGACATAACTCTCTTAAACAGGGAAAAGAATTACGACCTACGTAAATAAAAATTATATTCATTGTCACTCATCTTACGACATTTTACCAATTCTTTATTATTGCCATACTTATTATTATTTGTACTTTTCAAATACCAATTAAACAAGAGAATCTGCTAAAAGTGTTTTATTTTTACCTTTAAAGAAAAGAACCAACAATAATTATGAAACTGAAACAGCGGTAGAAAACGTTAACATTTGATAAAGTTCAACTTGTAGTGGGCGAAGAGATGTTACTGGATATCTTCAAGTCATCAGCATATACATAGGTAATAGATTCCGGAAGCGAATTTTACAGGGTAAAAATAGGAAATAATAGAGCTCAAGCTGAAGCCCTGCGGTACTTCTAACGCTGCTGTGTAGTTACCTGAACAAAAAATCCGGAACGAATACACTGGGATCCACCTACCAAGTGCAATCAGATTAATAAACTAATCTCTTAAGGCCATCCGGTCTAATTTACCAAGCAGAATGTAATGATCAAGCTGAAGCTGATTACCAAATATTTCAAAGGAAAATAAGTAGATCAAGTCATATTGGTGAAAATTACATAAAACCATATTGAGAAGACGATAGATGTACTTTTACAACTCTATAAATGCAATTATACAAGACCGTTTTCAGTATCTAGGTAACTTTCAGAAATTTCAAATAATATATAGATATTGACCTGTAGATACTTTTAACCTTGTTTGCGTCTCGGGGCTTAAAGACTTTTATAAACCCATGATAAATTCCACTGTGATGCAAAACGAGCACAGGTAATGTATAGATTCCTGTAATGCACAAACAGCTTCTGATCAGAAAGGACGATACTATGTTCGTTCCGGATGTAGCTTTATTTTTACGTCTTTTTTCAGCAGTTTTTTTTTTAGATGATTTAAGTAATATCTGTTTTTCATTCACTTCGCGTCTTTATGTGACACACTGTAGCCTGTCTGTCAGGCAGAATTTCATCTTTTACAGTAATATTCTTGGAATTCCTGTATTCTCAAGATGCTTTTAAATACAGGCCCTGCTTAGATGCATAAAATGCCCAAAAGTTCTGCTGCTGCTGTTATGTGTTTGATCGAATCAACTCTATTTGTTGACTGTATTTCAATAAATATATCAGTATATTCAGAGGTATAAATTAATATGAGACAAAGTCGAACACTTGCAATATTTGACGGTACAGAGGTATGGAAGGCAAATCTTAATACTGTCATGGCGAGTGAAGAGATGGCTGCATTGCCGTGGCTCTGAGTGTATATTTAAATTTTGTGTGTTCAGTGAAACGTTTAAGTTGAGGCATTTATTGTATATATAGTGCCTGTTCTTGACTGTCATCTCTTCCTACGGTAGTGCTTTGTAGTTTGCAGTCAGTTAGGATCTCTGTAATTATACGCATCTTTGCAATGGGCAGGCAGCAGACGCAAGAGCTGCAATGTGAAGGTGATCCTTTGTATTTCGAGATATTTTGAGATCAGTACATTGTTCCTTGTTTATCAAAGGTCTTGGTAAAAAATAATGAGGGGCAAATTAAACGGTATTTGATTGATTACAATTTGGTACCTTATAAAAAAAACGTAAATGTATGTAATATTAATATTTCCGAACATAGAACGACGGTATTTATCGACCAAATTATTTAATTTATAATTATCTGTCAAGTGCTGTTTAACTATGAGTTTAATAAGATGCTACAGCTTCAATGCTTGTGACATGATCTCTTTCTCGCTGATTTTCCATGCCGTTTGTTTTATTACTTAATGCCTACCTACTTGTCATCTGGTTTACTAATCAATATATAAATAACTTTAGATTCTACCATTTTCCTTCCGTGTTAAAATTACTTATTTATTATTACCTATTACATTGAAGATTAGATGGAAGAACAAAGGTATATATTTCATATGTACTACCTGAATCGCGCATTTTGTTTACATAAACCACGTTAACCTTGTATTTAATTATTTTTCGTATTTGCTTAATTTTCTTAGTTTGGACCATAAAGACATTTATCACTATTTCTGCTGTAAAAGTGTTGCACATATTAAATACTTGTGTGCTGATGTTAGCTGGGTATAACTCAATACCACAATCCCCCGAAAATATAAGTAGTGACTTTCGTAGCTTTTCCATCAAATGAAATACTAAATATTTCTCTTTTTTTGGATTTGTCTACTTATAAATTATCCTGCTTATAACATAACAGGTGACGTTAAATACATGAGACTATGAGCAGAATGAAAACGTACGTTAAGTTTTTCTATGAACGTTGAAAAAAGAAAATAGCTATACTTGTTTACAAAGTAGGACCATACTCTCATTCTAAGCAGGTATGATATCTAGTTGGACATAAGTGGTTCGCATTTGTACAAAAACACCTGAACGTAACACAAGTTCTCTAAGCAACTCCCATAATAGTCGAAATGTTACGCTAATGATAGTCGTTCATTACTTTATGCATTCTTAATATCGACGATCGAGGCTGCAAGAGACAAGTTATTACCGGGTTGTAGACTGAAAGGGCAAGAAGCTTCTAATGACATTCACAACTCAGCCGTTCGTTGTCGACCTCTTGTAGTGTGGTGTCACATTAAAAATCGCACAATAGCATTAATTGCCGTCCGACCAAGCCGTCAAGTTCACCTTGCAGCAGCGAAGACCGTTCACTGTGAAAATAACTTCTGGTACCGTGCTATCCCGCTGTGTGTCTTTAATAAAATTAGTTATAATGCTACCAGTTTCCACGGGTCCGGTGAGCGGACGAAGAAGAGAAAAAAGACACCCGCTGTTGTAAATGTAAAGGAGCATTAATTAGGACTCCACGTTTGTAATTAGCGGCAGTATATCAGAAAAGGCCATTTCTTTAAAATACGTCTTCTTTTAAGTCCTTTATGACGTCTTAAAATACAAAGTAAGCGCTGGTTGCCCGACGTAGTAATTACAATAAAAAAACAGAATGAACATACTAATTGAGCCGCAGTCGAAAATAATAACACATTTTTTTCCTCTATTAATTTCTGTGTGAGACGTACGGAAGTGACAAATTAAAAATATTATGTGGTACCATTTAAAAACGCTAAATACAGGAATCCCTAGCGAAAATAATGGTGACAGACATTTCTGCTTTTTTTGTTTGTAATTTAACACCGTGAGTTTCAGCAAAAAGGAGATTTATTGTTGTGATACCTGTTTTAAACGGAGTAATCTAGTAGCGCTGCAGAAGGTGCCGTAATCCAACGATTAAAACGGAATCACGTTAAAATTAAGAGTGTACGACACGTTCTAAATAACCCTGGGTGTGTTCACTCTTGCGAAGATCAAATCTATTACATGAAATAAAGGCTAAACGATCGCGCCAATTTATGTAAAAATTATATAGATGTTCTTTGTAGAATGAATGATTGTATTGAACATGTTGTGAAAAGTATAACATCGCAAAAAAACTTGAAGTTTCGGTGAAAAAGTCTATTTACCTCCCCACCTGTACGTCGTCATGCATCTACTGTCTTGAGAAGACAATATTGAACATAAATGTGTCGGAATTGGAATAGCAAGATTATATTATATTAAACATGCAGGGTTCCTTGGGCAGATCAAAGTAAGTGCAGCTAAAAGCAAAAATAAACTAGTTGAAAATGCTCTTACAGTACTACGAAGTATGAGATTGCGTTGATTATTAGGTTGCAGGATAAACAAGCTTTACCTAATCTTAGGGATAAAAAACTTCAATTACACCAGTGATTCAGACTGAAACTGAGGATGTTGAAGAAGCATATTTTCAATTTTGGTTATTGCTAGCAATATACAAGCAACCACTGGTTAATAGCATTTTAGGCTTCAAAGATCCGTTACCAGGAAGTTAATTTTTATGGACTAACAAATGCGAGATGCAATTAATAATAGGCCGGACGGCAAAAAGAAGTATTCCTTTTAGATGTACTAAGTAAATTTAGAAACAAACTATATGCATAGAATGGGGAAAAAACGATGCAGGCAAATGATGTACTTGCTCAACCTCCATTTTTATGCAGTAAACAGCAACAAGGACTTTCTTTATTTTTTACAGGATTTTGCAATTCGTACAAAAGATATTACCTGTTACCAAAAAGTCCCAGACAGCTATACCTTTGATACACCCGTAAGTTTGGCGTGACACCTAAGATAATTAACTTTCAACTAAAATGAAAATGACAAAGATTAATCATTCAGAATAGTCTTATTTTACTGGCTTTTTTTCGCTGGGCTTTTCCTATAGTTACAGACCGCAACACGAGTTAGTTCATGAAGCTACCGTTAGATGACGTACACCGATTTCCACAAAATGACCGGGCAATCGGCTATTAGGTCTCTYTACATACGGAACACATCAACCTACGTCGTAGTTCGTAAAGGAACCGCTAGATGGCATATAGGCATTTTCACAAAATAACTCCTGTCCACGTCCACGACACCCTACTGAGGGCTTATTGAGGTTCTTGTCATATACTGATTAATGGTTCCAAATGAAGTATCTGTTTCGGCAATTTTAACCACTTTATAACAGGGACTGCAAGAAGCCCTCAATAGGGTCTCTTTCTTGGTTAGATTCATCACTTTAGTCAACATTTATATTTTCCGGACATGCATGCAGGACAAGGCAGGCAACATTACCCTATTTTCATAACGTCAAATGTTGGCTTAAGATGGTACACATAATTATTAATTATATATTGCCATAATAGATTATTATATTATTATTATTATTAGGGCAATTTTAACAATTAAGTAGCTAGTACTGGTTCCTTCTCTTCTACATCTTTACCTTCCCGAGAAAGGTAAGCCTCTCTGATATTCTAGCCGCCAAGGTGTATATCACTTTGCTATGCTACCAAACTTTGCCAAAGAGTTTCTGAACCATTGTTACAGGTGTAAAGCAACATAGATTTTTTTAGAAGTACCCGGGCATCATACAAATAATTATGTATGGATTCAGATTGCGAACCAAAGTTGAGTTTAGATTTGCTATTCCTTTTAAGAAATAGCAAATTATTGCGACGTACCATAAGCACGACAGTTGTATGTGTATTTAGTAATTTTAAAGTAACCTGTTGTTTAAACTGCAATATTTTCTACTATAAGCATTTATATTGCCAATTGTGTTATTAAGATGAGGTAGAACAGTACCATGTTTTTATTACAAGAGCTCAATGTTGTGTAGCTATAACAGTGTATATTCCAGTACGTATATCTATCATTGTTTTATAAATTGAAATACTTAGTAACAAACAAACGCTCGACATCCTATATGATGCCTGATGGAAATGAGAGAAACTGACCAACCGCTAAAAACTTCGTCAGTCTGGATCGGAATAAATGAAGGGTATGCGTTGAAAATTTGATAATTCTTTAACAAGCCTACATCCTGTGTTTCAATCTAAGAAAGAAATTACGTGCAGATACTCAACGTTGCCACATGTACACTTGTACCAAAAACCGACTAAAGATAGCAGCCAGCAGTTACAAATCATAATATACGCATGGCTCATGAGTATAAAAGGTGCTGATATAATGACTATATAGACATGGACAATTTCTAGAAAATATTTCAGACAGCATGCACAGGACAGCTCATGACATACTAGGTAACAATTTTATTTACTGTGCCGCTAATTACTGCAGCGTACTACCGAGTCTTCATTTTGAGTTGTATTATTTATAAACCTAGTTGCCTTAGTTCGATGTTTACACTTTTAAAGTTTTCTTAACTTCCTCCATCAAACGATCTGTAAGTCAGTAGTGATGTCTCGCGAGTTGGCCAGCTTAATCTTCGAGGGTACTGCGTCAGCGCAAACGGTACTTATCCATTGACATTGGAAGCATTTCTAATTTATGTAATTAGGTTGGATAGAGCGCTACATATTATTTAATTTTGTCGTCGGATCATTTATAATGTTGCTTCCCAAAAAACCTTCTTGTTTACGCACTAACGATATTTGGTTTTCTGATGCGTCAATAATGGTCTCTTTGTGAAGTATAGGAAAATTTGTCATTTTTTTGGTGACGTTTTGCAAATTAGGAAATTTGGTGCGCCGGGGAAAATTTTTCGCGGAACATCTTAAATTAGGTTAGCCAATTCTCAAGTTATTCTGAGAGTCTCAGTTATAATATCACAAGAGAGTGAGAATAAATTGAAAATAATTCGACAGAACTTCGAGAACTATTGGCTGGCAATAGCCACGTGAGCTGTAGAAAAAAAGGGGACCTAGAATGCTCCCATTCGGAACACCGGKGCGTGTATAGCTTCCAAGTTAGAATAATAGGTATTTGAAATTAGATATTGGTTGGTATTATTGTTATTGAATTTTGATTTTGAACATTTTTTATAAACCATACCTTATGCCTAAATTCATTAGTTTTCTATATATCGGCCTTTCGAATAATAACAGATAACAATGGAATATTCAAATGTATTCGAAGGTAGGTGACGATGAGAACTTTTTTATATTTTTATATTTTATCGTCTCAGGGCGATCAAAATAAGTAATAAGATATTAATTCTCCACAACTTGTGGGAAAACATATATAATACAGTTTATCACAGATGTAGATTTTTAAAAGCCTTGCAAGTTTTATATAAAATTTCTCCTAACCCTGTATATTTTTGATGGCATCAAACTCTTGTACACGAAATTCTGTTACTGTTCTAGGCTTTACTGGAGACAAGTGGAATTTTGAAACATATTTAGAATCAATCGACAAGCAGTCAAGTCAACCTTGAATGAGACAAATAGAGACAGCAGAAGTTGATGGTGTGCGGCAGATCACGTTTGATCTTCATCACAGGCAACAAGACCACCAAGCGTTCTTCTTCCAGGAGAAAGTAGAACCACACTCTATAGTACTCAGGACCTTGCCTACACAACTTTTTCCACAATATAATACACAGACACATTCAACTATCGAATAATGTTCTACAAAGGTAGGTTCGGAACCGTCTTATCAGAAGACATAATGAACCTCACGTGTAAAAATTAACAAAAAATACGCAAAAATTTGTTTCAGTTGAGCATTCTACCAAAAATAACAGAACAGCTATTTTTCCAAAATAACTTAGCTCAAGGAATCTTGTTTATATGTAAACATAACAGGCATGGCAACACCGTGTATCGCTAATACACCGAAGTTCATTCTCGGCGGTCTTTAACACTGTTTTCTCAACTCTCGTGTGTACGATGTGTTACTCGCTACCTGGCTTACGCACATTGTGTGGTCATGTGGTGCTAGGCCGGCCGGCAATTTCTTTTTTGTGATGGATAATCAAGTGGAAGCATTAATAATAGGATATTTTAGTAGGCGCTGGCACTCGTTTCGAATTTGAGGACGAGGAAAAGAAAATTACCATTCACTTGCAATTTGCCAACGACATTAAAAATATAACGGATAAGCAGTGCAACGAGTTATGTACAGTCCGATTACAGGGAATTCTTTGACTGATTCTTGCCCCTTTTGAGAGTGCGTAAACTGACATAAATACGATCATTATATGGTATAAGTACAGATAATTCTGCAGTTTTGTCAATAATTGATGTGCTATTAATAATACGAAATAACGTTCAATACCCAAGGTTCAGAGGTATTATTTGAAATTATTTTGCAATGGGATATCAAAGAATCTGTTCTTATTATATAAAATATGCTGTATATAACGCATTTCAGAATAGTGAGTCACATTTACAACAAAAGAGACAGGCAGATTTGCTCAACCAGCGATATAGGTTGTTTTGTCAATGATTACGATTTGTATAGGTAGTGCTTTCAACTGTTTTCTTGGTACGCCGTTGTAGTGGTAGCAACCGGGATCCGGTTATTCCTGAGTTGATGTACCGACTAAAGATAAAACACATCTATTTCACCAATTTTTAGAAATACCACTGAAAATGCCCATCCTTGACAATTGTTTCGTAGATTATGGATATTATTAGCATCTGCAGAAAAAGTTGGGTGGTGTCAAATCCGACAAACCAGCAGGTTATTTAGGACTGCTGGCCGAAACACTTACTTGGGAATCAATATTATTAAGGTAGGTCCTGACTTTTCTGCTGTAACCCAATGAGGCGCCATTATGTTGGAAAGTTACGTCTTTATCTTCCACCACAATTATTACGGGTTCGATGGCATTTTCCAACGTATTGAGATGTGAAAGCAGAGTTTAGTTGCCCTTAATAAAAAAGGATGGACGACCGGGAACCATTTTCATGTTGTATGAAAGAAGTGACATTTCACGATGATTCTCTATATTATCAGAGCGCGCTCTAAAATATAGAGGACATCTTTTTATACCGCAATGCATGCATACCTAACCGCGTTTAGTATAGCTCCATTATTTCTTTGACAATGACCGGTAGCTCTAAACCATCGTCAATTATCTGATAAATCGAGTGAGACAAAGCACATACGTTCATTCATTCACCTTGATAGTTCCTAATTGGAAACAATTACCAACTGCCAAATGCTATGGTAACTTGATAGTTTTTCGTCATTTTTTCGAAAACCATAAGCTAACATAACAACAACCTTATACCGTTCTATGAAAAAAGAAAGTTATGTTTGAATTTGTTTAGAGGATATTCGCGAGTTTCATAAGCAGTACAAATTTTTTTACAAAATAACAGATAACGCCAAAACAGCKCATGTATACTGAATGAAGTGACATCAGAATTCAATAAGGAATCCAAAAACACAATAATATACAGCGTATTGCATTTAAAACAAGAAAGTTGGTTTATATTTCCGGTGTAAACGGATGTTTGCCCTTGCGGAATATACAATTTTAACATGCGAACCAAGTAATCTGGATTAATTCGAACAGGATGGGAGGTACCGATGAAACACGCTGCGATGGGACACTTTGTATACTTGCTTATTTTCGCAAGCAATAATCTGACTGTTCTTTTTTAATTTTGTCCATAAATAGCAAATCGGAGGCTCCTCATGTATCTCGTTGAGGATTCGTTCCGCTTCCTGAGAATTTCGCAGATGGACCATTTTGAAGAAGAAAACCGCATCAAAGCACAGTACATCAGCTGATACTGATACTATCTATTGGACAAATGAACGTATGCTCCACTTTACCGATTAAGTTTGACTTTTAAACAACGCGTGTATTGCAAGTCACATCTACTTGCTTCATTTATTGTAAATGTGACACGAAGGGGTTTTAGATTGAAACCCGATTTTGTTTTTAAAAAAAGTAAGGCTCCACTAACCTGATCTTTGACAATGCGAATCCACCATGCAGAGGCTTTTCGTGTATTTGTTTAGAAATGGCGTTACTCCAGTACCACAAATGTTGCTTATTTATGTAGCAACACAACTGGAAATCAAACCTGCTCCCTAAGGTAAATTCCCAAGTGCATAATTTCACATGCCACTATCCTAATAATTAATGAGTAAAAGCCATCTTTCAGGAATGAAACCGAAGACCTTCATGGACAATCCTTTGCATATAACGATCAAAAACAAAGAGGGGATAGTATATGTTTACCCATAGAAGAATTGAATTACGGTCGAGGATTGGTAGATTACGAGGAATTTGTAATCGAAGACAATACCTCCTGTGACCAGGGTGAGTATCCTACTTGTAGGTATAGTAGTATAACATCGCGTCGTAGTCCGTCTTTATAATCTAAAGGAGCACAGAAAAGGAATAGAGCATCAGTTCGAGTTTTAACCAGCGAAACTTAATTTTTTTGGTAAATTAATTAATTAATTAATTGCAAAAATAAAAAAACGTGTGATCTCTTGAAAATCTCGCTGGGGTAGATCCTGTTGCGGTGGTGCAGCGTTGCCGGAACCTGGGGTAGAATGTGTGGTGATAGGTACGGGAATATTCTGGACCCCAGCGTTACAGCAGGACTAGTACCTTATTTAAACCTGAAGATTAAGTTGACAGGATTTTCACAAATACTTACGGGGTATTTCGAGATCAGCAAGCGTGGTGCGCAACTTGTGACTGGCTGCTGAATTGCGGAGCACTAAACTTGTGTTTTCGCTGTCTCGCTACTGCTTCCAGCAATTGGTCGTGGTACCGCCTTGAAATGAATTAATTATAGAAATTGTGGAATTTTTGCCTCGATTATTTTTAAAAAAGTCTACATCTTTGCAAAGAATTGTGCTCTTTAATAGTAGACTTTCGGCTATATGGAGAAATCGGAACAGAGCCCATTCAGGATGATAGTTTTTAATAAATTGAGTGTATTTGTTTCGTATACCTATATAAAAAAAACCGCTGCAAATTGAATCAATACTTCCACATCCAATTGTCAAAATGACATTTACGTTTTTATTTTTTATACTATACGATTAGTAATCAGGTTTTGAGCATTTTTTCCCTCTACACATTTTTTCTAAAACAACAAAAAATCGGTTTTTTCGAAAATTATTAACTTAACAAAAAAATTACAAGAGTGATTTCTGATCTGAAATTTGATTTTCTATATAATACTAAAATTTAAAAAAATCGTACGAGCAGGGTCCAAAATTGGTTTTTTGGAAACATTTTGAAAATGTCAAAATTTTGAATAAGACACTTTTTGTCATAAATTTTATTTCCCATCTGATAGTATTTTAATTTTTTGAATATATTAAATATATTCGGAAAAACCGTTATCTCCAAGTGACCTTTTTTGCTAATATCTTCTAAACAGTTTGCTGCACCGAAAATTTATATGAACGAATAATACTCGCAGTTACTAATCACATACTAAAGCAAAAAAAAATTTGCTAAAATTGTAGTTATCCCCCAATTTCGCCCCCTTCCCGACACCCTACTTACCCCACAAACATTAGGTCGCTTTGGGTAGTTGAGATTTATACGTTTGCCAAATTTCAAGTTCATATATTTCTTTCGAAAGTTATCGTGTCCACAAACAATAACACACACACAGACAAGAAATTTTTTTCTCAAATTTTTTTGGCGTTTTCGACCATTTTAAAGCGAATGAGCAAATAAAAATGTTTAAAATTTTTTTTCACGATTCAATACATCCCATCCGTTGGATGTGGAAGTAATAACATTCAGTACCGATATACATATGAATTATACATATAGCATATTTATATGCAAATATGTACATATATATGTAGTTATGTAAATGTATAATCAAACCGTTTGTTCTGCTTTGATACTCAGTGGCGGATTAACCCCTTCTGAGGCAACAGGCGTAACTC
Organism: Rhyzopertha dominica; assembly: GCA_025024175.1. Classification (NCBI taxonomy): domain Eukaryota; kingdom Metazoa; phylum Arthropoda; class Insecta; order Coleoptera; family Bostrichidae; genus Rhyzopertha; species Rhyzopertha dominica. Next base: position 34,612,545 of record QCXZ01000003.1, on the reverse strand, counting down.
AACTTTGCCATCCACTTTCTGCAATTTCTTCATTGCATTTATACATCTAGACAAATCGTTTTTATTAAATATTCTTTTTAATAGCTGTTATAGCTTTGTTCTTTGTTTTGAACAAATCTTCTATGTTTCTGCACGGCTTCTGCAATGAAGAATTCATTTCTTTGTTACATGTTTTACAAATAAAGGTAGATAGAGAAATGTTTTTCAAATAAAGTCACAAGATCTCTCTTGCTATTTAAAATTTTCGAATTAATAGCGTCGTGGGGGGATGATTTGGATTTTGAAAAAAAAAACATATCATCTTGAAAAGGAGCCTATTTTTAACGACCTTATCCGGCACTGGCAATTTAAAAAGTAAATTTGTTTTGTCTGTTTACAATATTATAACTTCGAGATGTTCCGACATTTTTCTAATATATTTTCAAATCATTACTACAAGCATTTAGTTCAAATAAGGAGTTCCAGAGAATTAGTCGCTTAGAAGGGTATCTAACACTAAAAATTATATCTCGCTAATAAATCTTAAATGTCTACTCTTTAAAATAACAAACAACGCCACAACGATACTACAACCATTTAGAAAATGCATAATATGTAATATTCCAAAAAATACTTTTTTTCAATTTGCAGTGACAGAGAAAATGTAAATCTTCAAAATGCGAGTATGGAACCGATTAAAAGCTAAAAAATCTTTCTTCTGTTGTGCTTAATCACAAGACAAAGTAATGCTATACACAACAAATTATAAATTTTCATAACCACGTACGTAGTTTTTTATTTTCTGAAATATAAATTGCATTTATTATTTTTGGTAAAATTTGTGGGTGGGTAATTTTAAAGTGGGCATGTCTGATGCACTTCATAAAAACGTATGGCATTTTATTTATTTATTTATTTAAAAATACTAAGAGTTTTGCCTAATGCCAGCTTAGTAACAAACTGCTTTTATCCATTGTTCATGAATTCTTCATCTTTTGGCACTTGAAAAACAGTATAAATTATTTCCTTTGCGCACTTTTTCGGCATGATAATTTATTTAAAACTAAAATATAATGAATAATATGCCTGTAAATGCATGTGCACGTGACCAGTTATATATTATATATTCTCTCTAGCCGAAGTACCTTTATGTATGCGTATACTGTTGTCTATCGTGAGTTTCTAGATAAGCAATTAGAGTCAATCTACCATGTCCTGATTAACTGATCCATCGTCGTCAAACTATTGAAGCTACACATGAAATTTGGCCAGTAATATCCCTCATAACGCAAACACCAACTAAGGAAGGATGTTTGGTAATTCTGCCCGTAAGGGGGTGAAATAGGGGATGAAAGCTTGTATTGAAGTCCGTTATTTCTTAATCTAGAAGAATACAATTTTATTTTTAAACACGCGTTCGAGTGTTTTTGAAAATCTGATGTTAAAAGCATGAAACATTATTTGGTTTCGAATTAGAAAACAATAATTACGCGTTTCAGGTTTTTAAATAGGTATTTCACCTATGAGGAGGTAAAATAAGAGATAATTTTTTAAAGTTGAATTATTACACACATTATTATTTCACACCTAAAAGATGTGGAATGTTGATTTATATGCGATTTATAATTAAATAAATAATGACACATAACACGTTTCTTCTGTAAACAACCAAATCGAGCAACTGAAAACGTTTTTACTCCTTATCTAGAAAACTTAAGAAGTAAATCACAAAAACGAATTACAAAAAAATTAATCAAACCGACTACTTTTATATTAAAAAATACCTAAAACTGGGTTAAAATCAATAATATCAGGTAAATGTTTATCACCATATTTGAGGCCTGAAAGCACTTTACACTAATTTTGTTACAAAAATCTTTATTAAACCTATGCTATGAATTGTTACATTTAATTAAACATAAATCGGACTTTTTATATCGTTTTACAGCTTTTGCACGCTATATTTTTACATGTAGATACTCCATGTGGAATGGGAAATAATATTAATTTTGTTGATACGACTTCGAGCAAAGTAGACAAAATATAATGAATCGCAGCAGACACGACTGCTTTTACTCACAGCATTTTAGATCACTATTCAAGGGTTCAATAGTTTATTTTTGAAAAAGTTCAGTAAGTGCAAGACAGAGGCTATTTTATCTATCGGTTGATGGTAAGCAACCGGTGTCCACAAATTAGCATTTATGCAATTCGAACTGATCAGTCCAGGCAAAATCTTTTGTGTCCCTTAGTTATTGTGGCTCGAAAAGATTAATGTTCGAAATTAATTCAGAAACTGTCGGTTTCATTTGTGTCTGGCAACTTGGGTCTCATTAAATATGGCAGCAATGCGTCGAAAATCCGGACGGGCAGCAAAAAACTGTGCCCATGCATAATTCCGTAAGTAGTACATTATTATCAAAACTTCTTGCATGTAAATAGCTGCGGCCACGCAGAAATTACGGCTGGACATAACAACCTCTGCAAGAAGTGTCCGGAGTGGTCTCGGATACTCGTAAACGGTTTATTAAAGTCGACAGGCATGCCATGTTTAATTAAAAATTCCCACCAAAATTACTCAACCACAACATCGCTTTTCGTAGTTCTCTTTCCATTTTTGTACCATTATAGTAACATTTGTGCAAGGTCATTGGTAATTAAACATTACTARAATTGAATAAAAAGATTCGGTCTTTTTGTCACGTTTGTACGCGGCAAAAGAACTAAATATTTTACGGWTCAGAGACAATCGGTATTACATTCGTCTTTGGGTTGTTTGCATCTCGCGAGCAGTGTATTTTGTCAATCTTTGCTATATAAATAGTAGCATATTTAGACAGTATACAGGTAGAAGCTTTACAAGGTTCAGCTTAGTGTAAGAATATTTGAGTATAAACAAAAATGCACGAAAACAGTGGAGTAAAAACGTATGTTACATATTCATCAATGTCTTAAATAAATAAATAAAACCCCTTTGGATGGTGTTGTCGGTTGTGGAGTGATGATTGTGTTGGCGTCTTGTTTATATTGCGCATTACTGGAAATAGGGTAGAATACCTCAAAAGTGGCATGTGTTGACCCAGTTTGCAAGGCATTTGTTTATCTTATTTATTGTCTGCAGAAGGCAAATAACTTAATTTGATTTTGCAGGCTATCCCTATAATTTGCCAGTTAAAAAAAAGTCTACATAAACACGCGTATGCTTAAAAAGAACATTTCCCATATTAATAGTGAAGATAAAAATAATGGCGAAAAAAAATTATTGCTGAATTCAATTTTTAAATAACATAGATGCTATTTTAAAGGGTTGACAGGCATAAGATGAAATGAAAAAATATTGCCAGCCCTGACCGAGATTTGAACTCGGGACCTTTTGAACACAATAAAATAAATAATAAAAATAATTTATGTAATATTACTGGTAAAATGAAAATTAGTGGCAGAGCAAAACTTATTCACTTAAATGAAATATTCACACACACAAAGCGATATAAAAGGTTAATACAAAACAACAGAGATCTGGCTATATCAATACTACTTCCCACACATGCCTTGTTTGGATCGTATAACGTTATGCTGACAGAACATTCTAGCTAACGGAAAAAACTGAAATTACGGATATCAAAATTTAAAAGAAAACACTGGTCAGTTAGGACGCAAGCAGAAAATTAACGCACACAGACATATATTTCCATGTCACATTTCACCACCCTTCCACTCAAATTAAAATCATTACAAGAAATTTTTCTTCTTAAAAATGGTTATATAGTAATACTTGGTCCATTTTTAATAAAAGTGCTCGTCTAAATCAAAGTAAATTAAAGTTATTAATGCCCTATAGGTCTTGCAACAAAAAAATAAAGAAGATACTTAAAAAGCATGACATTTTAGTTGTTGATAGTGCATGTAATAATTTGGAAAAAAATTATGTTCTACTAAAGATAAAGTACATTTAGACAGGGACGATGTTTACAAATTACTATTACTTGCAGCAAGTGTTACATAGTTCAGGCCAGACGAAAGGTAGAGACCCGTTTGAAAGCAAATTATGTGCTACTAGGTTACAACAAATAGATAAATCTCCCATAGTTGAATATTTCTATTCAACTAAACACACGATTGATTTTTAAAAGATAAACAATTTTACATATAGAATAAATATTACAAAAGTCTAATAAAACAAGCTTTAAAAATTTCTAGAAATATTGAAAATTTTAATAGGGACTACTGAAAATAAGAGCATGATGATATTTGAAAGGCAATCTTATAGGCTCGTTTCATCAAATAGTTCGTGTATATAGTTCCTTTCTACTCGGTAAGTTTAGATTTTATCAGGTTGGTACATTGTCTCTATGAAAACGTCCCGAGGTGATTTGTTTATTTGTTTTCAAAATTTTGTTTAAATCTGTGGGTGACATTTTTTGGAGGTTCTCTTCTTTTACAGAGATTACAGGTGTAATCGAAACGAAACGATCAACATTTTTTTGTTAGTGTTTGATTAGCGACAGCCTTTTTCTGAAAACAATAATCTTATGTACGTCAATATTAAGATTGAAAAACTAAAGACATAAGGTTACAAAAAGAAAAAGAAAGGGTGGGAGTTCATAAATTTGAAACCTATAGCATGGAATTAGTATGAAAGATTTTCAACTGATGCATAAATGTACGTACTATATGAGCTGAATAAAGTTAATTTCACCAAAAATAATAAAAAACAAAATACAAACGAATGTAACGCTTAATAAATAATAATAATAATATAATAATAAACCAATACTGATATATGGATGGCAACTTGAGTTCTTACAGATAAGCAATGAAGCAAAATCTAAAGTATGAAGATAAGTACTGGAGAAAACTGAATAGCGTAATCATAGCAGGCTACTTGAGAAGTTTGGAAACCTACCATGTGATACATAGCACGTAATTTACAAGGGAACTGGCAAAGCTTGTGTGCAATGTTTGACAGACAAAAACAATTTTATCAGAAAAGATATTCTAAGTTAGGAACATTTATATGTATGGTGACATTTCCATAGGTAATAAATTTCCGCTGATGAAAATAGGATTTCAATTGTAAATTATCAACTGGCTGTTTTATAGATAAGGCTAATTTATTTGCTAGTCACAGACTTTTAGATATGGTGTCCAATTCTTATACAAAACGAAAGAACTTTATTTGCAGATGATTTTCGCTATAATGTTTCGCTATATTCCTCATGTTATAATTTCAAATAAAAATGGCCAGCTATTTTGATAAAGTAATTTATTTAATAAGATTGATGCAGTGCAGATAACCATTTGAAAGCAGTTCTGATTTGTTTCATAGGGTAATATGACCAATTTGGAAACATCTGAATCTAATAGTTAGTTTCAATAATATTGTGAATATCAGCTAAATCTGTCCCAAGAGGTCTTATACAAATGGAGAAAGAGTGTGTTTCACCAAAAATATATTTATGATATTAATTAATAATTATAGTACAAAATTTTTAATACATTGGCTGGAGTAATAGGAAAATCTAAATTAATATTTGGAGGGTACGTGCAAACTGTAATAAAGATCAAGAAGTTAATTGAAATCTGTATTAAGCAGCAAAAATTTAGTTATCAATGCGCTTCGCAGAAAAAAAAACAAGATTATTTCGATAAACAAGTTCCGGGTAGTACTTTGGAGTATCTAWTATCTAATTTTTATACCTTTTTATGGCWTTATATAGGTAGGTATAAGATACMCCTTCGGAGGTCATATTAAGACATTGATCATCCTGAAAGAATCGTTAGAAAAACATGTGAAGCTTATAGCTCCAGATGTGATCAGAAATGTTATGAGAGAATTTAATCAACGACCAATGTAAGTTACTTCAGATGTTCCCAATAAAAAATATTAGTTGCGTATTATTTATTGTTGATAAATTGATAAGAAGATTATCGATAGTTTATTACTTCTTATTACTTTATTCAATAAATAACCTAATTAACAATATTTTGTAATTTTTATCTGGGAAACTCACTGATAAGTAATCTTTTGCTATTTAACAACAATTTCAAACAACATTTAGCTTTCCGCTGCAGTTTCTTCCAAATCATAACTAAGTTTTCCATGTATTCTACCCATTTTTTTTAAATTTTGTACTTGAATATCAAGAATATTTCTATTGTGAAACATAAGAAACTTTTTCTTCATTTGTATATAACTTTTTGGGACACATTTTATATGGAGAAGTGTAAATACCTGTTTTATTAGCACAATTTCTAAGCAATGGGCTTGCTAAGATAAACATAAAGGAGCTATGATTGCTCCGTGAAAAACTCAGTCTTTAGGACTTCCGGTGCATAGAAATTCCAAATAATTAGCATCATCGCCTGCGAATGCCGTCAAATCTATAACGCGCCCGAAGTGGGCGAAACAGAAACATTTTTTTGTCCACTAAATAGCCTGTTCGTGGTAGGTAGCCCATTGTGGTGGACTTATAATACATTTTTTCGGCGAACGGACAATGACTCAGTGCTGTTAATTTTTCTAATTGTAGATTTCCCGGGCTAATGACAGATCCGCCCGCTCTCGGTCATCGGACATATGCTTATAATTACAACCCATGGCGCAGGTAATGCGCTTATGATTGCACGTTAAAAACCGTACAAAATACGTCTTCCTGTTCTTAAATTGTCATTCTTTAATAATTTTATAATGACTTCTCGACGTGAGCGTATGTGTGACCTGCGTTTCATTAAAATCGTGTACGACTTTTCACGGGTGTACATTATAGCCATAAATTGTTAATAAATTACGATAATAGGAGGATGATTATTTAAAAATGTCTATAATTTCTCGCTCGCTGCCGAGCGCTTACAAAAACTCAATCGGGATTTATCTAACACAAGGCGCTGCCGCGCATTTTTTGCGTTAAAGTTGTTTATATTAATAATATCGGTAGTGAAAAAGAACCGTTGAACAACTTTAATAAACGCTGTATCACAGTGTTGTGAGTCACAATGCATATTTCAGCAACAAACAAAATGTTAATTTTGTCTGAAAAGCTCGTATTCAGCGCAAAATAAAACAAAATATTCACAATAAACTCATTTTGGTACTTGAACCAGATAATATGCTATAAAAGTGTACTCTTAAATATTCGTCTAAAAAATAACTGTAAAAAATCAAAGAAGTCATAGGAAACGGTGATAAAAACATCAAATATGATGATGTTTTTAGAGGCCCTTCGAACGGCGTACTACGATGCTAAAAAAGTTTGCCTGATCAAATAATGTTAAAGGTAAAGACCGATTAATTGCTTAGACATAAATGAAGTGTAGAATATAATATTCAATAATTAAATCAGGACATACAGGACAATCGATAAGCTAACGTAAATAATATTCCTATATAAAAAGCGATCACTATCACCGAGACGAAATGGCAACTAGTGCTGTAAAACCAGTATTGACGGATGGTAGATGAACCAAAAACGTATGTTAACATCTATGTTACGAAAACATCGACAATCGATGGTATTGATTTTTGCCCCAAAGCGGCAAATGAACCTGTAACTCATTATGTTTTTTTTAAAATTTTTATACAACGTGATTTTGAAAGTTCAGTTTTAAATTGAATTGCAGCATCTCAATAACATGTGAAAACAATATATAGGCAGCATAAATATTTTTTTGTAAAACCCCCAAAATCCGGACCTCATTCGGTGTCACTGACTTCCAAAACAAACACAATCATTAAGATAAAAAAACTAACCTAAGTAAAAGCCCAGCTCGAGCGCACGTACATTGGCATAGTTCAGTATGGAACACAAAAGATGTTCAAAATGTAGTCTTTATTTATTCAGTAACACCAATCTGTCCCGACAGTTGTAAAATTTGATACTGTAACGTTGTTAGCTAGGGATTACATTAAAACAGTTACTGAACACCTTCATTTCAATGTTAAAAGTACATAAAAATTTTACTTGATGGACTCCAAACAGTGTTGATAATTACTTGTGTATGGTACAAGAGACCTTAAAATAATTTATAGATAATTTATATTTTGGCCGATTTATTAAAAAATGTAATCATTCTAAATGGTCTATCATAACAGTGTACTGTGCTAATATGGGTATTTTTCTATACTTCAAATTGTTTTGAATTTTCATTGTCTCTAATCTTCACGTTTATAAGTTTGGTATTATGCGAAAATTTATGGACTTCCGAGTTAAAAATTGATATTTTATCTTTGTCAGATAGAATACAGTGCATACGCTAAAAGTATCTTCAATAACATTTAATTCTCATAAGGCAAACAATTCAGATTTATTAAGGCKAAGAAAAGATTATAATTAAAAATTATTAAAACAATCTGAGAGGTTACTATCAACTCTTTTTTTACAAGGCTTCACGGAAGGAGACGTTTAACAAAGCCTGTGTAAGTGATTGCATTTTGTGTGTATAGGAGTGTAATGAAAAAAGAAATAATATGTTTCTATATAACTATGTATTGTAAGCTATCATGTAGTTGATGTTTAATGTATCTTAATTCAGCTAAGACTGTTTAAGGTTTGGTCTCGTTGGGGAAATGAAAGCATAGCTTTGGCCAAATTCTCCTCATTTTTATATCATAATAAATACTGGACTGACTGTGGTTTCCTAAAAATTAAAAAAAGGTAAGGAGAAGTTAGTTATGTCTCTAATTAATAAATGTAAAAAGAAAATGCTATATCAATATCTGTTTCATAACTGAATTGTTACAGAAGTACGTAATAAATTTGTAAATGCAAGAACATTATTAGATTATACTAATTTCCAGTAAATAGAAAAGCACCACCTACCTAAGTGAACCAAAATTTTACATGAAACTAAGAACGAGTATTCTTAAGTATATATTTTTTTCTAAATTATTTATGAACTGTTCACCTGATAGTGAACTTTATATATTTTTCTTTAAATTTTGATTCAATAGAAGCTTAGTTCACCAAAACACTTTTATGTAATGAAAACAAATCAAAATTTGGATGTACTAGTCAAAATAAAACGAGATAGGAACCCCGTTCAATTTTTCAATTATTAAGTTTGTTGACTGCTATTATTTATATAGGACAGAACTGTTCTAACAAATCTCTAAATTAAAATCAATTTTACCCGTTTCCGTTCATTGTAATTATCTACATTAAAACTTCTGAGTCTTTAATCTTTGCCTGTGTTAGAAACTGATACTGGTTTTGTAACAGGAATCGTGCTACCTATTGGAAATAAAGTGGATACTAACTTCAAAGAGTTTAATTAATTTTTGAAGTAAGTATTTAAAATATCTACTGACAGAAAAAGATGCAAATTGTTTTAAAAATACAACCGGGTAAATGAAAATCTGAACGTATTGCCAACGGTATGAGTTTTTGTTAGTAGCCACTGTCTACACTTCGATACGTGATTTGCGAGTGTTCGAAATACTTGTTACCAGTAGCGGCAAACATTTTTGTGCCCCCCATATTGTTGCTGCATACTGAGTTGGTGTTTAAACAAGAAAGTAGGCATAGGTTAAGGGTTTTTGTTGCTTTCATTACACGGTCCGGGCTTTTACTTGTGGCATTTAACTTGTTGCAAGGTAATTTTCTCTCTTGGACTAAATAAACAATTAATGCATGGCAAGGCGTATAAAGCTTTTTGTAAGGTCAAAATAATTTCGCACGTAGTCGATTATCTCCCCATAATTAATGAAAAATTTCTAATAACACACTGTTGCGAAATGTAACGCGGCACTTGATAGGATAAAAACAACACGGGGCACAGATAATAAACGAAAAAAGTGATTAAATATAATTTTTCATAATTACAGTTTCCAGACACCGTTCCCTGTGCGGCGAACACGTCGTCACTGTGTTACGATAATTATCGAATAATAAGTTTTTTCGGCAAGCCGTACCCGACTAATGACTGTCGACCAAGCGGACAAAAAACGTAATTATATAATTAGTTATGCTCAAAATGACAGTCAGGTAAAAGTGAGACAAGCCTTTTATTCCAGTTTTTAATGAATTGTACGCTTCTGAATGGGGATTTTTTCATTTCCAGTTATGTGCCCCTCTCTTTTATGCACGCAGGCTGAGATTCCGGGTTGCGTCTTTGATACCTGTCTGAGTAAAATCCGTGATATAATTATTTTCAGACTAAATAGTTAATCGATTTTTGCCATAAGCAATACCACAAGAACTGAACTAATTCAGCAACGTCCTTAATTTATTTTTTACCACGACGATAGCCACACTCTCTTCGTCATACATAATCGACACCATACAAAATGTTTAATTAAGTAGGATAATAACACATTAGATCCGCACGAAACAAGAACACATTTTTTAAGTGGATGAAATAATAACCTGTATTAACCTAAGCACAGCAAGTGTTTTCAAAATAACGTACAAGTAAACACAGTTGGTAACCGTATAACAATGATATGTTTAAAAAAATTCCAAATGCAAAGAAAATGCTTTAATGCTGAAAAACAAAGAAACCCCAAGCTGATAACGAACAATTAAATTTACACCTAGTTCATACAAAAAGCAAGCAAAATATCATTGTTTTCCTCCCTCGTATTGCTATTGCAGATTAAGTTCGCTTATAATGTATTTTTCACGCTAGGATTGCTATTTCATATTAATATCCTGAATGTACTAAAAGTAAGTAATTCCGCGGCAAATTTCAAAGTTGTAAGTTGTAAGTCAAAAACTTCAAAGTCTGTTATATGTCTTTATGCTCAACTACATAACCCTTGAAAATACCGAATATAAGTTTCGTTTATAGAAAGGTGTTCCAGATTTTGTAGTACAACAACGAAAAATTATTTTCAAAGAAAGCAGACTTTCAGTATCGGAAACGCACTAATGAAATTTTAATTACACTTTATTAATCCTAAATTACATCTAAAATACAGCAGTGCGAATTTTGTAAAAAAATGCGGAATGGAATAACTGCGAAAATATGCAATAACTTTTAAACTAAAAGCGATAGAATCATGAGGTTTTTCTATTCTAAAGAGCACAAACAATAAAGGAACTTCTGTGACTAAAAAAATATGTTTTTATGCCTCTCAGTTTTAAAATGTGGTTTAAGTATCAGATGCTACATTTCCTTTCAATTCATGTAATATTGTTAATAGTTTGAACTGACGATTTATTAAGTTATTTAAAAAAGTACAGCTTTTTACAATATTCCAGAAATCACAGTAGCAGTCCTAATCGAGATTTTTTTGTCTCTTAGCAACAACTATTACAATAAACCTGGGCATGTTTTTTACTATTGGAAGCTTATGCAGAATTCATTATCCTCAAGAATTTAAGCGAAGCAGTTCTCAAATATGACGCATCCACACGAACTATCTTTCAGGTAACTGCTGAAGTTCTTTAACAATTAAAGGGAACACTGTTATAACAGAAGGAAAACGACTAACTCTGTAGTAGAATGCCCACATGCACGTGTGAGCAAAATTGCAGTATTTCACAGCAATATAGAATCAGATATAATAATCCAGTACTTTGAAGTATTTATTTTAATCGGGATGTCAATATCAGAATCCTTCTGTACTCAAGATAGTCTCAGTCTTAGTTGTACTACTGTCTAGAATCACTTCGCGGTTAATTCTGAGCAATCTATTTGTTTTTGGGAAAAAAACAACTTAATAGACTGCACACTTGCACATCCCTTAGCAAGGGTAATGATAATAAGACGAGTAATGACGTACGTATGTAATATTATGATTGTAATATATAGCAAGCTTATTTCCGTGATGCCAAAGTCACTATATTATTATAATGAGTTTGTGTAATTACAAAAAAATTGCCGAAATGAAAATCGGAACTAAATCGAATATATAAATATAGATTTTGCTTACGTTTCCTAACATGACAAAAATTAGGCATAGATACCCATCCCTAACGAATTCAGCGACATCAGCAACTAACCAATTGTTGATTTCCGAAGCAAGCTATGGTGTTTAGTCAGTAGACTCTAGAAAAGTATCAAGAAAGCCGAATTAAACACACTTTTATGGCGATTTTTGACGTTTGGGTGTGCTTTAGTATGTTTAGATTCCCCTGCATGGTTGTCATGTTTACACTTCATATTGTGTCCGCTGTTTGCAGCGACGAATTAAAATTATCAACAGATATTTTAATTTAACGAACTTTTTAATCCAACAGACATAATTCGCAGTGCACGTGATCTTTAATTTATATGTTTGTTAAATTAAAATGTTATTTGAATAAAAATATTTTTTGACATTTTAAATTAGAAGACCTAATATGTTTGTTCCGAAATGTAAGCACATTTTTTTATCAAGTTATCAAAATAATTCATCAACATTTTTATTAGGCTTAGTTTGCATAACAAACATAACAATTGTTTCATATAAATTCAAGAACCATTTAAAGTAAATGATTAAAATTGTTTTTTTTCTAATCTGTTAATAAATGCTAAAACGGCCTTCCTTAGTCATCCGTACAATGATTTTGCTGCATGTCATAAAAATCGCTAGGTCTTCCTATGTGAAACGATCTATGGTGAAACTTACCCGTTAATAGATGTCTGCGTCATGAACCACCCGAGGAACATTTTGGCTACCGTATGCCAAATTTGAGTCAAAATCCAGTCCGACTTCTGTTCCGACCGCTCGAGGAAATTCATAGTGTCCTCATCTGGTTCCAGTTGCACGAATTTTGCCGCCAGGTTTTCTGGAAGCTTTTCCAGATCGCACTGATACCACTGCAAGGAAAAAGACTGTCAGTACCTCGGGAGGCGGTCGCTTTGGTTTTGTTTCGTTCTGTGCATGAATAATAATGCACCAACGGCGCGATTTCTTATGCATATACAATATAAATATTCATGATTTCACATTTTGTTTGACGAACACCTGAAGTGATTATTTTTGCCCTGACGGACAGGAGAATTGTATCATTAATTATAACTGCATGCACAACTCTCAACTGGTTCACTGACTTACAAATTGAAAAGTTTGTCAAGTCGTGAAAGGTTCTTGCATTTTAAGTGAGGCGGCAATAATTAAATTTTACCTACAACCTTTTAGCAGAGTGTTGGGGTTGACAACATCTTGTATGCACAGATAAACAATTTATACTTGTATAATGTATATACTATTTAGCAACTTATTTTAGTGTACCTGCTTGATTTTTTCTCAACACGTTTTATATAGGCTATACTAATATAAATTAACAAAAGTAGTTTTTTTTATATTCGGTACATTTACGATATGTAGACTATGAGGACGTTCAATATAGTGACTTAATCAGATTTTACCTCCTTGGAAAGATATTTGCATAATTATTATGTGTGGTAAGGAAGTCATCATACGAATAATTATAATAGCATAGTATTCAAATAAAGCCCAAGGTAATAAATTGGTACTTAATTTTGTACGCGCTATCGTCACCTACCATTATTTTGCCGTATGTAATATGGTTTTTAATTTTTAAGGATACGAAGGGAAACTTTTATTTGTAGGTACTGGAAATAACGCATGAACATATGGACCTGGTGTGCTTATCCTCTACACCACTGAAGCGCCGATCCATTTCTAGGTCACGATTGATAATATCGAAACTGTCGACAGGAGTCGTGGTGGTGTACTATATAGCACACCAGGGCGTATATTTCGTTGCATAGGTTAGATTCCATGTCAAATCGAGAACAATTTAATCGGGTTAAATACGAATGGAGTTAACTGAGACAACATGACTACCACCCCATGGTAAATTACTGCAAGGCTCAAAATCTAAGCATAAATGACTTATCTAAAAGTATAGATTAAACGTTTCTCTTTTATATATGAATTTTTAAATAGTTTATAGACATGCTGATCAAATACCAATCCACTAAGATGTCTAATTTTTTAAAAATTTAGTATCACTTTAATAACCGTTGTGTTTAGACCAATCATTAAAGCACTGTAAGTATATGATGATTTCAGGTTCCGTATAATTCGCTTACTGATAAAATTTGCTGTGGGAGATTACAGCTGTGATGTCATGAAAATAACAATGGCCCCAGATTACTGCCCATCAGAACGCCACGTGTTAGATGCAGGTGCGATTATAATTTTGATTTACATACTGTTTACTATTTGAAAGGTAGCTGTCACACACTTCCGCACAATTTCAACTTGCAACATCCTAGTATGGTGAACAACGTCAAATGCTCTATTATAATTCAAAAGGACCAGTAAAACCACGCTTGAGTATTCTATGGATCTGATCATGTTTTCTGTTATCTTCATCAAGGTAGTATATGTAGTGTGAGTATACGGTAAGATGTATTTCTTCATCTAACCACTATGAGAAAATACATTTACCTGTAGAAGTTTTTATACTAAAGGCACAATGCTAAAAAGCCTCGGATCAGGAGCACCCTACGGTAATGCAGAAAAATTAATTACAAATTATTGTAATTATAAACCTTCAACATAACATTACATAAATGCGTTATAAATAGAAGAATAAGATAATTATATTATTATAATTAATTCTCCAATAAATTCAAATAGCTATAAAATGATATTTTAATAAAAGCAGCAAGCTACTTACGCTGTGTAACATTATTTCACAGCCCTGTATTTAAACACACAAGGACGAAGGAACACAAAAAAAATCAGGCTATCATCGAAACCAAACCTTGGTTTGTTGTTCAATGCAGCTCTTAAATGCGCTCAATACATATTTGCTTACTTGTTTACAGATTTTTACAAACGTTTTTTTTTAATTGCCATACACCCACCACAGAATATAACATTTATTTATCGTAGATGTTAGACAGTATAGGAAGCCTTATCTCAGAAAATATATTTGTTCAAATTTCTTTAAAAACTATATAGTCTTGTGCTACCTTTTATAAGTTCTTAGTTAGATAAAATATCTCTGGAAACCGGAGGTCATATCATTTTTCGTTTGACAGTTATTGCAAAAGAAAACGAATCTATAAAATTAGGTTATAATAAGCAAATTACCTACTGTACTACATTTTAGCAAAGCAGCAAGCAAGCAACACAAAGTCGCATGGCAACTAACTAGATTAGCAAGAAACAAACCACAAATATCTACAAAACTGTGTTAAAAATCAAACTGCAGTAAACAAATTAAAAAGCTATCGCCAAAAACTATTTCAATTTTTGATGTAGAACGTGAACGACACTTCTCTGTTATACTTCGCTTTGAGAAAGAAGTTTCTAATGAAGACAAAACAATACCATCCTGGGAATTTAGTTAACTAAGAATTATTCTCAAACCTATTACTATCTGTACCTTATGTACGGTATAAAGTATTCTTAGTTAGGCCACCACAACCTATCTTGACTAGAGGTTCCAAAAGGGTTTAATCCATCCCTACCTATATATAAAGAATATTATACGGAGAAAATACCAGGTTAAGATAAAAAAAACTAATTGTCACACGCGGGACACGTCAAAAGATATACAAACMGKTAATGGCCGATGCGGMACAGACAGTTACGTTCTATCCCATCAGTTCGTTACTTCTCTAAAATAAAGAGTAGAGCCTCAGTGGTCACTTATACTATATGCTAGGATCCGKTCTTGCGCAAAATCCCAACTGGCTAGTGCTGCATAAACACAGGCTCAAATTGTTGAGCCTCAGCACGCACACACATTTGCAAAACGGTGCACATGTTGTTCTCTTGTTGTCCCAGAAGTAATTCTTAAATTAGGTACCTACTACGCAAACGAAAACTACTATATAAATAACGTTTTCTTTTACGTTTGTTAACTAGAAAATCGCTGTAGAACTTACCATGAGGCTATGCATCGCTTGCCTCACCCGACCAGCCGCCACTGAAATGTATATCTAATTAAAGAGAGCCAAATCAATATAAACTAATTGTATATAGGATTCTACTTTGTTAGATACAAATGAGCGGTATGAAGAAGCCTGCCGCGTCTAAACCACATCAGAAAAGGAGATTAACAGAAATTATATTTTCTCGATTAAAGTAAATCGAATAAATATTTGATCTGGCTTTCTAATCACCACAGCTCAAACTCATAATTACTAGTTAGCCAGCCTGTACAGCTGTACATCTCGGCATGCAATTAAAAACGCGCACGCACTACTGATTTGGCCAGCTGTATTTGGTTTAATTAGTGGCGAGATGACGAGACGATTTTAATTCAAACTATGTACACACCGCAGAGGCTTACAAATCTACAAATTACATTTCAAACCATTGTGACGTCTGTACCGTCCATAAAATATCCTTTTTTGCCTTATTTATACTTTATTTATTTATATGTATGTATTTATTTACTTATCTGTCCGTCAGACTTGTAATTTGGTGTGACTATGTGTTTAGGTCTGATTATCCGTTGACGTCACTTCAATAGCCGATGTCTGTCAGGGCGAATGCGAGTCCATTGTTCGTTCGTTAATGCAGCTACTAGCTTAGCGCTCTTGATCCACTCCTGGATTCCTAGCCTGGTATTTACGCTCTGAATGAACAGAGTACACCTCTTGTTCTAACAGCCACATCAAAACATTTGTTGTATTGTCAGGGGTTCCTTTCTCCATTATTGGAAGTCACTAACTATCCGAGCAAAGCCGTTGACGTTTTACGCTTACCCAGTAAATAGCGAGTCCCAACAGAATGCGTAATAGACAGTTACTTTGTATTGAAATTCCAAATGGAATTAAATGTAGCCGGTGAAGTATGTCTCTTTAGAGGCAGTTAGGGAGAATCTAAACGAAGGAAAACAGATAGTTTCGCTTCGAGGCTAAGAAACTAAATCGTTTCTGGAAAATTCATTTAACTTAGTTCTCTCAAAAAGCAATAAATATTTAAAGCTAGATTGGTGCACTAAAATTAGTACTTTTAATTTATCATGGCCTAGAATTTCTTTTAAGGAGATAACAGGAACAATCGGGATCGCATAATTGCTGCTAGCGGTACATAACTACTACCTTTTTACATTCTATATTCAAAGCTTCTACGGATATAGCAGTAAATTAATAAATTTAGATTACATTTTAGTCGCCTAGAGTCCTTAGGTGTAGAATTCTTTAATCATTTGCCATTTTCAAAATATCAATCTGTTCATATCTAATAGAACGCTGCTTTTATTCTTTAGATAAAATTCTTTGTAATTAATGTTCGTCTCTGGAACCTGTATACAATTATTTTGTCTTCACCAAGAAGTCAAAGAAACAGATTTTCAAAACAGAAATAATTTTTGTACTTGGATGCAACAACTTCAACGTAATAGTATTTAGGTAAATGTGTTATTTACCGATGAATGAAATCCAGCGCAGAATTGCATCGCGAAAAAAAATTCAAAATTTTTTATTTCTTCATTCCCTTTAAAGTGGTCGAAAACGCAAAAAGACAAAATTTGAGCAAAAAAATTCTTGTCTGTGTGTCTGTGGTTTTGTTTGTGGACACGATAACTATCGAAAGGCTTAATATATGAACTAGAAATCCAAAAACCCAAAACCCAAACGACCTATTGTTTGTGGGGTAAGTAGGGTATCGGGAAGGGGGCGAAATTGGAGGGTAACTACCCTTTTTTAAAATGTTTATTTTTTTTTCGTTTTTGTACGTGATTAGTAGTATAATTGCGGGTATTATTCGCTCTTATAAATTTTTGGTGCAGCAAACTGTTTAGAAGATATTAGCAAAGAAAACGGTTTTTCCTAAATATTTCCGAATATATTTAATATATTCAAAAAATGAAAATACCATCAGATAGGAAATAAAATTTCTCACAAAAAGTGCCTTAGAAAATTTATCCAAAATTTTGACATTTTCGAAATATTTACAAAAAACCTATTTTGGACCCTGCTCGTACGATTTTTTTAAATTTTGGTATTATATAGAAAATTAAATTTCCGATCAGAAAGCACTCTTGTAACTTTTTTGTTAAGTTTTAATTTTCCAGTTATTTGGAAAAAACAGATTTAAAAATTTTTATACATATATGTTTGCTAATATCACGTCTGTGTCTGTGTAGAGAGAAAAAATGCTCAAAACCTGATTACTAATTGTATAGTATAAGAAATAAAAACGTAAATGTCATTGTGACAATTGGATGTGGAAATATTGATTCAATTTGCAGCGGTTTTTTGACTCCTATTCGGGCGAAAATCCAAACTCATTTCGCGTTCACGGCCAGGAAAATGGACAGTTAGTATTTGGGCAGGAGTAACTGGGAGATCTGTTATATGGCCCTTTTTTTGGACGGGGGCTTGACTGCTCTCAAATATTAACAATTTTTGGAAAACAACTTGTTTGAGTTGCTCGAAAATATCCCTCTGGCTCAAAGAACGAACATTTTTACCAACAGGATGGGGCCAGGATTATAACCAATTGGTTAAACGGAATATTCGTTATGCTGTCGATAAGAAGGTGCAGTACATTGCAAACAAGGTCTCCGGACTGTACAACCGTTGGAATTATTGCTCTGGGGATATGTTAAAAACATGGTATAGAAGGTGACACCGACAACAATTGAAGATGTAAAAAGGCGTATACGTGATATCTGTGTATGCTACTTTCAGAGCTACTTCTGAGGAAGACACCGACATGAGCGTCGAAACGTCAAGGTCAAATAAGCAACGTGGGAACCAGCCCGGAAAACAACATGTCAATATACCAGGTGTGTCATAAGAAAATGAAACCTTATATCGAAACTCTCTGTATATGATTTTTAGTTTGTATCTAGCCGTAAATATCCTCTACCACGTACCGGTGGCAGATTTTCCAAAAACATTTATTATTAAACGCTCCATTCATGCATTATTGTCCCACCCTGTAAACATTTGGGCTTAGGGCACTGCTGTGCTGATAGCAAGACAATTAATTACAAATAAATACCCAGTAATAAAGTCTTCTAGTGTACTTTCGTCTTCAATATACATGAAACAGTCAGTAGTTTTAAATGTTCCTCAGTAAACTAATTATAGCATTATTTATGAGAAAAATATACAGTAATGATCTTGCGGATAAGTACCGTCTAGTATACAAAAACTGAACAATATTCGTTGCGTCTATCATAACGTTTTAGCTCGGTGTTCACAAACGCACGTTTTACTTTGCAGCCCGCTGTTTATCTCATACGGAGAACGTCTTTAGTCTCATACGACCAACTACATCCCTAATGCATAGTAAACAATCGAAAATCTTGAATGAGTTTTAACGATTTCTTTCCAACCTGCTACTTGAAACGTCAATATAGACAATAGAAAGGCGCGAAGTCGGAACAATTGACGAAAACCCGACCTTCCCCGCAGTTGGCAGTTTTTGCTATGGTACAAGGTATCTTGAGGCACGCGGGGAATGATTTTAGCCGCCTCCGTTCTAGTGTGTTGAACGCCATAAAAATACCGGAGGGTTCTGCTTTTTTGCTCTACTGCTCGGATGCAACACTGTCAGTCGGCATTTAATTTATTCAGCGTAATATTTACTCGGGCTATGTTTTAACAATGGAATCGTAACTTCTGCCGTTTTATATGGTACATAATATTAATTTTAAGTGGCTGTATCTCCTTTCAAGTTAAAAAAGTCATGTGCTTCCTAAAAACAATGACCTATGATGCTCTTCGTCCCGAACAGTTTGAAACCTTCAACAAACAAGTAATTCAGTAAATTGCAAACAGATTTGTTATAATTAATAGTCTTCTAAAAAATATTTTAACGTTATATCCAGCTTATTTTATTAACAATAAGGCAAGGCGCTTTCGGCTAGCTAAAAGCCAACGTCAGTACCAAAATTAAATACAAACTATTTTACACTTTGTCAGATAAATAGAAGCAACCAAACTTGACTTCAAACCAAAAAACAACCTACATGTCAGCAACACAAACGTAACATTATTATAGCTCAAATAAATAATTTAGTACTGGACAACTGAAATTACAAAAATCTTTTAGAATAGTAAAATCACGTACACCAATAATTTTATAAATTTCAAAAATTTCGAAATAATTTAACTTTGATGACGCTCTAGCGTGACAGTTTATTTAACAATAAGTGGTTAGCTAATAAATATGTGGTCGTACTTAACAACATCTGTATTTATATACTTTTCAAATTGTTTTAGATGCACTTTACCACTAATTAAAAAAGCTCTGTCCGCTTGTCCAACATAGGTAAATTGAATTGCAATCACTGCATGAAAAACTATAATACTGATGATTCAAAACTCAAATTTTGTCTTTACCACGGACAAAACAGGAATCACTATCTACAGTAGAAAAAGCAATATTCCACCTATTAATTCAATATTACAAAAATTTATTAATACCATTTTTCCCAAATAACAAAAAAAACATTATCTTCATTCTAACACCAACAAATTACTTAAGACTGACTACATGAGAATTAAGGAAAACTTCCTTCTTTCGAAAGCTGTCAGCTTAAAAATTTTAAGTAACCTACTAAATCGAGATTGTAAGTTAAAATAAAAATAAAAAATAAATATAATAAGCATAAAAATAATTTGGTCTCATTAACGGAGTTTGTGTTAGATCAAAATTTTTCCCAAGTCAATAATAAAATTTTTATATAAAAGTGAGGTTTAGCTATTGGTTCACCCCTTAGTCCGCTCTTAGCTGAACTTAATTCTGACTAATAATCGAGAAAAATATATGTCCAAAAACACTTGTTTCCCTTCTCATATTAAATTCTGCTACTGTTTTTTACGGTCATTAACGTTACGTCGCCAGTCTTCTTCTTTACTTTCTTTCGAAATCTTTAGAAAATCCACATGTACAGACAATATTATATATTATTTTTGTTTACAACTTTGTTTACATATAATGGCTGTTTCTAATTAACTTTTTAACCAACTTTTTAAAATATCTCTTCCGAAAAAGAACTGAGTGCAATTATCCAAATTACTTTTAATAACAATTTTCCAAATTTTTAATTAAAAAAACTGCTTTAAATATTCGACAGAATTTATAGTAAATCGTGGCATCAGCTACATGGTCCTATGGTCGTAAAAACTTCAGTTTATTCAATTATTTGACTGATACCAGAGAAATTAATAATAACGGATAACTCTACTACCTACATGCAACAACGCCACTAAGAACAGAATGCTAAGAAATTAGAATCAATTAATGTTGACATATCCTGTTATTCTATTTGCAATTTTTAATTGGAGGTATTTATGCTAAGTTGATAAAAAGTATTTATATACCGAAATAAAACAAAAGTGGTAACTATTGTGGTAGTGGTGAAGGCCACAACATTTAAAAGTGAGCGAACAAAGGAATCCATACCTAAATGAAATATAAGCAATATAGTTTACCACAGTGCCGTAAGCTCTCATTTTTACTAAGCGTGTTCGATTACGTTTCTTAGCTTGTTCCACTTCTTTTCCCTTTTCTTTTTTGGTCTTATTAGACCCGTCAGAATGCATCCCGTGCGTTTCTCTATCATACAATCGTAATATTTCGTACTTAGCATCAGGACTGTCGGTGTTGGTTGTTCAACCGGTACACCAGTATGACGAGCTTAACCAAGGCAGATATCACCTATTTGACAAGTATATAAAAAAGCCAACAGATGGGAGGCCACGCAGATCATAAAAAACTAAAGTGAAAGTGAGTTATGACTCATGAAACGCGGGCGGCGTTGATTTCTGAATTCGCTGTGCCGCCTTTTTGTAACTGCTGCCAAGCTACAATAAGCACGGCGATAGAAGTTGAAGGTTGCAGATCAATGTCACACCACAGCTCTGAAATGTGAGCTCTCTGCAACATTAAAGTTAAATTATCCCACAAAACACTACAGTAATGTTGAAAATACACACCCCCAATGTTTTCTCATATTAAAATAATATCAAATAATTCAAAAACGACGCCCGAGAGGCGGCAAATTGATTTAATCCATAATTTCCATAAGCGCCCTGGATGCATAAATCATTTATAGAAACCCTGTACAATTAAACTAAAAAGGAATGACCATATCAAGAAATAATTCAGAGTATTTAATATTATGGAGATAAATAAACCGTTTACTTTAAAAATTCCTTACAGGACGTAATGTCTCATTTCCATGAATAACGCTCAAGTTCTACGTCAGTGCGCGGTATTTAAGTGGTTTCTTCTAATTATTATAATCGGAGGTAGGTACCAGTAAATTAAGGTCTGGGTACCATAGGAATTTAAAMCATCTGTAACCGATGCCATAGTTTGTTACCTCCCCTATTTAAATATTAAACGAATAAATCCAGTGGTCCGCAGGTATGTAAACACGGCGTATCTGATCCCGACAAGCGGCCAGATTCCGACTGTTTTAATTACTGAAGGTGATTAGGGCATTCTGCCGGCCACGCTGTCAGTCCAGAACCCGCCTTCCTTAATGGCATTTGCCGTTTATTCCTCTCACGGCTACTGTTCTAATACGATTATTATTAAAATAGCCTCGCGGTACAGCCGCCACTCAATAAGCAGGTAATTAAAACTATACCCGCCATTATATCCTGGTTGCAGTCACAAAAAAGGAGAGCTGAGTAGCTGTAGATGAGCAGCAATCACTGTTGCCAAGTGTTGGGATAGCAGGGTGTCAAATTAATGCAGAAAGTCGCTTGCTATTAACACATTTTGGGAGTATCAGCTTACAAGCTGTTAATAAGTCAGAGATGCACTCAAAGTCTAGTATAGCATTCAAGCCGCGCGGTTGTACATTTGGCAACACAGCTACTAATCCAATCCAACAGCTAGAAAACTGTGTCGATTTTTTTAAACAAATTTGTAATTATCTGAAAGATATTAAGCCCTTTTTGTTGCGTCATGATTCCCCATTCTTTGGATCCACGTCCAGACCAGGAAACATACAATATACGAATCTCGTTGCGAAAAACACCTTTTTTTGTACTCTTGTAATCCGTAACGTAAACTCAACGTTTGATTGTTGATACAAATAACGAAGTTATATTTCTCTAAAATAAATGTTCAGTGCGCGTCAGAAAGGTGTCCCTCCCCACATTTTAACTTTTGAACGCGTTAAGTTAGAAGGTTCGGATAAAATGGAGGTAAGATCGCCGAAAAATTTGGAAAATTTTGCCTCAGAATGCAAGATGGCGCTACAGTCGCTACGAACTGGAAAATGTAAATAGCAAGGATGGAGTTTGAAAACCACTTTCTTTACCTAAAAGCTCGCGTTTCGTCAACTGAAATCTGATAATTCATTCCAAAGTTTAAATCTAAAAACATTTATGCGCGTCCTCCCACCATCCTAATAACTTCTGAATGCGTTGAACGAGAAGGTTCTGATAAAATCCAGATAAGATCGCTAAAAAATGACTTTCTTTAAAGACGATATATGTATACATTATTAATTATTAATATTAATTACTCTATTTTATATATAACTTTTTTTTAATAACGCCCTCCTACTGAGATATTGATTCTTCAACATAAGGGAAGAGAAACTGTTGATATAATTTTATCAAATTTTGGCTATTATTATTTGGATTGGAAGCCGCTGAAGTGACGCGTATATGTTTTTAATAAACGTTTAATAAACATTTAATCCTTTACTTTAAAACGATTAAATATTTTTTTCCAAAATGTGTTTTTTATCTTTGAGCCTTGTAAACAAAAAAAGTTACTCTGCGTTCATGCTGCTAAAATTGAGCTTTTCCGAGAAAATGGCAGTTGAATGTTAAGATTCACATTTTTACTGCTTAACTAAGGCCCAAAGATTAAAAAACACATCTTTTTGAAAAAAATACTTAACCGTTTTAAAGTTAGGGGTTAAAATGTAGGGGGTTTTCCCCTCTCCAAAAAACATTTATTAAAAACATGTGCGCATCATTTTAACGGCATCCACTTCAAATAATAATAGCCAAAATTTGATGAAATTATATATACCGGTGTAAGAGATATTGTTAAAAAACTGTTTCTCTTCCCCCATATTAAAGAGTCAATATCTAACAAAAAAGTTTTACTGTATTAGCAACCCACCCCGGCTTCGCAAGAGTAGTAGAGCATTATTATACCTACAACAAATACCTTCCAGTTATCACCTCCATTCGCTCCAAAAGTCTGTTTATTATAGGAGTACGCGCGCGTTATCGCTCGGCTTATTATATTATAGAAACAGTGGGCGACAGCGGAGGGCGCGGAGGTAATCGCATCAAGCGAGTCCCGTCATCGGTGTGAGGAACGCGCTTGAATTTATTTATTATATGAGGTAAAAAAGATTATAATAATGTGCATGAAATACTTATACCTATTTGAAATTATAAAGAATAAAGAATAATACTGTATCTGTCTAAATAGCTTTGCTGTTACCGCATTGCAGGTGACCTTTTTTTAGAAGATCGAATGGATATAGTAAGCTATCCTTAAATCATAGATATATGCCATCGCAGACTTTGATGAATATCCCACCATGCACTGTTTTGTTATATCTCAAAGGGATTAGGCAGCGTTTTCGATGAAAGTTCTCAGGCAGCTTGAGTTTTTCCGACACTTCCAACAATTATCGTTATATTTAAACAAATTTACACAAAACATTGACAAACCTTCGTCATGAACCACTATATATATTGGTGAAAACCGCATGAAAACCTCTTTTGTTTTATAATATGCAGTGATGTACCCAATTGAAATCATTGTTAATGCTAACTTTCAAGAACATCCTTAGGTCATCAGCGAATAACTGCACAAATTACAATAACATTGATTATACAATGTATAGAAGGAATAAAAGGCAGTGGACCTAGGCGAGACCCTTCAGGTTATTGAAGGAGTGGGTTTAATAATTATAGAGGTAAACCCTTAATATCTTATAAACCGTTGTTGATCAAACAAATAGCAATGCATGAGTTGACTAATAAATTTGAAAATCCGATGGAATGTAACTATTTTATTCACATATAAGGAAATATTTTATCAGCAGTCTTACGGAAATCAAGATGCATTGCATCGACTTAATCCAGACTGCCTAAGGGATTTTAATAGGTATATAGTGTGAAGTAAGGGAAAAGGTAGAAGTGTCGAATGCGTGTCCATGGATGACGAGATAATATGTTTTATAGATAAATAGTGTTATGTTATGATAAGGGAAATAATACTCAACGATTCCAGTTAACTCCCGTTTATTATCAAATCCAACACCTCAGAGTAAGGCCAACGTAGCAGCTGACTATTTACTGCCCCCCCCCCTTTCACAACCGAAGCGGGTAATTCATAGATAAGCTTGTAAAATATTATTTCAAAAATTTTGAAAATGCCTTCTTTTGTCAGTACCCATAGTAAATGAAATCTTGATTTTTTTCAATGCGCTAGAGGTTTTTTTTTCAATGTTGGTAGAGTGACTGTAAAGGTATTCTCATTATTGTTGGAAGCTTTGAACCTAAAGTGTAATCTTGATATTCAGACATATACAGTGCTAAAGTAATCAGCTAGGGCATGACGTTATTGTACTTCATAGTACTTGGTATTCTCGTTTTCTCCTTTCTACCTTTATAGGTGATAAAAAATGTTTAGGGTTGTTATGTAATTAGTTTTCAATTTCTTTAATGCAGTTAATGCAGAGACTTATATTTTTGTAACGTATCTAGGCTGATGATAATTATGCACTGATGAGCTGTAATGACAGCGAAATAGTAGTATCTGCAGTTGGTTGAGGTGTAGACAGCACAGCATAGACATGCATTTTATGATGATAATTATATTATATTCTCATCAAACCAAGTTAGAAATTTTTGACATTACAGTTTCGACAGTATTAAAAGTTATTAATGTTGCCAAGACACAGCAAGACATTTTCAAGATTTTAAGTTAAAGAATAGGATATCGTAAGGCATATTTTGCCGCATGCGGACCAAGTTTTAAAAAACGGGGCCGAACGCCGTTGTTGTTTATTGGGCAAGTGTGGAGAATTTTGCTTTTTACGCTTTTTAACACAATTTTTAAAATTAAATTTTGATTTTGGTAATTTTTGTCTACCAAGTTTGCACTATTTGTCATAGTTGAGSTTGTTATGACACTTCAAACATATAGTTATCGGCAAAAATAAACAATGCAAAAACTAAAGAAAGAAACATATATTTGCTAATTTTCAATACCTATCCGTCATAAACATAGCTTATTTGTTATAAAACATAAAAATCAATATCCAAAGATAGTTCCAAAAACGTTTCTGTCGATGATGATGGGGACGATCCCATGCGGGAGTTGCGTGCAGCTACATAAGGTGTTAATTAAAAACTGTTCCCAAGAAAATCAAGGCAGGTTAACTTGAAGGAGTACAACAAATTCACAGAACGGTGCGACGAACACAAAACAACGAATACAACAAAAAATGTGTTAATTGTTAGTTCGAAAATTTGTCCAAAGCACAGAGGAGTTGTACATTCTCGGTTACAAATGTCAAAAGAAATGTGGAAATATTCTTTGTGAAACTAATCGTCATACGAAGGCTTGTGAATAACGTAGACAACCCATCATTATAGTCATAGTTACACTTGAGTTCATCAGAATCACCTAATAAAATAACCATATTTTTGTACATTTTCTCAGTAGAGTTATGAAAGTTCAAAACTAGATCATGCTCTTCAAAATTTGTTAGCAGGGAGTATATATMGAACAAAAATATAAATAACTTACAAATCTTAACATTTTTGCTAGGTAGAGCTTTAGAAACAGCAGACATATTAAGCTTCTGCAAACAAACAACTCTACTAACATTAAGAAGGTGATAATGCCTGTCACTTCCGAAATCAAAACAAAAACCGTTAGAAAATGATGGTACTACTCCATGAGAACAATTAAAGTCAACATCAAATAAATAAACGCTGTTTAAAAATAACTAAATTTATGACCTTAAGCTACGCACTTTGTAGGTATTGGAATGCGACGCGGAAAGGAATCTTATTTAAAGTAAAAAGTACAATTTTGAAGTATCTTTCACGGTCGGTCAGTTTGTTCAGAAGTTCTGCTTTTAAATAGTTGTATGTCTCTAGTTATTTGGGTGTTTTGTCTAGATTAATGGAGATATATTTCGCAGCATCACTAGAATCTATTCAAGCATTCAGTACATCAATGATATTTCTTTCCTTTTCGATGCATTGAAAATTTTTATGAGGTTTGTCTCGGCCAAATATTTTAAAGATATGCGTATAATTTCTATGATATGTACATGCATTTGTAAGTTTTAGAATAGGAAATTCACCAGAAACAAGGGCGACTCTCGTAGATACAACCGTGGTGTCTCTATATTATCTTAAAATGTCCCGACCACATCTGCTGCTTCTAATTAGCATACCCTAAAAGAACCTTCTTTCAGTCGCTCTACGGAAAGAATGCCAAAAGAACACAAACCATCTGATTACAGAAAATCTAAATCACAAATGATACAAAGGGAGTAAACTTTCTTATAAAAACTACATTCCATTGTACAAAATCCAGTTAACTCATTTCAAAAGAGCGAGTCCGCTTTGCGAATTAAACAACCTTATTCTCTAGGAACGGCAAACGTAGCGTCAGGCATCCAAGGGCTTGCAGGACGACGAAGACGAGTGCCGCCCGCGAACGTGGGTGGTAGGCGCTAACATTTCTTCCTTTGAAGTATTTTAGGGAGCGAACGCCGTAATGACGTTTCGAGGGTAATCCATGCATATATGAGGACCGAGGCGGACGCCCCACACGCATTTAGCTTTCTTTTATTTCGCGAATCGATGGGAAGATTTGATAAACGCCGCGCTGTAGGTTCTTACCGAAAATAATTACGGGGAGACGACGGTTAGGTTTCGAGCTTCAAAGAAAATAAAGGCAATCTAACTGGCAATACTGGTGGAAAACTTCGGATTTTTTAAGGCGAGCGACGGTATTAAACGACGTAACGCGAAAATTTACGTTCAGTTTTTCTGACCCGTGTAACGTTCGGTGTGCAATAATCCACTTAAACAAGCTTTAAAAAAAACATCTTTTGAAAGTAATATTTTTTTAACACGAACTCCTTTTTCAATGATTTTAACGTCTTTTCCGGTATATATGGGTAGATTTAATAATTATGTATACAGTTTTGTCTTTTACGGTACCTAATTACAGATTAAAGACGAGTGATAAGCACTATCTAGAGAATTAAAAAAACTGAAATAAGCATTTTTGACGACTTTGTTTTAGTTTTTAATAAGTAATTAATGCAAAAACTGAAACATAAAAGCCACCGATTTCAGTCTTCAGCGTAGTTTTGGCTGTATGTATTGTTGCAATAGTACAAGAGTGGTGGCTGGTAATAATGGCATCAGCCAAACTTCCGTTGTGAAATATTTGAACGTACCAGGCCTGTTTTTTTTAACCTCTGATGGATTATAATTAAACGCAATTACAAAAAAATATTGTATTATTAAAAATATGAAGCGTTTGTCATATCGTGTTACAGGCTTTTAGATGTATTCTTCAAGGAACTGCGCCGCCAACTTTGTCGAGTACATTTTCCGCAGCTTTCGTTGGTAACAAAGCGTTATCTGCAATATGTTGCCTGCAACGAGCGATTTACGAGTAGAATAAACGAAGAGACGTGCTTCCGTTTGAAATTGTGTTAATCCACGACAATGCATGGCCGTACTGTACCAACGTTACGATCTTAAAAAAAATCAACTGCGAAGTTTTTGATCCATCCATCATATAGTCCGGAATTAGCACCMGTAATGTAKATATCTTTTTAGAATKAAAGGCATTTTTTTTTGCGGACGATTCGTTGCCAAGGATTCCAGTAGATTATCAAAACATCTCGTCCGAGTAGGTGGCTCAGTTCCTTGAAGAGGGCATCTAAAATCCTGTGTAACGATATGATAAATGGTTTTGGCGTACTTGTAGCAAAATGAGGAACACTTTTTAATCAACTTTTAATAATAAAATAATGTTTTATGTAAAAATACCCATCGTAGATTGAAAAAATAAACAGCTCTTGTAAATTTAATCCATACATAGTTAAATAAGTTCATGAGTTAAACTAAGTCCTAAATGCTGTGATCATAGTTAAAAAACGCAATGTCGATGCTTATTTGGTCATACGTATGGACACATTTACCTAACCTCACACCTTTAGATTGCCTTTTATACAGAGGTCATCTTAAAAGTGAATTCCACCAACCATCCACCTACAATCTAAGCTTTAAAAGAAACAATCCGCAATGAAATTAGAGCAGTTAGCATAAAAATGCTTAAAAATACTACATTATCCACTTTTATGATTCGTTCGTAATTAATATCTTGAGTATTGCAGGGCGAATGTCAAACTTGTAATAATGGTCATATTGTTGTAATCGGGGAGCAGAGTGGGAGGCCATTATCAAAAGTACGAGGGTGTAATTTCGAAAAGGGTTAGGGTGAAAAAATAAAATAGCTTCGCGTTAAAAATAAGCTATTTAGTTAAGCAGTTTAATAGAGTTACATAATAGTGAAACTTACAAAGTAGTCACATTTCATGCGAATGTAGTTTTTACAATAAAGGTGCGTATGAAAACAGTTTTTTTTTATAAATTTATGCACATACACATTGTAAGTAGTAGTGTTGTAGTAAAAAAGTAAATTATTAAATTTGTAACAAGAAAATATTGTATTCTAAATAATACGTTGGATGCCACCCCTATTTTGGTTAAAACATGTTCGTATTCGATTTTCACACTGGTTTACGTTTTGCAATATATTTCGCCCAGTTCGATGGAATATCTTTATTATACGCGATAAATAATAAAAATAAACCCCAAAAAATATGGACGAAATAGTTCAATTAAAAGATGTAGGAAATGTCACGACATCTGCAATCTTCAGTTGAAACTATTTTCAAGATTAAATATATTGAGTTTATACACTGAATACGGAACATTTTCTTTGGATGAAAATAACTTTAGAGTAAGACTTGAAACAAACATATTAAAACATACGAAAATATATATTTTCCACATTTATTTGTTTTTATTCAGTGTAGATACCGTGTAGCGTAATAATAACCGCTAAGTAATTTGTACCTTTTAAATTATCATTAATAGTGAAAAAAGAACAATATGGGATAATAGTTCAAAGTCAAAGTGAATTTAAAAAAAAATCAAGGGCTTTATTATCATTTTTGTTTGAGAAAAACCCCAGAGAGATGTATTTATGTGCAATTTATATAGTCTTGTATATAACTATTCTTGTGGCTTGGTTCTTTTATAAATATTACGACTTTTAGTTAGTCCGAAATCAAGCCCAAATTTTTATACAAATCTATTCCACGGTAGCTCTGCTGTATTTCGGGTTTCATTAAATTCACGTTTCGTGAAGAACGAATCTATCTAACATATATATTTTTACTGCTACTTACAATCAGAACGCGATTCAGTGTGCCGCGAGGTATTCCGGAATGTATAAATTTCGATATATTGTGAGTGTGTTCGGTGCCCCTGTTCCACCCCTAAGTAAAAATATATGTATCGAGTATTGGAATCGAATCTCGGGCCCTGACACTCTGATACATTTTAAATTCACATTCTGTAAGTAGGTGGAAAATAGTTCTGATATTCTACCCCTCCGGAGGCTTCCTGCCGTATAAGGCGAATGGGACGTTCTGAATTCATGATAGCATTCGCGCATTTACATAGGAAGTTTACAAAAATGTTAGTACTAAAAAGGTTAAAGCGGTATCCTTTTTACGCTGTCAAGTGATAGCAAACTTAAAGATCTGTTTCAATATCTCAAACAAAGAATTGCTAGAAACTTCACGGAACAAACATGATCATGTTTTTTATAATGTATTTTGACTTTTTGATGCTTGCAACTTCCTTATTAATGTCTTCATTGGGCTCTCTTCTACTTAGTAAATTATAACCCATTCCAAATAAAAGAAACACTTTTAAAGTGATAGTATGAAATTGCAATGTTCAAGCGAAGCTTGTGAATGCATAAATTAGTGAAAGTTATATCACAGTGTTTCCCCTTTATTTTTTAAAGCGCTATAAACTAAAAGGGTTACCATTTATAAAGGGTGTGTTAGTTTTGCTGCACCGCAACATTAACATTAACAATGGAATGCGTATCCGTGCATTAACTACATTAATGAATTCATGGTAAAAACGCCATTTCGTCCGTATTTTGATGTTTGCAGCATACTAAAAATGCCATGGAAAATAAAAAAGATGGCAATATGTGTCTTTCTTCATTAAATGAGATTTTCTACAATAAAGATCTTATGATTATTAATTATTAAATTTTTGACAAATACATCATGAATTTCGTAACAACATAGTCGGTCAATGTCTGAGGCGGAATTGTAGGAGATTTTACAGGAGTTCAGCCAACATGTCAATTTAAACACTCAAACGCGCTGCCGAAACTACTAGATGTTCCTCTAAACATTAGACAAAGGTAAGATATTTAGAGGTAGACTAATAAACTACCACCTCCCCTTTAAACAAAACGCAATTAATTTTTTTCATGCAAAGATAGGCCAAAATAGAGTATAGTAACCATGATGTGTCTACCGCATGGATAAAATTATTATAAAAAATAAATAGGCCAGCATTACTAGAAATAAACTTTGAACAGCTAGATGTTAATATCTCTTTTCATAATAGACTGAGAACTTTAATTATACAAAATGATGAACATTTTCCTAATGTGTATGTTTTGTCAATACATTGGAAAGCTTTATTAGTATGCATAATAAAAAAAAACTAATTGCATCTTTAACTATCTATCTAAACCAAAACTGTATTTTTAAGATTTATTGGTATTAGAAGTCCCTCAAAGATCAAAATAATTTGCAAAAGATAGCATCTTCATATTAAAAGTGTTAATTAAGTTATAGCGTTGTCTGAATAATTATTATTATTAATGAATTATTCAGACAACGGTCATAGTTACCAAAAGAGGAGATTGTACGACTGAATTTTTAATTTCCTTGTAGGAAATGTTAGGTACAAATTTAAAGATTCAGAGTTGTTGACCAATGTCACCTCCCACGTCAAGTTGCTGTAATGTTAACTTTTGCTTTGCATACCTACAGAAATATACAAGCTAATACTGTCACTGCAGTAATTTAACTACCTAAGTTCTCGAAGTGCTGTCATGCTTAGTACCTGCAGAGTTTCTATAAATGTTTCATGCATCTAGGTGTTATGAAAAATATCAGTAAAACAAAATTTGACAAATAATTGTCGTCTGTCAATTGTCGAATTATTTGATATTTGTTTGGTTATCAATCTTGTTTGAGCGAACACTTTCAACATAATGCTGCAGTGTTTTACTGGATAATTAAATTTGCCTTAATTGATCACCCTGTATAAGTGATAAACTATTGAAACTACTGCGGAACCGAGCGAGTCAAAAGGGCAATAATTGTCATAATTAGACAAAATGCAAATGGCAGAAACTTAAAAAAAAGCTTGCTAAACATCCAGATAAGGATCAATAACGTAACATAAAAACAACAAACAAAAGTTTGTACTGCGTCATTAAGATTATAAAAAGAACCTATCTAAGAAAGATTAAAGAAATAAATATACAAGAAAGCGTTGTTTAACATTTGGCGTTTTTGTTCTTCAAGCAATTATTCAAAATTCATTTTTAAATTTAATCCATTGATTGAAGTCTCTTCGGTGAGTTTAAGTAGCGTAAAGGCTTTATTTGCATGCTTCCATTAAGCTTATTGTTAAATATACCTTTTTGTGTTATCCACGGGCACAGAGGCCCAAACTGTCCACCACCCTGTAAATGGAAAGCAGTTCAGATGTTCCGCTTACTCCGAATCCTTCCTTTGGCATCCTTACCGAACGAATAATATCTCCAATCGAGCGGAATAAATTGGCAACAGTGAAATCAACACGTCCCGGAGTAACACGTAAATAAAGAAGCCAGAGAAACAAACCATTGTTGCAGCAAATTAATCTCGGGATGGCCGCTTCTTGAATGGTATGTGAACATAATACAGTCAAACCCAGGTGTCCACGTTATGAAGTGTAATTAGCGGAAGAATCGTCGGATTAGGCGAAACATTTTTAATGAAACGTCTTGTCGGATTTGTTGTGTAAATAAAAATCTACTCGCTAGAAAATAATTACTTTTGGATGGCTTTGTGCAAAGACACGAGGGAATGCCGTGAGTGTGTTTGGAAATCCGAATTAACATAATGCAATGGCATTTGGACCTCCTGGGACGTATCAATCAGTTACATTGTGATTTCGTACGTGCAAGTATACCAGCCTCTCCTTCCACAATTTACAAACGAAATATTATCTGGGCAGCTTTCGACACATCGTTAACGTGATCTCCTTAGTTCAGTATAATTGATCTAGTTGATACTAACACTATGACATTGTTCTTGCTTCCAATCTTAATGTCTAATTCCCTCTCAGTTATAATTTAATATTGTTATAAATAATTTTCATCATACTTTTCGACACACATGAAATTCACATATAAAGAAGCTTAAATACAGGTTAGAATTTTGGAAAGACAAACTTAAACGGATATGTGGTACAAGGCAATTAAAAAAAGAATAACAAATGATCAAAGGCAATCATACCAAAAGTAACAACTTTAGTATCAGACAGATGTTAATAACAGAAGATCAGCGACAAGCAAAATCTTTGTTGAAATATTAGCTGATCTAGGCTACACGTACATGGACTATTCAATGACTACGATAAGCTTACGATACCGTAACAAGGCAAATATTATAAGAGGCTATGGCAGAATTAGGTGTAGCAAATAGATGTTTATAACGTAGCGCAAGGTTAAGTTAAGAACTTTAAGAGACGCATTCATTTATAGTTGTAAATGGCTTGAGACAGTGAGAGACATCATCATTGTTATTATTTAACCTTACTCTAGTAGAAAATCGTAAGAGCTCGAAGAACAAATGGACAAGATTTGCTTTTCCATAGATACCACCGTTTGGCATTTGCGAAGGATGGGACTGGCAGTCAATGAAACAAAAGCTAAGTTTATGGTGTATTATGAAGTAAGGAAATATTAAGGGATACTAAACATGATTTGCAGATGGACAAATTATAGTTTTGAAAGGATGACTCTCTTCACTGAAAACGTTTTACGCAAAAAATACAAGCGAGATTGACGAGAAGATCTACAGCTTTCTACACCCCAGAATTATTATGCTATAGTTATTTTTCAGGAAATGAACTCATCTCCACATCATGAAGTAAAGCTCTTGTCGTGATTGCCTTAAAATGTATCAACTGCAGGCTTGGAACTACAAAGCAATTTTTATTTACAAAATACCATCGTCTGCAACGTATAATAAATTTTGCCTTGAGGTCGAGCTTTTGGGATAGTGTTACCCCTTATGACAATATTAATGGAATATATGACGCGGCATACTGAATGGAATAAACTGAATGAAATGATGGCCATCGTTTAAACAAACCTTCAGACACGTCAATGTTCTTTTAAAAATTGTCATTTTCTAGACAATACCTTGGAACATATCATATCGAATTTCTCATTTCAAATATAATAACCTACACATTAAAGAAGATGAAATAACGTTTTTAGTATATACAATATGAGGTACTTGTTTTTGCAACGTACTAATAGTATACATAACAAAATCTAGTTCACAACGAAAGAAAAGAAAGTGGTCACGTACATTCTTAGATGCACTTTTAAAGAACCACCATAATATCGAACATACCCTGTACAGGAAAGCAACACATACAAATTGTCATCTTAATGCAAATTCTCACCACCATACTCATTAACTTTTTTCTGTTTAAAAATAGTAACATGTTTGCTAAGACTGTGGATAAGAAAATTATTAACACTGAAAAACAAAATATTTTGATAGCAAACCAAAGGAACACGGTCAACAGAAGAACAATAAAAACAGTACTTCCTCATATACAAAGGGTGTAAATAAAAATAACAAGACGGTTTAAAGCAACATAATATCCGAACGGCTTATAAAGCAAACAAAACTGCTCTTGAAAACCAAGGAGTGTATTAAATAAAAAATAAATTAAAAAAATACCTGCAAAAGCATCCGAACACAAGAAAAGCATCAATCAGAAGCTGACCACTAACAAAGAGTAACAAACCAAACTTGAAAATACAAGGCAAATTGCTAACGCCAATTTTGCGAAGTAATCAAGGCCGAAAATTTGAATAAGAAAACTCGGGAATGCTAAGCCAAATTGTATGCTTCAACACCAGATCGTGTCCCATACATTGCACCAGTCACCCGCAGTCGAGGAAGAACGGACTACAACAGATAATAAAAAGTATCAATTCAGTAGATTTTAACTTAGTTAAAAAATTAAACAAACCATTTTAAACAGTAGGAGATAACGAATGTTATCCCATTGAAACGTGGTATACGAGACTCTCAACAGCGCTTAAGATAATACATATAAGATAAAAGATACAAATATAAGTATCTGGAATCCAAAATGTGTAATACTTACCAAAGATATTGCCAAAAGGGGTGTACTACCCTTACAAGAAAAAAGTTATTCATGAGTTCTTTGAAAGTGACTGATACCTCTCAGATCGGGTGTAACAAACTTTTTATTAAACTTTTGACCCACTACCAGTCCCCACACATTCCGTCCAAATTAAGGTTTCATCGCTGAAAAGTACTTTTTACTAATCATTCATTGCCCAGTTCACATGAGATGATGCAAAAGCAAGCAGGCAGCCCTGTTACTTTCAAAACGTAAAGACTTTTAGCATGTATCCTTCTGTATAGCTTTGCGGCAATTTACCTTCTTGGGACAGTCTTAAAACTAACATGTACGCAGGCAATTTCAACATTAGACCTTCAAAAATGTAGGGATGTAGTTTGGGATAATTTTTTATCAATGTGTCCGCCATATGGATTGCAGTTCTTTGTGGCCTTCCCGATTTTTAGTATGATCTCTAAGTGTTATCTTTTATTGTGGTTGTTACTAATTCTTGTAATGCGCAATTTGAAAAAATGCTTACAAATTGATGCATGCATTCATTTAGTACTTTTTGTATTATTTCAAAGTAACATATTATTACTCCATTCCTTACGTCAATTGATAAGGCATTATTACTTATTTTAGCTCGGTAATAATAGCACCACTAAGGATAACCATCTCTGCCATCTTTCATGATACAAAGGTGGTCCTATAAAAAGGTTCCAAATCTGACCAGTAGGTGGCGGCAGCTTACAGGTGTATGATTTTTACATTGGATCTTATGAAAAAATTTAAAGTCGCTTAAAGCAGACAAACAAAAAAATATGTAGTAGTACATAGTAGATAGGCTTCTTAATTGTTATATTACGATAAACATTGTTATTATACGGTACATAGGTACTTTTGGCATTAAATTGAATGGTTGGTATTTGCAGTTGTATAACCTAGTAAACAAGAAATTATGTGGTATTGTCGTTTAGCTTGTTCAATATTCATCCACCTTACATCCACCCATAATGGAGTGCAACCTACCAGCAGTCTTACGGACTTGAATTCGCTCGCAGAAATAGAGACGGTAACGAATCGGTCGTTCGGCATCCTTCGTCAAAGGTTTTGTTATTTAGAGAACACAACTATTCATTACTCATTTGTTGATTTACTTTTCTCCAATAAATCACCGGAAGCTTGCGTTCCTGAAATTTTCTAAAATTACATAGTTTACCTGAACTACGAAACTAGCCCGCGCATTATCGAATTTAGTACAAACAAAATGATTTAACACGAATTAACACGAATGATGAATGGTTCTCTGCTGCGGTTTACAAGTTCTGGTACAATGGACGCGGGCAAACAGTGAAGCGTCATATATTCAATCGACAAACCTTACACAGGCACTTATCGAAGCCACATACAATTTCCATGCGGTAATGAGTAGTACTGTTTGTGAAGGGTATAAAGTAAATAATCTTTCGTGACGATAATTGGCTTTGTTTTATGCGTGCATGAAACAACTGAACGTAGTTCACCCCCGCTTCTACCACATTATCTCATAATAATTGCATGGCTATCAGGGGCTAATGAACGCGGATTATTTGGCCTCGGACGGGGTGTAATGGTGTAATTACACGGGCGGTGCCCGTAGTCAAGATTTGTCTGCCACCAAATATGGTATCCATCGGGTAATTACTTTCAAATAACAGAAATGATAACTAAAGGAAATGGAAGTGCTACGTAACGCAATTCTGTTAGAAATCGGAGTAAAATATATAAAACAACAAATAGTTAATGATGCAATAGTTACTTTTAAATATTTTATTGTATTTTTAAATACATTTTAACGTTGACCATAAGTGGGAATTTATTTATATTTTCGATTTTAGTGCGGTCCTCAATTTCTTCAAATTGTTTCGTTCTGTAGCAACTTATTATGTCGCAAAGGTTGTACTTTATACTGTTTGTCCAGTCAAATTTGCGAAAAGCTCTATGGCGTTTCTGTTTTAAAGTAAGAGTTTAATCTTAAAAAATGATTTAGATTGAACAATTTAATTTTATTTTGCAATATTACGCCTCTGACATCAATTCACCTATAAAACGAATTTAGTACAATTGAATACAGATGCCCTCTGTTTGTTTTAAAATTTTTCCCCAACCTGCCTTACACCGTTACTGTCGCTCTCGAAGATACTTTTTTAAATTAAAAAAAGTTATCGAAAACCATATTTGAATCGTAAGAAGGGCAAAAGATTGGTTCTAAACGCCAATTTCGGTAAAGTACACCACCAATGCATCATCTCTGGGCAGTTTCCAGAATCCTATTTTGCTAGGGAAACCTTGTTGTAATTTATGTACTAGTGCTGTATAGGTACTCTTATTATGAACAGCTGGTTGTGGTGTAGTGTAAATAAAAATAAATAATGCCAAAACAATTCCAAAAGATCCTAGCCATCACCATTTTTTTGACGACTTACAGACACTAAACATTCCAGAATGTGTTTCTCCTCGTATCCGTTCCCTTTGGGATGAGGGCTGCAAAGCTTCAGAAAGACGTGAACATGTTCAGCATCCAGCTAGCGCCGAAATACTAAAACTACTTGGGCAATCTGGGCTGTCTCTCACGCGTCGATCGCATAATGTCAGATCAAAATATGATTTTGTCTTTTACCAGTTTTTTCCGTCCTTTATGTTTCAGTAAGTGCCATTTTGGAAGGAATTCTGTTTCATTCGAAACAGTCTTGATCAATTTTTAAACACAAAAAAGTCCCAGGTTATTGTATTGCATCTTTGAATACACCCAGAAAATTTGATGTGGACACGTCTATCTTAAATACGTGGTAAATGAGTCCCTAGTTAACTTTTAGCAATAATGAATATGACAAAGATGAATTATTCAAAGTAATGTTTAACTTCCCTATTTTTTCGCACATCGATTTTTTTAAAATGAACGGGCAATCGGCAATTAGGTCTCTGTACTTGTAGACCGTACCAACCTATGTAGTAGTTCGTAAAGCTGCCGCTAGGTGATGCATAAGCATTTTCACAAAATGATTCCCAAAGTGCAGTGTACGACGCGTCCACGTCAGTAATACTCTGAATTTTATGCGTATATCATAACCCTCTATCATGGTGTTTTTGATGTAATGAATTCGATTTGGTTTTAGATAATCACAAGTATGACATTCACGCTAGGTTGTGCCGTATTTATTCTGGGAAACTGTACACTAATTTGACATCTCTTATAAGCTGTAAATGCCGCAATTAATTGTATTGACATAACTTGTTTTATTGTATTTATTCTATACATTTTTGTGCA
The DNA here is from genome assembly GCA_025024175.1 of Rhyzopertha dominica. NCBI lineage: Eukaryota > Metazoa > Arthropoda > Insecta > Coleoptera > Bostrichidae > Rhyzopertha > Rhyzopertha dominica. The sequence continues at coordinate 34,573,853 of QCXZ01000003.1, read as the reverse complement.
ATTTTCTATGTATTCTTTATATAGTTGATCTGTCACTTTTTTGCTTGTTTCATTTTAATTTACTACTATTTTCTGTTATAATTAATCTACCTTTTATTTCATGCTGTATCAATAAAAATGTCTTCCGTGTTCATTTCGATTGTCTAATTTGCATACCTGTTGATTTTATTTGCTTTGGCTTTTCCTATTGTTATTATCTAATATTTGATTGCGAATACTGTAAGTATATGATTTTGTCGACTGCCTATCGCTTGCTATATCAACAGATACTTTTTGTTTTCATTTGATTACTAATGATGTACTTATTTATTTCAAAATGTTATTGCGAATGCTATTTTAGGTTTCTAGCCTGTTTGAATTCCCACACACACAATAAATAAAGAACAATCTATACCTAAAATATAACATGTTCTTATGTTTTATTATTCAAACCAGAAACCTACCCAAATATTTAACTGGTTTCTTAGTTTGGAAGCTTTTGCGATTTATAATTTTGTTGTATTTTTCTGCTTCCACAATTACATTATTGGCTCAGACCATTTTAGCGTCTCGAAGGCTGGTGCTGAAAAAGAAAGTATCGCCCGCGATAAGTACTGTTTCCAACTACATAATATATGAGCTTAGTAATTTGCAGGGAATTGCTCTAATACTGTAAGTTCAAGCTTCGCAAGTAGAACTTTGATGTCGTGCGCTTTCCTAACAATGTAATGGTATAGCATCGGTGGATATACATATGTTGTCGACCACCCGAACCTTGTCTACAATCGAAGAACAATTTTTATTTTCTAAATATAGAATTAGTTGATTCCTTACTTAAAGATCCATATTTTTAAGCAAGCTTGTATACCATTGCTGTGTAATCATAGTGAGCTGTTTATTCATCCCAACTTTGAATAGTGGTTATAATTTAGCATGTATTTGAGACACGCTGAGAAAATACCTACCGCAATGTATATACATATAAGTAATCTACTAACTCGCGTGAAGAATTCATTTCACCAATCGTGTGTTTATTAATCATTCGTGGTTCTTACAAAGCTTCGGAATAAAATCAATTTTGATTTTTGTCCAGTATAACCAGAATTCAGTATGATATCCATGTAAGATGGAAGACCATAGTTCTTACCTCCCAATCATATTAAGGTTTTTTTTTCACAAATCTATTCAACTTCAAACAGAATTATTGTTTTTATAAATAGTTTTTAGTTACCAATCTAATAACCAAGTATTTAAAAACCTACCTCTCCAGAATTTAATCAACCATTAATGGAGGTTCCCTCACATCAAATAAAATCGCATATGTTTGCCTTAATAAACGAGCTTAAGCCACATTTGTTCGGCAATATCATGTTTCGATTTATTAAAACTTGTATTTTTAATAGCTACGACCGACAATCTGCATTTTTACTTCCGACCCAAGACAGCTGAATAACACCATATTACAGTAACCTATGTAGGCATTATGATGACATCAAATATTGATTAACACAATGTACACATTGATACACATTATTTGTTTGATAAGTGAGCAGAAAATAAAACAAAAAATACAAGTTCCTTCAGCTATGGCAGGTCCAGGATTCCTGTGAATGTTCCTACATCGGAGGGGCGAAAAGGACAGAAAGTTTTGAAAATGACTATAGGTGTCGTATCGATGCATTAGAATAAATTTCCTTATGCAAGGACGTAAAAGAACTTCCCCCGTCTGAGGCACTCTAGCGGGAAAAAGGAAAGTATGGGCGCGAGGGGGTGGATAAAAGGGAACGTACGTAACGCAAGGTTAGCGTACCCCTGGGGACGCCCGTAAAACACGTTTCGTGACAAACTGCTGTCCCGTCTTCGAAACCGTCCGCGCCATTCTTTCATTTTTGCCCCGACTCGGTTGCTCTAATTTCTAATTCATTTTTTATGAAGAACTAGCACGCCGATGCGGCGAAGGTTGCTGAAAGCTCGGGTACGGCGGTGCAAAGAAAATAGCATTGTTTGTACCCTCTTATTACATATAGCTAATAATACAATAATGTTATTTTTCATTAATGCATTCAATTTGATAGGATGCATGATCTCCTATCATACAGTTATTTATTTCATCACATACGCATTTCTTTAACTTCAGTGCAGTTTTGACTTCATGATTTCCCGCACAGATTGGAAACTTGAGGAGCCTTTATGGCATTTTTCACTAGAGTGCTTGTACCCATTAGAGTTGAAGCAACTGTTTAGATTTAAATTCTCATATTTCTCAAATACAAACCGTAGTTTGATATGGCTTCAAAAATCGGTCATTTTTAAGTTCTCCAACCAAGTAAAACTTAATTTAATTATTTAAAAAGATGTGGGAGTTATAGCCATGTCTCTTACTTTATTCTAGTTGTAATGTATTTAGCCATAGAAAAAATGAAAACAAATGAATTAAATTTCAATCCGTCAATCCTTCATACCTTGGCATATAATTAGAAAAGTAGTTTCCTTTAAACGAATTATTCAAACTTGGAAAAGCGCAATATTGTCGAGTGTTACATACGGTGTAATTTAATTGCTGCCCAAGGTGCACAAGAATATTTTGAACATTACTTTAATCGCTACCAGCCTTCCTTGCCTACTGTTAAGAAATTGTATGATAATATGTGAATTTATGGCTCCTTCAATAAACCAAAGTTGCAGAAACAAATGCGTTATCCTGGCTGTTTCAAAAGCCATCGGTTTCAACAAGGCAATTTGCGATAGACGCAGGAACATCGCAGGCAACTGTTGTGAAAGTGTTAAAGAACACATTTTATCCATACAAATTAAAAGTGTGGCAAGATTAGGACTAAGTGCAGAGCCGATCCGTAATTTTTACTTAAAGTTCTTTGTAGTGATGAAACACGATTCACAAAGTGCGGTATGTTCGAACAATTCTGGATGCACAGGCGGAAAATGCTCCATCATGCTGAAGAGCGAAGGCCCCAATTGAAATTCAGGTTTAATGTACCGCGTGGCATCATAGGGTCAACAGCTATCTCAGTTTCCTCCAGAATTAATTCCAAGATACTCATATGTTGGATTTACTGAATTTAGAGACTCGTGCTACGCATCAATGGTTTTGACAAAACGTGCCACATCCTCATAAACATGAGGCAAGTGCAATACTATTACCTAAAATAAAGTTTTTCCTAACTCCCGGACTGGAAAAACTGATCAGTTCCATGATCTCTTCGATCGTTCGGTTTTAATTTTGTTTATATGGGGAACAATTAAACACAAAGTTATCAAAGAATGGAAGACCTCAGAGAAACCGCTGAAGAAACTTTCACAGGAATCGATAGGTGTTCTATTAGGAAAACTTGGTGGTCTTTTTGAACACTATTTGGAATTCATTATTAAGTAGCTTGTTTTGGTTATTAAACATGTATAAATTCTCAGCTAATAAGTATTTCGTTATAAAAATAAAATTTAATCAATTTACTAAAAGTCTTTGAAAAGTCTTGTTTTGTAAAATTTAAAACCAAAGTCTTTCATTGTTCTGTGGCTAACGAGATTAAAATTAGAAAAATGGCTGCTTATTTGCAAATTGAATATTATTTGAATGGGGACAATATTTTGTACAACTTTTATAGGTATTTACACTTTTTAGGTAAAATTAAAAATAGTGCTAAAATTTATTTCAAGATATCTAGTAAACCATGAACCAGAATGTGCATTAAATTATGCTCATAAAAATACGAAGCTTTTCTCATTTCTTTCTATCTCCGATAATTTCCGATATTCCCATGCTAAACATCGAAAAAACTCACCCCGCACAGGAAATCCTTTCAGTATAGGTATACCTATACTGCCAGCATCATACTGAACATGTGAACGAGGTATGTACCATTTCTTTTAATAAGTTTTGTGTACGTCACTCTAAAACTATCAGCTTCGTTTATGCATTGCTTGATGGTGGCACTAAAAACATTTTTGCTAATATCGTTTCCTGCAGTTATTCCGTTGTTTACAACAGAGGTGGCTACAGATTTGTTAGTTTGTTACAGCTTTAATGTTTTCTTCTGAACTATTTACTACTGCAGCAACAACATCAATTTTCTTTAAAAGATGTTTGTGAGGTTAGGTTTTTAGTTCGATTTTTATACCATATATTTTGATCTATTATACGTTTTCAACGTTCAATTATGTTTCTACGGAAAACACTCCAGCAGTTTATACATACATACATGATATATAGTACTAAGTTAAACTKTTTCCTAKAACAKTTCTGACATCTTTCTAAACGATCAGTTGGCTAGGACGACATATTGGTCCTGTATATTCAATATTTTCAATAAAATCAAGATACTGAATTTGCCTGTTGCTTTACTTTCGTACGATTACTTTAGCAACAATTTGTAATGGTTGTTATACACAAGGTACTATGAGTTTTGCAATGTAGCATTTTGGAATCAAACAAGTACGTCTGCTTGCCATGAAGTTTGCTTAACTAGTAAAAGAATACAAAAAATTCACATAATTATTATCGTTAGGTTTCGCAATACTTAATTTCAAAGTATTCAATACAACCTTGAAAACGATTGTTCATAGATGAGAGTCTTAATGAAATGAAGGATGTGTTAAAGGTTGAAAGAAGAGTGCCCTCATCAAGCAACAGTATTTCGACGAGCACTCTGGATGTCTGATGCAGAAGCGGTAACTCAGGAAAAACTAGCCAGAGTGGAGAAACTGTTGAAAATGAATGGCCGCATCACATATCGACAGAGGAGATTTGAACATTGGTGTATCTGCAGCAGTTAGAAAGGGTACCTCTTAGTATGACACCAGAGCAAAAGGAACATCTCGATAAATGGTACCGAGAAATGCTGAAAAATCTCGTGATGTAGTGAGCATAGTAACAGGTGATATGACTTGGTTTTACCATTATGACATTCCATCAAAGGCCAGAAATAAAATTAAAATTGGAAAACTCCAGTGCGAATTCAAAGAGCGCGATCAGAAGAATGATGGAGGAATTTTTTCTATAGTAGAGTAATCGTGTTATGTGTACAGTTACCCCTTTATGGGATATCAATATTGCTTTACCGAAAATCCTTAGCAAGCTCAAAGAATTGCGTCTACGTTCACGACTGGATGCTTGGTCATTCCGTCACAATAACGCACCAGGGGAAATTACCCATGACCCCATTACCCTGACCTGGAGCCCTGAGGTTTTGAAATGTTTTCAGTTATAAAAAGTCAAATTAAAGAAAGCCCTTTTTTCTGAAGCTGATGAGCTTTTGGCAGCTTGAGATCAAGCATTCGCTGATCGGTGATCTGTCTCAAGAAAATTGGAAAAGATATTTGAAGATTGGTTTATACGTATGGATACATGTATTAATAATGAAGGGGCTAACTCTGAAAAGCTCTAAATAAATAAAGGTATAATGCAAAACTTTCGTAGCGACCTTTGTATAACCTTATTATTTTGATTGTATAAAATTATTTACATACGGTTTCTTATGAGTTGGATAATATAAGCTTTATCTGTTTCACATCATAAGCGTGTAATTATTGATATATTTATTAATTCAGCACACCGAAGTCCAAAACGTAAGTAATGATAAATATACAAATACGAAGTGAACAAATATAAGTAATATGAATTTAAGGAAGAACATTATAAAGATAAAAATAAATACATTAAACAAATACTAACAGAACAGAACAATTGGTTAAATATTGGACATAATCATCTTTTACAGTTATTGATAAATAATGCTGGTCATAAAAGATATCAATTTCAGAAGAAATGGTATTTAAGATCTACACATATTATTTAAGGCGAATGATAATATACATTTGTTTTGCAGCTGCTCGAAGAAAACGCAATCGAAAGGCAAGAACCGGGACGAGGAATATGGAAGAAGATTTCTCTAAGAAGATTGCTACAATTAATATTATCCATGAATCAACCTGAATAAAAGTAGTTACCCGCGACAATTCTTCTATTTTCAAGTGAAGGTAATTCAAACTCTTGCAGTAACATACTAGTTGCATATTTTCTGTCAGAATATATGCTGTTCTTTACAAAGTATTACATTAAGGTCTTTGAAACCTGAAGTATTTCTAACAATGAATCCCAGCATTTTATAAGTACGTGCGAATAAATGTATCGAATATGAGGAACAAAAGTCAACTGAGGCTATAATAACACCCAAGTTCTTAATTTCCTTAACCCTGTCAATAATACACTTATTCAAAGAATACTGAGAAATAAGTGAGTGTGTATCTCATTTCATTTTGAGAAAAACTCATTATTTCTTTTCGATTCAATTAAACCGAGCGAATCTAAGCATCACAAATTTAACAAACAGTTAATGTTAAATACCCAAAAAGGTGATTTGCTACACATTATTTATTTTTATTACTTCGAAAGCTAAGGTATTTTTTTTCTGAAAATGTAAATTAAAAGTGAGGATTTGGCTTCTGTATATAACCCAGATGTTTTACCAATATTACGCAAAAAAGTATTTCTTATAATCTTCAGTTAGCGATTTACTTAGCTCGGTTTAATTTTTTTAAGAACATGCATTTTAGGTAAACATTCCATTCTTACGAGGAAGCGTATAGATTAAAATATAAAACGCTATCGCAAAGCAAGAAACCCAAGCTCAATTATTACTTAAAAGGTCAAAAGAATTTAGCTTGTTTAGCATCCTAGAGAACACAAATGTTTAGAAAATGTACGTTATAAGGGTAGGTACTTATATAAAAATTCTAAGGAAATATCGATATCTAGTTCTTAGTTGCAAAGAAAACAGACTCATAAACTCATATCTATATAAATCAGAATACCTACTTATTTTCGGCTGTATGTATAATCACTAGATTATTTATCAATAGAAGTTTATTTCCTGATATACTTCGTAGGATGTGTGAGCCGTTTAGAGCAACACAAAGCACGATATGACATCTTGTAACAACCAAAAATGAACCAATCGATTTACTAAATGCAGTTAATATGACAATTAATGACAACCTTAGATTCTTAGATAACAATTTGTTAACGGTTTTCAACGGCCAAAAACCTGAGTAATTTGCACGTGGATATTGTGCCTCCTTAAAACTAAATCCCTCGTCATGGGGCAGTACACAGGTAGTAATCGTAAGCCATGAAAAATGTACGGGCAAATACTGATTTATTATTGAGTAATTGCTAATGATGGTCGTCGGGCTTTGATGAGCCATATGCAAAGGAAATTGAGCATAATTGAGTTTACTAGTTCATGTTTAATGCATCTAGCATTGCCCAACACCGTTTCCTAGTCGATAACGTCCAGGGATACCGTAAAAATAGTAAAACAACAACAGACTCACCTGCATTCGATCGAAGGTGCTCAAATAATGATCGTGCTGCTGTTTCTGGTATAGCACCCTCGCTAACGATCCTCTGGGCTTATAGGTTCTTCCTAAAACTATTGTAGGTAACTCGTTAGTCTCACAAGTGAAACTATTTGATATGTGGCTGGAACATGCACCTTCCGTTTCCATTTCACGCACGGTCTGGAATTGAGGTTATGTGATCAGGTTCACTTACGTGTACACCGTTATAAACAGTTATATACCCATACCTTTCAAAGGACTGCTCGCTTTCGGATTGATCGTGTTTAATTTAAAAGCTCCATGTGATTGGAGTCGTCAGTTTAACCGTTTACTCCCAATGTTTTATTTTGACATTTACAAACACAAACAAAACTTTACATTGCACGAGTTGCAAATGACCTACCGGCACAAGCGCAGTATGCCCATCGAGCCGGGCATCAGCTGGGAATGAAGGCGCCTAAATTTGAAACCGTGACCACTACAGAATACGCGGAAGCTGGCATATATTGCTCCCCGCATAAAGTGCTACTTAAATGAAACGCCGAAAGTTCCTTATTGGGGGGTAGATTAATTAAATTAAACTATGAATATCTTCTCTTACTGCACTCGTAAATTTGAAAAGGACGAAACGTTTTTTAAGGCGATTCACGGAGGTGTTTGTTTCCTCTACAACCCAGCCAACTTGGAATTCCAATTAAAAAACCTCATTTATATTTGAAGAGAAATTACATGATGCGATTTAAAAACGCAGCAGAGTGCTCGCCCTTAAGAATTTCCAATCTTGGGGTCGTTTTCCTCTGCAATTTAATTTGCTTAATAAAGTATCACGCGCACGGATAATTTTATGCGATTGTGAGATTTCGCGTGTTAAAACATTCTCCAGTTTAATTTCGTTGAATTTAATTGGATTTTGGTTGGCTTGAACGTTTATTTTTAAGTCGATCTGCACCAGCTACTTCGGAAATGTCTAAAGCAAATATTACACAAAAATAGATGTAGTATACCTAAATGAAAGCTAGAAAGCTACACATCATGTTAATATATTATCCACAGTTATAAGAGATAGAGGTTGATTAAATTAGAGAAAAGTTTCATTATGTGGAGTTCAAAAATGATCTGCTTTGCTAACTTGAAACCTTTTTCTCTTTCTTCAAATATATTTTGTTTTTGATAACATATTCAAATGAAATGTGGGATAAAATGAGACATTTGAATTTACACTGTGATTTAATCTCCGCGAGCAACAATCAACTTCACTGTTTCTCATATTTTATTTGTAAAACATTGAAAAGTGAAGACGAAATTGGTTGGAAATTATGTCACACATTACAGATGCCTTTCACAGGCAGGAAGCATTATTCATTCAACTTGCATAAACCACCGAAAAAAATTCTTTATTTGTTGTCATGGAATATATAAATAAAAACTTGGAAAAAAAACTTTCAGTGATGTTGTTTCGCCACACGTGCTATTGTGAAACAATATAAGTACAAGCACTACAACGTGCTATAGTTTCATCGGATGAAACGTTGATTTGTACAATAGAACAGACAGAAGACATGTGAGAGCTGCAGGTATCCCTAATAGTAGATTGTTCATCCACAACTTAGAACGACTTCTACCTAATTTTTAAGAGCGGTCTCGAGTGAACGTCTAGATATAGGCGTATTATCCACAATGATGATTGGTGCACTATTTTTGGTGGAAGGCTCAGTAGCGAACTCTTACCGAAATTAATGCAAAATGATTTAGATGAACCTGTCATTACGCATTGGCATTAAGCTGATTTTTCAATATTATCAGCACGATGGAGCCCCCGCCTATAGTAATTATAGATCCGGTGAACAGTTAAAGAAAATAATGCCAAATAGATGGATCGCTTAACAGTAAACTGATATAACGCCACTGGATGTTGTATGCTGATTTGTTGAAGGTAGGGCCTTGGCCACTGAGAAGTTGAATCCAGGACAGCTAAAAGCTAAAATAACCGAAGCAGCTCTCCAATTATTCCGGCAGTGCTGCAAAATCGGCAAGGAAATACATTAAGAAAAGCTGATGTGTGGCTTCACAATGGCGGTGGTCAGGTTGCACATTTATCTTCAACGACATCCTCTTTGTTCCTTATTTTTGTTCTATTGATTTTATTAAATGCTCAACTTTTCTAGCAAGGGAATACACGATCATATATATTCTGATTTACTTTTCACTTCTTTGAACAAAACAACGTCAATTTGTTGTCTTGGTCATCATCAAGACCTCCCAATCCATCACCCATTCAGTACTTCTGGGACGTTAGGGATATTATAGATTACAGACTCTTCCATATCCTGCATGTACTCTAGCGACAATTTTTGGTGTTCTACAGGTAGCTTGGAATAAGACGGGTCGGGAAGAAAACGATCAGTTTATTAAGTCGATGATCGGGCGTGTCAATGAGTATACAAGGTTTTCACGCTAGTAGTCTACACTAGCGAACATATTATTTGAAGTCATATACAAATTTGGTTTAAATGGAAAGGTCTCTAATTTTTCTGAAGGATCTATGGCGATAATACAAAAACAACTAATTGTCAACTGCCAGAAGTATTAAATTGAACTATGTTATTTTTAATGGGACGACCCCATTCTAAACAGCGCACTGCCCCTAGAATCATTTGTTTTTGAAATATTTGCCGCTCATGAATCAGTCTAGCCAGCCTTTTATTTGATGTCGTATAATGGTGTTATAAATGGAAGTTTCTTAATTTTTCAAGTAATGATAAAAAATCAGTATCAAGCGACTGAGATAATAATTACAACTATGTTGTTTTAAAAGTAACACAGCGATTATGAATAGCGCATTGGGTAGAGAACATCGAATTAAACAAGAAGTACTAAGATTCCACTGGCATACAGTCATTTGTTTTTGAGATATTTTATGTTGAATTTACCTCTGTCCAAGAAATAGTCTATAATAGGTAACTTTTTATTTGAAGTGGTAGAATAGGTGTTTAAATAAAAAATTGTTAATTTTTCGAGTAGAATCTAATGATAACAATTAAATACCAATTGTATTTCAACTGACTGGGATATTAACTGCAGCTTTTATTATTTGAAATTGTACGATCTCGTTCTAAATGATGCATTGTATAGAGCATATGAATTTTGTATTAAATATCCCACAATTACTAAAGTTTCATCCGTCTAAAATAGATGAACCATGGCAGTGGTACCTCAGTACTTCTTTGTGCTTCTTCCAATGCGCTATTTACAATAATAAGATAGTTCCATATAAAATAACAAAGTTCTAGTAGACATTTCAGTCGACTGATGCTTAATTGTTTTTTTTAATTATCACCATTAGGTTCTTCTCCAAAACATTGAGAAAGTTTCCCAGATAAAACATTATTCTACAACTTCAAATAAAAAAGTAGGCTATTGTAGACTCTTCTGTGAACAGAAATTATTTAACATGGAATATGTGATATGTAAATAAATTACTGTAACGCAATGGTACCTCAGTAGGTATCTACTTTTTTGTTTAATTCGATCTGCTCTATCCAATAAGATATTTAGAATGGGACAGTTTCATTAAAACAAAAACAAAGTTCTAGTAAATGTTGCTAAATAGCACAACATCTGTAGGTTTTGATGAGATACCAGTAAAAGTGTTAAAAAAAGTGGTTGCACATATCGCTAAACCTCTTTCCAGAATAGTAAATATGTCACTATCACAAGGAGAAAATTAAAAAATAACTAATAATGACTAATAATAAAGCCTATTTGTAGAAAAAGGAGATAAAATTTAAAGTTCTAATTATCGGGTAGCTTTCAGCGCTTATCACGCTTATCGCGTCTTCGGTATGGCGTGCTCTTAGGAAGTCAGAAACAGACTAATAATTATCAAACGAAGACCATGGGTTTTCTACTGGTACCCCATACGACTTTAACCTTTATTCAGAAGGGCGTGCTTCAATAAATATATACAACAAACTCCCGAAAACTCTTAGACTTGCCTACCTCAAAATTTCAGTCAGGTATTAGCGGATTTTGAATGTTATTTGTAATGAGTATGTATATATTTTTAGGTGACATTCTATACCTACCATGCCTATCGAATAAATATTATTATTGTTATTTTACTGTTGTTGTTATTATTATACCGTGGAGGCTCCACTCATTATTATAATAACCATTTAGATTTTTACTGCCCTATTATCTGTTATTTTTAAACGTTTACTTGCTTTACCGCGATAAACAATTGGGTGGTATTGTTTCTGTGTGAGTCAGTAAATGATGTACTTGCTATGAGAAAAGGTAAAATTGAGTGTTGTCCACAGAAATTACAACATTCGAAATAAAATGTAGTATCCTACCCTATTTGCCATCGTGTTCGTAAGAAGCATGTCAAATTTTATTTGAATATGTTATTAATAACAAAGGAAGCAAAAGAAGAGAAACGTCTTTTTCGTTTTAACGCCATATTTGAAGAAAGGCTAAATCTTTCAAATATGCGCAACAAAAAGCATATTATTTTTAAAAGTATCTTTTATCTAATTTATCCGACCTTGTATCTTCCCCAGCTTCCGAGATGTGGGCGCATAGAGAATTTTAAAACAGTAACTAAACTAAAAGTTTTGTCTAAATTAAAAACAATTAGCGCATAATTTTGTTGTACTAATAGGCTAGGTAGTATCCAAACAATATTCATTAATATGGAGGTTTTATGAAAATTGTAATTAAGATTAATGGAAACTACATGTGCATATCCATGAAACTGCGTTAAACATCGCGCTAACTCTATTGCACGTGCGATTTTAACCTTATCCATATTCGAAGTAGGAGCCCCTGGAAGGAGCTCGCTAGTAATGGTCAGCCATTATAGAACAGTACGTAGTTACCTATTTGGTAAGTATAATTTTTGTTGTTCTAGATGATCGCATATTTAACGTTTAAGATTTATTATTCAAGTGCACGCCATGTTTTTGTGTGCTCTTCAGGCCATTTACAATAATTACAAAGCGCGTGTAGAATTCCGAAATAAACGGGCATAATTACGCTTTAAGTTTTTATTGAATCCGATCGATGCGTGATTGATCTATGGATCTACGAGCTGGCATTCAGTCATAGATCACGCTCGAAGTCGTAGTTACCGCAACGCTTGCGTTTCTGATGGGCTGTCGATGTTAACAGTTCATGTGTTCGAGAGATTGACCTGTCGACATTAGAACGAAGGTAAATTGGAGCTGATTTCGCGATGAATGCTCATTATTACTATATCTGCTTTGATTGGATATGGCAATTTTGTTGAAAGAGAAAATATGTATCTTTTACGGCCGAGCCTTATTATATAAGCAAACCAACGAAATTAACTATAATTAGGCTGGAGTGCACTATTAGTGTAAGCGTCTGTAATGGAGGTTAGGTCAGAAGTTCATAGATATAAATCGTACTTGTAATTAAATCTGTAATATTTGTGTTAGTTGAATGTGCTGCATTAAAACAGATTACTTCCATAATACAATAAATAAATGAACCTTAGTAGCCCAAAGATTCTGAAAGTCGCTCTTTTAAACAAGAGTAGGAATTTGAATTTGTATACGATTGGATTTTTTTTTAGTTCTGAGCGGAAAGAAAATTATCATTTTTAAGAGCTATGGATCCCACAGGATCATCTTTTATTTAGAGTACCTACGTTTATGCTATGTTTTTATATTTTAATCATATGTTTAAAAACTTTCCGGTTGTCATTAGTCACTTCTAATTGAAGAGCGAAGAAGTTGATATTTTTCCGCAATATCTATCTACTACTATTATTTCATACAAGCTTATGAGTCAATCGAAAATCGAAAACCACATGTATATGTTTTTAGATTTAGTTCATTTGTTGCTGAGGTGGTAAAATTTGAACCCTGAAGACGGCTTTCTTAAAATGTTTTCTAAACTTTTAGTGATTTTAAATTTTACAGTAGAAAATTGAAGTTAATGACCAAGAATTATTACATGCCAATAAAAACTCTTACATTGTACTGAACGCGTATCTTTTTATTTAAAGAAGTAATATATAGATCATTTTAAAAGTATTATTTAATCTTAATTACTAAATAGATATTAATATTTAAGGTTATTCATAATAAACGTTTTAATTCAATAAAAACGACATATTTTCTGTTTTCTTCTAATTCCCTTTTCGTGTAGGAGAATGCTTTTTTAAATTATGCTATTTGCGTATTGTAAGCGAAAAAATTGCGATTAATAAGGTCATCCTCATTTTCAATTGGTGCTGTGTACATCAATACTGGATATGCATCTATGAGAAAAACACCAACATATGCTGGGGCAATGTGCAAGGAACAACGTCTGATATCTCAGTAACAGAAGGATGTTCTAGAGCAATATAGTTAACAAAGAAATGTCCATATACACTAGCGGGAAGAATGTAGTATAAGATGATCGTCAATGATTTCCATCCACAAATTTTACTGAAAACTGGTAGATTATGATGGAAACGTGTTAAATTATAATAGCATGCGGATTCTCCTTAGCCCATCAATTATTATGCCTTAGCCTTATTAAAGTCATCCATATATAGGTACACTTTTATGGCAATAATTTATGTTTGAGATTTGAGGCATCATCCCTTGTTGCTGCAATCTTCTTTAAACCGATTATTTCATTTCTAGAGTTTCTTACGATCAAATCCCTTCGCCTCCTAAGTCCCTGACAAATCTTTCCTAACACTGCCATGATATGTGAATATCGACGCACATTGTACCAGTAAAATGTTATAAAGTGGTATTCTCCAGAACTATGAATAATTTTATGTTCAGTAAGTTAAGTCTATTTAGCTTGCTATGCAAGTTGTCATTTTTGAAATAAGACGTGTATACTTGTGCACTTTTTCTATGTGATGAATTCGGTTGGCCATGGTTTCACAATAATATATATTTAAGAAAATAACAGTGTTATGGCCAATGTTTTAAGTTATTCAATACTGGAATACTTTGCCATGAAATACACTGTTAATGACAATAATTATCACTGAACGCTAACAATTAGCAAGTGTTAAAAAGAACAAGTGTAGAATGGGATTATTCTCTTCAATAAAAGTTTAATATGGTTAAATTAACCTTATTTATGAACATTTAAAATGCTTTACGATAGCTTGTACGGTTCTATTTGTCGACCAAGGAACAAATACAAAGAATAGATAAAGTTGTCCAAAGAAACATTTTGGCCTGTGGAAACCTAAATCCCTCATCTTCGACTTACTGGTGTAAAAATATTGAAATCATAAAAGTTTTACCAGTATAAGTTTTCGACCAGTCAAAGCGAAGAAGATAAGCGTCTTTATTTTTCTGGATGGCTTCGAAACATGTATTCGGACACCAACAGTTTTACCCAGGGATAAAACTAAATTCACGAAATGCCGACATAATGGACATATCTGGGCTCGAGAATTTAAAGCAACCAGTCAAATTCGGGTTTTATGTTTGGTGTCATATTATTTCATCAACCATTCTTTATATTCTTAAAGTAGTGAAGGATAGCTCCACTCTTTTACAAAATAATTTAGAAGACATACATCTAAGTTATATGCATAATTATATGCAAGTACTTCTGCTTTGGCTCCATAACAGGTTAAAATTCCTACGGTACTGTTCCAATCCTTATCTACAAAAAGACGCGTACTAGAAAACGTGCACAAAATTTTATTTTATGGTAAGTGATTGCAACAATCAACTACAAGTCAAAATATATTGAACACTTATTACTTGGTGTACTTATTTTTACTACAGTCGTTTCACCCTGTAATTATACAGGTTCAGGGGTAAGTTTTGGTTATGGTTTTGGTTCAGGTTTGAGAGATCGTTTTCAGTGCAAATTTGTAAAGTTTACAATTCTCTTCCTAATAACTTAAAAACTCTTGAACCTGAGAAATTTAAAAGACATTTGCGAGAGTTTTTGAATGATTAGCTTTGGTGCCAGGGGTAGGGGCGTCTCTAACATCTATTCGATGATAAATAATTGTTCTGGGAATTGGGGTGCAAATTCGCACTTAATTAATGTAGTTATTGATTTTCTATGCTTATTATGCAGTCATATTCAACAACTAGATTATTCTGCTTGTAACATTTTTGAGGTGGTTGAGTAGAAGAGGGGACACAGCTTTGTGTCCATCTGAACTTCGCCCTTTGTTTTCTTTTGTTTTTTGTATAATGAAAACAATAAAGGATATATTATGATTATTATTATTATTATTATTATTATTATTATTATTATTATAATTATTAAAACATTATTGATATGCGCAAATAATAAAAACAGTAAAATATACTTATACGCAATTTATATAAAAATGGCAACGATTGAAAAAATATCTGTACCTACTGTTTAAACTTAAACTTTGTTTAACTGGCAACAACATTAGGTACAATTACCCAAAGTTCTAATAAGCAAACAAAAGAATTATCTCTATCTCTAATATTTTTGTTAAAAGAAATTTTTAACATTCATGTAAAAGAATAAGATAATATTTTGTCGGATAGATCGCTGTCTCTTGAAAACACTGACAAAAAATTAATAGTCTGACGTTTCGATTACACCTGTAATCTTTGTCAAAGACGAAGAACCTCAAAATTTGCCTGACACAAGTTCAAACAAAATTTTGAAAGTAAATAAACAAATCACCAAGGAAGCGAGACGTCATAGAAACAACGTGCTAACCTGATAAAAAAGGAACCTAACGATGAAAAAGGAACTACCTACCTACTAGATATACACGAACTACTTGATAAAAGATAACTACAAAATAGCCTTCCAAATGTCACCTAACTCATAATTTCCACAATCCCTATTAAAATTATTAGTATTCCTACAAATTTCTATAGCTTCTTTTATTAGACGTTTGTGATAATATTTTTCTCTATGTAAAATTTTTGTTTTATCAAAATCAATCATGTGTCTAGTCAAATATGAGTGTTCAGCTACGGAAGATTTATCTATCTGTTGCAACCTAGTAGCACGTATGTGTTCTTTCAAACGCGTACCTACTTTTCTTTTTGTTTGACCTATGTAACACTTTCCGCAAGAACAAGTAATTTTGTAAACACCTTCACTCTCTAAATGTACTTTATCTTTAGTAGAACTTAAAATTCATGTAAAGATTGGATCATCCTACCTTGTAATAGTACTGTATGTATGGTACCAGTCATTATTATTCCAAGTACTTACTAGATTATACCTGAACCGTATACGCAAAGTATATTATTTAAACAGAAACATAACTTATGCGCCAGACGGTAATTAATCATTTGTAAATAAAGACGTTCCGGCCTAGAAAATGTGTTTGAAATTACACGTTTAGCGTACCATTTGGAAAGATGATGCTATCTCTTGTTTTGTACTCATCGGTTCGCTCGTGCACTGATTGCAAGTACGGACATCGGCCTGATTAAACTCATTTTAAAAGAAATGCCGTTTCATCTGGTCAGCTGTACATTAGCTAGTATTATGAGCGGGCAAAAAACGAAATACCCTTCAAATTAACATCGTGCTACTGGTTTTTGTTAATGGAACCTCCTCATCATAACTCAAAACTGACTTTCCCCGGCTTCATTAGCACCAGGTCGGCGGGAACGTAATTTTGGCAAATTTACGTAAGTACCTACGTGTAAACAGGGGTTACACAATACGACGCGCGGTGCCTCTTTGATCGCATTTCACTGTTTTGTTATTTATCAATTTGTGTCCGTTCTCAGTGCTCGACATGACCTAATTGTCTCCGGTATGATCGATGTAAGGGTCCAAGCAAACTGACACGGGTGTAGCGTCTCATTTCAAGCACGAATCCGAAATTACGCATTTCAAAAAGGTTCGAGCAACCTGCAGTGAGAACGACGCGACTGCAACACAATTACCTGTTTATTAGTATGTTCCAATATTTCGTATGTGGAGAAAATGTGTAAATGTATCAGAAAACGGTTTCATTGCAGTAGGCCGATTATAACAAAACCCCGATAGACTTCGTGTAAGTACTGTTAAATATATGAATAAAGTGGCCAACTACGTTTATGGAAAAGAATCTTCCCCAGTACTTATTTCATTTCTACAGAAATACGAAATATGGTATATAATGTTTTAGAAAATGTTGAAAAGATATAATCACCATAGGTTTTTAGTTATTAAAAAGAGATCGCTGGCATTTATTTTGTAATAAATTAATGTGATAATTATCTCTTGTATTGACAGTAAGGTGGCAACATGCATCCAACTGTTACAAAACAATGTTGAGTAAGCTGGTAACATTTCGAAACCAATGCAGGTCCAACGTACAAAAATTGACGTTTCTATGCATAATTATTTTTCAGGGTTAAGTCGTTTTTATTACTTCAAGCTACTACTGGAAAAACGAAAAATATTTTAATACTTCATAGGCCATTGATAAATATGCATTATGTTTTTAGATGTCAAATGTTACCAATCTGAGTTGGTTATTATCCATGAAAATCGGTGATTGTTCCAGTTCGTCAGGTTGCGATACCAACTGAGTAGCCAATACGAAACTATGCACCAGATTGCATTACAGTAATCGTCTCTCATTATGTTTTTTCTTTTAATTTATATTATCTTAAAAATCTAAGTACGTATATACTTCTTCAGTAAGTTGAAATATTGCAATAGATAAAACTTGCGATATGTCAAATTCTGCATTTGGCACCGAAGAACTTAAGACCATTAAAAATGGCTTACATCCTTTTCAAAAACTTTCTCATTTTTCCTTTAATTTTAACTCCATTCTATACCCATACGTCAGCCCCGGGCTGTACTAAATACTCGAATACTATGGTTGTGCAAATATTTGATATGATTTCGAAGAAATTATGTTCACAGATCTTACTAAAAATCGTGGCAGCTGCGGAATTAAAAAAACAGACAAGGGTGTGCATCTTACCATTTTGCAGAGGAAGAAAATGATATCGTTTCGTACACTGTAATAGCATTTGTCGCTAGGAATGTATGGGATATTGATATTTTGACAAGGTTAGAGGCAGAATTCTTATTTGTGCTGGTACCTATGTACGTATCGATCTCTACCAGCAGTAACTTTGATGAAAACTGAAAATAATCCCGTTTAAACAAATACCGACGCAACATCACAATTTTTAACAATTTCCATTATTCTGTGAAATAACTTTATTGAATGCGGGTGATCGAGTATTGCATTTTTTCTTCATGTTCTCAGGCGCTGGATGATGAATTAGATGCGCATTTGATTTTTTAAAGCCTGACAAGTAAAAGTCCTACTTAGTGAGGTCGGATGATATTGCTGGGCTACTTACATGTCCACTACCACTGCAAGCAGTTTATACAATTCAAGGGCGCCTGAATGAGTCTGCTGCTGTGTGGGATTACTATCAATTTGAATCCACATAACTCGGAGGGTTACGAAAGAAACGTTTATTGGTAAATCATTTAAATGTTTCTAAAATATGGTGATTTTGGTTGCCATTGCAATGAAAATTGTTTCTGTTAACAAACTTATTTTTTGGATAGTAGCCTTGTCCGAGAACATGGCATTTATTAAATAAAAGTCCTTTTATAATTTATTCAGTACTTACAAGCAAAATATTATTTTTTCGCTATTGCTAGATATTGAGGAAAACTATAATCTTTTTGTACATTTTTGTGTTAATCTTTATCTGTATTGTAGAAGGGCACTAGAGTGAATACGTTTTAATTCACACATTACTGTATGTATATGTATGAATGTGTGACAACTTAAGGGCGCAGAAGACTGTTTGCTCAACCTTTAATTTCTTTTTCGGCCTACCTGCAACCTAAGTGCTGATGAGGCAAATTTGTATATCAAATAGAAACACGAAACAAAATTTTCTGTGGCATACTAGAAGACAAAAGTGGTAAAGTCCAGTGTAACTTCTCTAGGATACTTTACGTATTCTTGTTTTTTCATTGATAACAATATCAAAGAGGAAACGTGACGTTTTGTTAAGTATGTTATCAGTGAGACGTACATCTTGTTGCTCAGTTTTGTGTTCCTTGACAAGAATACTAAAGGAGTACTTCACGCCAAAATAATTCATATTATTTGCTGGAAGACTAATTTTTTTTAGTTAGGAAAGATTTTATGTTATGCACTGACAGTTTCAGTTCAATCATATTCATCTATAATAAATCAGAACAATTGAAAGGTAAAAATAACACAAATACTACGTATATACTTTGACAGCTTTTATAAAAGAAAGTTGCCAAAACTGGTAAATCGGTCCAGCTACGCGTTTCCATATCGGTTAAAAATGTAATTATCATTAAAAATAGAAACTTTGTATTATTTTATAGAATGTCAAACATTAGTTATCTCTCTTGCTACCTACAATCGCAGCACTAATGTAAAATCTCAAGAATAGTGATACCTACCACAAATTCTAAGAAAACGTTATATCAGTAATATCACATTAATTGAATTAAGAAATAATTAGCAAGCTGAAATATAGAAATAGTACCTATGTTCACAATACTTATTTACATGTTGGTTTAATGACCAACGAGTTCATGTGGCAAAATTCAATGACTTAATACAAATTTTTAAACGCAAGCGGGCCTGGTTTTTCAGCAAGGAAAGGTCTTTGCTCAAATGGCCTAATAATTTGAACCGTTCAACGTTGCGCTTTAACCCGCTGTTTTAAATGCTTCAGATATTTTAAAAAGCAAATTAAAATGTTGATATATTATGGTAGAATTAGGATTTTGATGCATCAAGTTCTGTGTTGTTTTTCCTTGGTTGGGTATCAGAACTGATATAATCCTTTATGGCATTCAACTATAATGAACCACATTTAAAAAAACTCATGCGGGAAGCAAATTTTCAGTACCGTGGTTCACAAAGACATGGTAATGCTATTTCTTATACTATAAACTTGGGAATAGATTGTCTCCACATATTTAACATTTTTAATTATCAAACTATAAAATTCTGACTAAGGCATTTCTTTGGTGTTTTAATTCTAATTCTTTATGAAGACTATTAATGATATCTTGAGAAATGGAGATTAGTTACATAAAAATTGGACAATTTAACTAAGTCTATCTTAGTACCAAAGCTAATTACAACGAAAACGTCAACGTTAGGAATATGAATTACATCATTTCGAGATAGTTTCACCAAATTTACTATCGTGGGGTCTGAGAAACGCAATTTATTTGACAAAGTTGCTGTTACTAAAACTTATTTGTGCCTCGCTGTCTTTTGTTTACTATATTAATTAAAATCCATACCTATATAATACTTACATGGGGGTTGCTAGCACAACCCATACCGATCGCAGATCAGTACTTACTTAATATTATACATTAGGTACCATGATGCAGGTTCTTCATAGCCTTAATCCCAATTCGATATGCACCATCATACTCAAAAACATAAATTACGCTCAACGGCGTATGAATTTTTGCACCTTAGGTTTAAGTATTAGGCATGTTTATTATAGACTTAATCGAAGTTTAATAACGTGCATGATTATACCTAGCATCAAAAATCAAACTACACCTATGAAGCAAAATCGATTTTTTTGCACCGTGGGCATCATCATACTAAGCACAAAAGATCACATTCAACGACAGCCATGAAGCAGTATATCATATTTTGTATGAAAACGGACATTTTGACCCTACGGGCTGCACCCTATTGACCTAACCTAGTGCATTTATAGACCGTAAGCTACCATCTAGTGAAAACCCGAGGACAATCCGATGCTTAGGAGCCGACATCTCACTATGTACGGACGACAACACATATAAGCACTCCCATCTTGAGTAGGTTGTGCCAAAAATGTTTTCCGCTACTTTGTTTACATAGAATACCGCTACAACCAATCGTTTACGAACAAAACACTTTTTGCGTATCACGCTAGTATCTATGCATAACTGTTTACATTTTAATCATTGAATTAATATGGCACAGTTTACATTCAATTTATTAAGTAGTACTTCACACGGTAATACATATGGCTATACAAATTTTAATGAATATATCTATCTTTTACCTTTTCAATGTAGGAAACCTAGTGAAAAACAAAGTAAATGAATTTTTATTACAACCCCACGATACCATTTTTAAATTACCTTGCAATGATCTAAATATATAAAAAAATGAATTTACATTCTTAACTTTGGCATCGTGTATTTCAGGTAGTATCAACTTTGGTACTAAGGTAAATAGTTAAATCGGCCTATTTTTGGGCTCGTTCACTGATTGCCCATTCGTAATGTATCACCCTGGACAAAATTTATTTACGGTACTTTTAAACCAACACCTAATGAATCCAAATATGTCAGTTTCGTTTCGTGACTACATACTAATAACAGAGGGTGCAAAAGAAATAAATGCCTAATAATTATAAAATAACTCGAGCGGCGGCGAAAAAATACCTACCGACGTTGGCCAGCTGCAATTAAGGTTTGATGTACAATTACTGATTTGTTTCCGACGCGTACTGTGGCGGCCATTGTCAGCAAGACCGCAAATTACCAATCAAATTACCCGAGGTAATGACACGGCCGACTCAAATTTGTCTTTAAGCAGCAGAAAAACGAAAACGACTGGCGAGGAGCGTGAGGAGTGCGGTTATTACGGTTCAAAATAAAACGCAGTCAGTTAAATTAGAATATTGCTTCTATATGTGGGGTGTTCATAAGAAGAAAACCTGAAGTGAGAGCATGTTAAGGCAGTGCCATACATATTTGGGCATATGACATGAAATGTAATTAATTTTTAAGGAAGTACAACGTAGCCGCTTATGCCGCTGGCCGACTTGGTTGCTGTATTGCATATACTGGCGGGTTGTTTTTCAATTAATCTAAGATTTGGGTAAATCGCTTAACAAAATTTATATTCAGAAACTGCCCAAATAAATTTCAGTTTATGTACCATTTCAATCAGTTATTTAAAGCTAATAATGTATAACTAAGAAAAGACAGGTTTAAAAAAAAATTCAGTTTTTTCGTAGGCTGTGACTTTTATCCTGCCTCAGATTAAGAAGATGGGAACTTCAATAATTCGCTATCCATTGCTATTGTAGCATATTGCAGAGACAATACTTCAGGTCAGGTCTACCTATATAATTATGGGAAACATGTCCAAACAACGATTTGAATGGAAATCATTAAAATGCAATGTAGGTAGCCTTACTTTATAAATGGTGGCAGTTGTAGTCTTCCTTCTTCCTCTAAAGAAGATATAGGGTTGACAACCGTACACTATTGTATTGCTACACCCCATTTCTACTTATTTTTATTTTTTACTAAGACAAGTGACAAATGAAAGCTGCTATGTTAATAATATATAAAATTATTACATTCATACCCATTTACATTTACAAAGTCGACAGAACTATCTTTAAAATTACTGAAAAGCTTCGCAGGTAGATAAAAGTAAAAGACAATTGTATCTAAGGCTGCTACCGTGCTATTAATAGAGCACACAATTTATTGGTAGTTAATAGCCAACGTGTAGATATTTAAATAAAACTTGAAATCTAAGAATCACACGGACATAGTATACCCATAAGTAAAGAAGAATATAAACGTGGCTGAAGAAATCCATAAACTTATACATTTACTGTCACATTTTAAAAAATGTCCACAAAAAGCGAAAAATCACTAGAAATTCAGGAAACATTTGCAGTAGTGCGACATCCCAATAATAAAACTGTCTAGATGTTCGAAGTAAATGAAGCCACGTGAAATAACAGAAACAACAACGGCATTAAGCAAAGATGAATTAATGATCAGGACCAAATTCTTTGCAAACTGAATAAGCAAATAATAAATGCAATCTTGGATGCCAGTAAAAGGATCAATAAAAATAATGAAAAGCAAAACATAACTAAAAATATTATTGCTATTAATCTTCATCACTGTCTATATATAACTGTATTTACACCATCAGTTATATCAAATAGGTGGTTAAACATTTCTGCAGGTTTAATAATTTTTTGACTTGTATGGTTTGTGATAAAGGTGGCTACATGAGAACAACAGCTATTTCGACAGTCACAGGTATATCTAGTGATTGCAGTGTATTTATTTACATTTGTGTGTATACAACAAGACAATTATATAGCCTAAGTAAGTTTAGTAACATCTTTAAGCTAAAACCATGCACTTCTTGGTTGGGTGTGTAATATACTATTAAGCTGTTCCTTTATGTGCGTTGACAGAACAATTTTGAATGAAATCACTTGTTTGCGTTTTATGTTGTTACAGTTTTTCGATGCATCATTGTTTTAAAATCACCCTTTACCTTATATTGAATGTTGATTCCTTTGATCAGTCTGATGCAGTTTGCTTTTATTTTTCTTGTCGCCTATTGGATAAAAACTTATAAAACTAAGTAGGCACCTCTAAAAATTTCACTTGAAATCGAAGTGTGTTCGTTATGTCACCTTTGAAGGCATCATTTTCAATGAGGCATGTATGTCATGTTTTGGCCTGTTCCACCCTTTTGACACTCTTGTGCGAATGTTGCATTTAACAGCTAAGGTCTGTACCATCCTTATCAAACTTTCTCGACGTTATCTTTCAAAGGTTTGGCATAAAAGCACCCCTTTAATATCTATTAAATATTTAATAATTACAATAATAGTTAACAAAGCACAGTACACAGCTTTTAATTGTCATTTGTCTTAGTACAATAAAACAACTAGAAAAGATAATATAAGAGTTTATATTATATATTATATATATTTTGTAGCAAAAATTAAGTAGGTGTGCTTGTAAATTAGGCATTACAGGAGTTCCGTAGGATGCCCAATTATCAGTTAATTAGAGAGGTATTTAGAAATTGGCAGTAAAAATGTCTGCATTTTAAGTTAAGTTTGACAACTTTTTATTGTGTTTTTGCGTAGGGAACCAATATAGGACAATTGTTTTGCAAAATATTCGTTTGAAGAAGATATTATGCTTTTCGAGGGCGTAATATGTAACTAAAAGTGCTTAAAATATAGCCTTACTTTAATTGGGTAGATCTACTTTAAAAAATAAAAACAGATTTTATTTGATGTATTTAAAAAATATTTATGTCATGCAGCCCTGCTCTCATTTAACTAAAATGTAAGATAAATTATTTCATACATCATGCTAAGAGTCAAATTGTCGCGAACGCGAAGTACACGTCCAAGTTGTAGGTTTTTACAGCAGGTGTCAACATTGCCCTGCGTCTCTGAGCTATCGAAGCGTGGTCCTGGATTTTGTTGAATTCATAGGTACAGTTCGCCTCCGAAGATGCCGATCACAGCTACTGACGAAACGTTAAGATTTAAACAAAATCCGCGACCATGGCTCGATAGCTTGTCAACCCAGAGCAGTGTGCACTTATTCATTTGTATGTATTTAATAAGGTAATCTATATTGTTTTGTTATTTGTTAATTCGTCATTGCGATATGTGTGTCATAAATTTGCGTGTGTGGCGGACATCCCTTTTTAGCTATCAAAGGATATTTACTCACTAGGTGTAAATATTTTGAAAATAGCAAAGGTTGATCAATATTCAGTGTTATTCAATTTTCTAACAGTTAGACACGGAATAAGTTGTTTCTGACAGTTGTAAATACCCGTTAGCAATTAGTAAGTAAGTAATAAGCAATTAAGACATGAAATTTGTGCATCAAAGAAAGCTGAATATGATTAATTTTTATATCATATGTCACAAAAATTCCGTCTAAGCGCCGCAAAAGTACTTCCAGCGTTACCATACCGCCATCTGTCTTCTTGTTGTTGTATAAGCGACAAAATATCACCGGATCTTATCCTGCAACAAGAAATTCTACATATATATTTTTTCTGTTTATAGTAGATAATAGCCAAAAAGATAAACTGAAATATGTTGGAAGCTTGCCCAGCCAGTGAAAGTAATGCTTTCATTACTGTAACCGTACACATAATACGTTTTAGATAACTATATGATTATTTTATCAGTCTAGACTGATGCTTTTTCTTTCCGATAAAATGTGTCCTATGTCGTCTAAATAGATGTCCAACTGTATAAGCGATCACATGATGGTCAAGGCTATACTTAACAGTGTAGGTATGGAATGTTATCTGGTGTCTAATTGTTATTAATCAAGCGGCGAGTTGGCTTCATGGCACGACCGATCAAATTATAACTCTCCTGTAGAACCGCTCTTGGCTAAACCAACTTATAACCTCGGCAAACAGTGCATTTACGTTTACACTTAGCAATTATATATGTGAGCTGAACCCAGACCGATCTAATTTGCGGCCATCAAGCGAAAATAGCGCATGGGTATAAGAGCTTTCACGTAAAGTGAAAAAAAATTGTGGTTGTACTTCGAAATCAAAGATTTTAATAAACCACATCATCTACGGGATACTAATTTTTCATACGTGATGTAATTGGATGCAAGGATTACGTTAATGTATCTACATAAAAGGTAAGTATCAAAATTTCAAGATAGCCAAAATATCGCTCCACATAATATTTAAGCATTATTATCAACAAACAGATTATGGGTTTGGTACTCTTACTTTACAGATGTATTTTTGGACAGCAATTGATTTGATATAATATATTTAGAATTTCGAGAATACAATTCACGATACCACATTACGCCTATTCGTTTTATCATTTGATTCTGGTGAGCACCGCAGTTGCTCTTGCTACCTCTCCAATATAGTGGATCACTTCAATTACAATGACGCATTAAACGCTCTTTTTTTCAAAGAAATCCTAGTATTGTGACTATTTTGAGTGCCCACCCACATTTGGAAGTCTGACGACGCCACTGCTTATTTGTTCCATCTCACAGCCACAAAATGTAGCTTGCGTAACATCAGTAGGTACTTTTCACATCGACACTAGCAAACGTACACTGCTTGTCAGTTTCTCACCTCGTTTCTCCTAAATTTTTTGACGTATTTTGTGCAATATGTATAACAGTAATCTCTAAAGTACTAAAGAAGAATTTCGGTAAATTAGCTATCAGTCCCTTTTTGGTGATCGATGATTATAAAGAACCACATGTTAAAGTGAGAATAGGGCTACTTTTTATAAAACTATCGACAAAACGAGGATAATGTGTTGTGTGTGTTTAAATGATTTCAAAATTGGAGGGCCAAAGTATACTTCTTAAACCACAAAACTATTTTATTTACAATGCTGGCATTCATCTGCTCTTTAGAAAAGCGAGTCCTCACGCCTTTATCTCTTTTAGTTTTAGTTAAGTATTTGAAAGTATTACAGTCATTTTTACAAAATGTAAAATAGTTCCAAACGGATGTATTTAAGCATCAATTTTTATATTATATTCTCAATTATAGAAATATACAAGATCTTACTTTATGTACATAGATTTTCAATCCACCTTCTTAATCATGGCTTTCTTGTTCATTTTTATACCGCACCTTGAAAATTCCAGATATGTATATACAATACGGATTCACATTATCATCTAGTTGCATCGATACGCTGGCAAATGACAGGATCCGACCACACGCAGGTTGTTTCCAGGGGTTGTTTATTCTTCGAACAAATTTAAAAAATCGATCGATCTCCTTGTCATGTATGCTATTAGCGCGCGTTCCCCGCCTATGTTACCGTGGAGACGCGAGAGAGACCACTTTGCAGTTATAATGATGTCATTTACACTTGCCGCCCCTTCTTTCTCTCTTCCTTATTTCTCCCGCATATATGACGCACTGGGAAGACGACAAGGAAAAAAGCTTTTCCACCCGGCACTCAATTTAAAATTGCTTCTACTCTTAATGGCGTCTGTGTGTATCGGGAATGATAAGACTGAGGAATCTGTTTGTGAGAGACGCTATCCGTAAAGACCACCTTAAAATGGAATACCAAAAGGAAATGTCATGGTACGTAAAATTGCGGTTAAAACGCTTTACTAATGCTACTTTCATAATGCAACTGCAGACTGGTAAGCAGATCTTTGTAGGGAAAAGTGTATATTATACATAATATTATGGTATTTCTTGCAGTTTTTAGTATTGCAGACATATGTTTATCGCTGTATCTACTTTATCTTCTTTTTCACTGTGATTTTATTAATTTCCTCTTTCATACATGAAAACAAGTGAAGTAAGTACTGCTTTTACCGCTACACTTTATTATTACAATTTGTCTTATTTACGTGCGTGTACCCTTAACAATAACGAATTAATTTAACATGTTTTATCACAGAACTATTTTATTTTATGCGTTCATTATGTGGTTTAAGACTTTGTGTATTATCGTTGGTATTTCTCCTCCCATCCGTAGCATATATTAGCAGCAATGGTTTGGTAGGTGCCTACTTTATAAATTAGCAAAGATCTGTACAAAAGTGAATACACATCTTTAGAAAATTCTCTCTACCTGATGTGATTTTTAATTTTAGATTCCTACCTTTTATTGCATTTCCTTTTTGATTATTTATTCCTGAAAACTCTGGCGGACATGATATACCGCTGAAAAATGACGATAAACACATTTTACTAATACTAGATACTACGATGACCGTCAAGTCTCATCTAGTAAAAGTTACTATACGCCAACGGGAGCTGTTTGGGCATGA
This sequence comes from Rhyzopertha dominica, assembly GCA_025024175.1. Taxonomy (NCBI): domain Eukaryota; kingdom Metazoa; phylum Arthropoda; class Insecta; order Coleoptera; family Bostrichidae; genus Rhyzopertha; species Rhyzopertha dominica. The sequence goes on along the minus strand of QCXZ01000003.1, from coordinate 34,545,938 downwards.
AAGGGGGAACATGGGGACTCAAATCAGAAATGTTTTACCGGGTTTATACCAAAATTGTGATACCCATAGTTACATGTGCWTCATGGGCACCAACTCATCAGKTAAAGTGCAAAAGACAAACTAAGCGAGCTACAAAGACTTGCATGGCTGTGAATCACAGGGGAAATACGTATAACATATAGCACCTAATGCGGCCATGCAGCATATAGACTAAAAACCGCGGGTCGTGAAGATACACCCGTTAGAAGACAGAAGAGGAACCCATACTGAAATATTTGGGAGGTTAAATGACAGCTACATGATGAACGTGCAGTCATACAGAAGCAGGGTGATTTTTGCCTTTTAGAAATCCTTCAGACCTTCAGTACTTATTTTTAAAGCGGTAGAAGCACGACATGCTAGCAAGATCGGGAATATATGTCACCCCTGAAGATACTTTATTTCAAAACATACAACACGAGCAACAACATACAATAGGAACTTGACAGTTTATTACGTTATTGACAAATCACAATTATTTTTCATAGATGGCGTGACCAAACAACACCGATGCGCGATGGTATAAAAACAAAGGATGGAACTAGACCAGGAGTGTATAATATTGGGAAAAACGTAGGCAGTCTTGCAACCATTTTCTAATCCGAAGTCGTGGCAATCACAGCATGTGTTAGGGCAATGGACCCTTGCTTGAGACACCTCAGCTATTTAGTTGATTACTTTGGATGTAAAAACTTCGTTATTTTTTAACCAGAATTTTGTCCACGAATGAGTTATAAAATATTAGTTTGTGAGGATTCCAGGAATGTACAGAATAGCAAAGTGACACAGATCGTTTGGGGCAATAAAATGAACAGCGTAGCATGATTTAATTCTGAGTAGTCCAGATATAATAGTCAGATATCCCCCAATATCTGTTGCCTGAACTTGAAAAAGCATTTCTAAGGTACGATTTCGGACACGATGAAAAAGTGAAGGCTGCAGTATTTCTCGAATAACATCTTGCAAGCTCTTCGTAGAAATCCGGATGGAACTTGTGTTAAACAAGAGATTATATTCCTAAAATCTATTACTGAACTGAACTGAATCGGTGGTTCAGTTTAGTGCAAAATTTACCCTGATGACGTTCCACGAAGAATATGATATTCAGGCAGTGCAAACCACCTATCATCTCAGTTTTCTGTTGAGAGATAGTGCGCAAACCTAAATTTTTTATATAAGATCTCGCCATTACGTTTGATGAAAATTAAAAATAAGCTTATTGTCATGCTGTACTAAACTTAAACTTCACCTATGACCTACAACAATAGCAATAGATATAGTATTCCATATTCCATCAAAAAGCAGATCCACAAATCCAGAAATGTCGCAATAACATCTTCCTTCCAAGAAGATACACCTCTTGAAAAATAAATAAAAGGGATAACATATGCCTTTGAACATATATTCTGATGATTAGATGGCAAAGTTTTATCAAGATAAACACAAATAAATAATGTGTTTATTACCTCCCATATACAGTTTTTTCTATAAATATCAAAGCGCTTATGGAAATTATTCTATTAAATCAATTTGCCCCTCTCGGGAAAATGAACGCAAGTATTACCTATACCGAATTATTTTATAATTTTAAAATAGGGAAAAGCGCGGGAATGTATTTTTAACAAATTGTGTAGTGTCTTGTAGAGTAATTAACTTTACGGTTGGAGAAAGCTCAGATTTCGTGGGGCGACGTGGTTTAGTAAGTATAACTTTTGGGTTATGTATCGTAATTGTGAGGTTATGACTACAGCAACCCTGACAAATTGTACTGTGATAGACTAAAAAATGTTTTTTTTTAGCCTGCAACAGGATCTATACTACAGGTGGCAGTGACGTTAGCTGCACTTCTAGGTATTATACGGAAAAGTTTCGGGTAATTATTTACTATAGCGTCTTATTGCTTATCGAGCTAAAATTGTGCATACTACTAGAAAGTGGCCTCCCGACCACGAATATGAAATCCATTTCTTGCGGTCGCGTCTAGTTTTCAAAAAAGTAATGTTGAATTTAGAACTACTTTACGACGCGGAGTGTACTCTCTTATGAAACGCAGTGAGTCATGCGCCTCACGCAAAGGCACGGCCTAAATGCGTAAAAAATAGCGCGGGTTTTTACCCGCGCTAATCCCCAAATTTGCTTGAAAACGCACTCGCGTAGGAAGACCGGACGTTAATGAGTACGCGCCACCGCATATAGTACGGAGAACACCGCGCGCCGCAAAAAAACACGGCATTAACCCGCCAAAAAGCGTACATTAAAAAACAACCCCCGAATCTGAAAACGCACTCGTGTAGGACGACCGGACGTTGGAGCATGCAACACTGCGCGGCACAGGAAAATAAAACCGTAAATTGTTGGAAAATCTTTATAAAACTATGTATAACTTGATCCACAACCTTCAGTACAGTATATTGTGCTTATTATATCTTGGCAGCAGCTACAAAAAGGCCAAACAAAGAATTCAGAAATCAACGCCGCCTGCGTTGTATGGATCATGTATAGAAACCTCGTATAATAAATTTAGTGTATAACTATTGTACAAAGTAAACATCTGCTTTTTGCAATAAACTGTTTCCTACACTTTATGATTGAATACAAAAATCTTTCAACAAAACAAACCAAAAGCCTTTATAACACTATCAATGACTGGTACTGGAATTCGGTTTCCTTAGCAATAGTCTATTTTATACGGATTAGTAGTTGGTCAGTTCCTGTAGACATTGCATTAAACACATCAGGTATAGCAGCACTCACAGAGAACTTTGACTAATTCATATGACTGTATATGTGAGAACTGAGGTGTTCTGCTTTTATACCCGCGTAGTGTTTTGCAGTGATTTACAGTATTAAATGTACGTGCGCTACTTTTTCTACATAAACAGGGTGGCCAACTAGTGCGATAAAGTATGTACAATAACTTTATGAAGAAACGAAATATTTGAAATAATTTTCAGGGACTTTACATTGGACCATGAGCAAGTACTACACATTGAAAATACTCTTGATTATACGGGCGTTCAATGTAACAGTGACGTCATATGATTAACTTTTTTACATGGAATGCATTGCATTTTTCAGCCTGTTAAGTACGCTAGAGGGTCTTTTTCGAAGATGGCTTACAGCGTTGTCAAATTGAGCAAAAATACAAGTTAAAACAAGCCTTGACTAAAATAATCGCACTAGCTCTCTGACATTGAAATTTGGAAAGCGTTTTTTCACTTTTCTTCTAGAAGAACTAGGCTATTTGCAGGAATTGAAGAATATTATCTGGACCTTTCTAAACAAGGCCCTTCATTCCACAATATTCAATCGCTAATTTATTAAGATTTTCAAATAGAACAATATGTATTTTTTATCGCACTGCATGGATGTTCCAACGTCTTTCATTTTTATTAGAGACAAATCATGGCTAAAATAAGTATTGATTCAAGATTATTGCTTCGCACTAACAAGCATTGCAATTTCTTTGAGTTTTATCATATTCGCTTTTTATTTATTTTACAGGTAGGGACAGTATTAATACAGAGTTTTTTTAATAACCTTTAACGGGATACCGAAAATGTTAAAATATTTACCGCGTATGCGCAGTATTTGGATCATATAGCTTTAAGGAATACCGTATTTTAAGGTAATACTGCAAAAACTTACTACTATTTGGTACCTATAGGCGATGAGCGAATTGGCGCCATCATCGGCGAAACTTGGCATTTTTGGTGGGTAAACTACAGTTTACTGTAGGGTGTAGGGCAAACACATTTGCTGTCAGCTGTATGGTGTATGCTGCAATTACTGTAGTCTAACTTAACTAATTCTCTTATTTGTATCTGTTTAGTGATCAAAGAATTACACCAGTAGATATATTCTTTGACGGATATTTATGTTCCGAAAGACTGTATTCTAGGAGCGTGCAAAATTTCACTTTATTTGGCGAAAGTACGGTATTCTGTATAATTACCAATATTGCCGGTTACTATTTTTATACGTCCCGTCAGAACAATGATCAAATTTTCCGTGATTAAACCGTCTTTTGATAGAGGGCTGTAGGTTAGGATTACCCACCAAAAATGTGTGAGTTACCCGCTGCGAGGCGCTTGAAAGCCGCATTCGCTCACCGCCTATAGAAATACACACAATGCAATCTCATGTAGCTAAGGTTAATAAATAATAAATTAATAGGAAACATTTCTGTCAATTATAATTAAACTGACCATGGAAAGCAAACAGTTTTCTGCGGTTCTGTCACAAATTTTCTTGTGTTCTTTCTGACTGTATCCTAATAAGAGATATGATTTACAGTGTAAATCATATCTCTTATTACAGATACAGTTTTTACAGACTTAGTGAGATTATACAGGGCACGTTACCGAAATAGGCAGCAACGCGGCAACCGACAAGGTAGCTACTAAAAAAATTGACTTATAAAAATACCTTAGTACAAATGAAGAAAATAAATTGTGTATTCTTCTTACAATACCAAGAAAATCCTTACATACTCTCGCTGCAGGAGTTGGAAATGGGTTGAACTTATGTACAGATGATGCATCCACACTATAATCAATTGCATCAAGAATTAAACAAACACGTTAATTTAAGGTTAAACTTTTGTTAGTGATCGTTCCACTAAGGATACCGAAAAAACGATTTGGAAGAGTTCGTGTTTTTTGCAAGCGAATTCAAGTTCTTATAGATTGCCGATAGGTGGCGCCACATGTTAAAAGTACGATTTTCTAATAAGTTAGGCGCAATGTGACAATGTCCTGTTTAATGGGTAAACATCAGATTTTGCTTTCATTTCAAGTAATAAAACTACAAATACAAAATATTGAGTCTAAGATTACCGTATAATAAGGACAGGTACAGTAATATAACAATTAGGAAACGTATGCACTACTAAACATTTGTTTGTTTGTCTGCTATTCCTAAGCGACCTTGACTTTCGTCAAATCGGTTGTTAAACAACTAATTTAGCAAAACCCGAGCTAAAATAAGTTCAAAAACACTTAAATGATGAATACAATTTATGAAATAGTACTTGATTAAAAAAGAATGAACACCTAACCTATTTCGTGTTTTAACTGCTCAGAGCACATTGAAAGCTTATATTAAATAATCCTATGTCATTTCTTTCTATAACACAATTCTTATGTGTTTCACTCTGAATTCGATGACAAAAAAGAGCAAAATATGTAAAAATAATGTCCTTGTAAATTCTCGCCATCTACCGGTGATATTTGATAGCTCTATCCATCCTCTTTCCAAAGAGGGTCATGTTTGCAGCATGGCAGATGGGAAATGTCATTATCCTTAAGTTGAGTTATCCGTAGATCGCAGCAAAGACATGAATTAATGAATCTAATTTTGTTTTATTTATTCGCAAAGCAACATTCTATGGAATGTGTATCGAATTTGTATGCAGTCAAATTAATTTTATGGAGTGGCATTTTGGAAAATTATGTAATACATTTGAATTTTTAGAAAATCACTTACATGAACTACCTGAAGAAGTTAGTACAATTCAACATAAGTCAATGAATGTTGTTGCTCCTGCTTACCATGCTAAGAGAATACCTGAATATCGCATCTCCACAAAAATGGAAAGAAAATGATGGATCAACTCAGTACCACTCCGGTCTCCAGATTTGACAAAAACCGACTTTTTTATAGTTAAGTTAAAAATCAAGTTTACCGGACACCGCCGCTACATTTGATGACATGAAAAATAGACTAATTAGAGTTGAGCAGAATCAAAACAAAACGTTAAGCAACGTAACAAGGTCATTTCTGAAAAGACTTACAGTTGTTTATTAGTGTAGAGGAAACTCATTTTAAGCATCTACTTTAGTGTTTGATTGTGGTTTGATTTGTATTGATAAAATGAACAAAAATGTTAGTATAAAGTTCTGGGTAGATTCCTTAAACGAACATGGACTTAATTCTAAAATAAAGTGATATGTATAGCAATTAACACTGTCCGTTCTAGTAAAAATTCCAGAACTAACTGTTAAAAACAGAAAAAACTACAGCGCTTGTTCTTGAAGAAATACCAATTTTAACCACGGTTTATCTCCAGTAAAACTAAGGTCGTTGGGATAGTTTATCTAAAAAGAAAAAAATATGGAGAAAACCTTAAGAAATCAGCGGTTTAATGTTGTTGAATAAAGGACCTTGTTTGTCGTCAATATCACAACTACTATACGATTATTTTGGTTAAGGCTTATAACTTCAATTTTATTCATTTCTTGCGTAACTAGAAAAGAATACAATATTGGCAGGAAGCATTTTCATAAGTAGGCTTAAAAATATACAAAATGCATGTCTATGCTATGCTGTCTGCATCGCAACCAACTGCAGACAAATCTATTTTTATTACAGCTCGTCAGTGTAGTTTAGGTCTAGTGCAGGCAGTATGGCATAGAACTGGTTTTGCCTATATACCAAAGGCATGGTATGACGTTAGTAGTTGACGTATGCAGGTGCATGTCAACTTGACAGAATACAGTTCACTTCCTTTAGGAATCAGTTCCCATCAAGGCCACTAGGTGGCTTTGTCTACATGTCAGTGTAATATTAACAGATGGCATTGTCAATTAATTGTCTACTAACATCATACAAAGCTTTTGGTATATAGCCAAAAACAGTTCTAAGCCATGCTGTCTGCACTAGACCTAAACTACACTGACGAGCTGTAATAACAGCGAATCAGATCTCTCTGTAGTTGGTTGCGGTGCAGATAGCATAGCATAGATATGCATTTTACATACATGACGCCTGAGATACGTTCACCCATCCGCTTAATGAATTTAAATAATCTTTATAAGTATTATCAGTATTATTTGAAGTAAATGGAATATTCATGGTTTATAATAGCAAATCCGATACCGCGTTAACAATGATCTTTGTTAACTTGGAAACATTGTACTTAAAACTGTGCGAGTTTTAGCGCCAATTTGCATATATAAACCAACAAGAATTAAGCAAAATGACTGTTCACACCCTTTTCAGCTTGTAGTAATCGTGTTATGACGCCGTCGTTTTAATGGCCTTCTCTGCAATTGCTCTTAAAACTTGCCATTTGCATAAGTTGGTGCTTGCACTGTAGATACTGGAAACCGCGTATCTTTTAATTTAATGGGTCCGATGTATCGGAACAGGCTTATACATTCAAATCGAGACAAATTGTTAATTCCGTTATCACCTCTAAAGGTGTTTTTAACAGGTTGAACAGGAAAACGTTATCTGTCGAAATACATTTGTGACTAATAAATACCGCTATAAACGATGTTTTTTTTAACACGTTCCGATTATCGCCATCATTTTGGTCGAATTTAAAGCCGTCACCTTCGTATTTCTCGGGAACAGTGTAGGTAGAATAACCTTATAAACAATAAGTGGAATGTTACCATAGGCGCACCATATAGGCATGCAGGTAAACAATTGTAGAAAATATTCTGAATCTTTTAGATGAAAAACTAAGTTACTGTTATTGCTGCTTAAGGTTGTTGTTTTTTTTTGCTACGATATACAGAGTTTTAATTTATTTTCAAATGTATATGAACCAGCAAGACTTGGGTTTATGCAACATGCACATAAAGTTTTTTAAAATTTATTTCTTTGTCATTCGTGTCAAAATTATGAGCATTTATATAAATATATGGACTTTCTACCCAAGTTAAGGTATGGTAGACACCAGAGGTCATGTGCATACCTTGCTTATAAATTTAGTTGTTCATGCAGCAAGCCTAAATTGAATGCACTAGAATATATAATATAATAGTTTTATGCAGAGAAATTTCACCTACGCCTCTGAGCGCGGCATACGACGGGGGGCGCAGTAAACGTCTGGCCGACTGGATTGACGGCGGCGATCGTTTTCATAATTCATAATTTCATTAATTTGTTACTTGAGGCTTTGTCACGATTTTATGTGGAATATTATCGGGTTACCAAAGTGGAATTATCTCCATAATTATCGGCAAGCCTCGAGAATTTATTAATCGTGTAATTAATCCTTAATTGTCGGGGGAATGTTTGAGTGCGATTACAGCAATTATTTTAAATGCGCATAAATATTAAAAATCGGAACAATTAAAGATTTTGTAATAATAGACCTGGCAGCATTACGCCATAAGCGAAGAAGGAAAGCCTGCAATAAGAATGGAACTAAATTTCTTAAAAACAGAATAACCAACGTCACAATAACAATAATAAATATTAGTCATATTTTTTAATAATAGTAAGCAATAAGCTGCGGTTTAAGGAATTAGGCTCTTATTCTATATAATAGGCGAGTTGTTTTGATAATACACTTGTCAATGTAGACAAGAAAACTAGTGATAAGTTGTGTTAGCTTCTCTTAGCACCGGCAGATGGAACGTTATATCCTCATATAGCAATGGCTTTGGGATACGATAAGCTAAATATTTTTTGTCAAAGCATACTTGAACAAAGGAAACAAAGGTAAAGACACCATGTTTCAGATGCCACCCTTACTCCTAAATTTACGTTTATACTTCCATGTGCTCAGTTCATTTACAGCTTAGTTGCTTAGTAAATAAATAAAAATAAAAACAAGAGAGCGTGTTTTGTTTTAAAATATGATATGGCTTTGCGAGCTAAATCATGCAAATTTCGTCATACAATAATCGTTGTACAAGAACACATATTTGGCTTTTATTCTTAAAACATGTATTGATTATCACATTCGGTAACAGTTTTCAATGCCACCAAACTTAGCGTAATGTTTGTATAAAGGTAGAAAATTTTCTTAAAGCTTATGCATGAATGTGTGACTGCGCATTTTCTTTAATCGCCGAAAGCCTAGGTATCTAGAATACAACAACTTAACTTTAGTCAAGTTAGGTAAATCTGCAAAGAATCAGAAATGTGCATCTAATGACTTGTAAAAGCTTTAAAGTATTAGTATACATATCAAATGCTACCATTCACTATATACCATGAATTTATGAATTTCACACTAGTAGCAACTAAGTCATGGTACTATTACTGTAAGCATGTCGCACTACCGCTAACCAAACATTAACAGCAATGGTAGCAATGTGTCAGCTTTAAGTTTAACAATTATTGCTACCTTACACAATTTGCACAGGCTTAATATCGTAAATTCTAAAATGCTGAATGAATAATTATGAAATATGGATACGTGATTACAAACCTCATTGCAAATGAACATGGAAGCTTAGAGCCCAAAAGGTAGCGTTAAGAAAGCTAGAACCACCAACTTCATACACAAATATAATTTTTATTAACAAAATACTGCATCTAATTAATATATAGTGTTCAGTACCTATTGGCCCCAAATAGGTACTGAAGTATAGAGAAAAACAGAAATTCCTAAATTAGCACATCATCGAAACCATGTACTTTATCACAAGTATGTAAATTACTACAAGATCGCTGCATCTTATAATTGCTACAAATCATAGGTACTTAACTCTTGTTCATGCTTCTATAGAATTACGTCCCAAAAACATAATAAAAGCAAATTAAACACACTTAGCGTTTAACCAGATTCGAGTAAAGAACATTGTGGAGGCATGGTACGATTTGAGGCCCAATTTTAGAAGCCTAGAGATGCATCGTTTTAGTTCGCAAAAATATAAACAAATAAAATCAATCGTCCAAATTAAGCTTTAAAACAAAACAACTTTGACAAACAATGTTTAATTAATATCATCTGTACCCTTATGAATATATTATAACGTAATACAGATAGCTCGCACAGCCTAGCATCTCCACGGTTTAGACATCAACTAAATCGACCAATCATATTACAATTCCAACTTTTAACCAAAGATGCGTATATTCCATAATTCAAGTAACAAACAAGTATACAGATATACGTACGAAGTGATTACAACCGATGAAAACTGAAGCAATTTTCCCGTACAATCGGCATTCGGAAATTTGCTCTCTTACAGCAACCCATTACATACTGTTGGAGATACTCTGTGACGTTGTATATAGCTTTTTCACACATATGAATATTTACCTTTCTTTCTTTGTTTTGCAGAGTACGAGGACTATTGGAACAATTTTCCTTTCAGATATTCGTAAGGAGAAAACATCGGAAATGCTCAAATCTGATGACCTGCTAGCATAGCTCCCTAATACCTTTGAAAACACATGTTGTGCTTTATATTATTGCATTATATATACTATGTACAACATTACTGTATTAGAACCAGTACAATGAACAATCTCTTAAATACTTTAGTGTTATTTTAGAGGACAAACTGAATTACAAACTGCAGTTTGATCATCTTTGTAGCTCTGTATTATAAGTAAATAATTTTTGTGGAATAAATGGTAACTTACGATTTTCTTATAACTCCACAACCACTTTATACTATATTTCATTACCAAACACAATTAAATTTATGCTGGAATATTATTTCCTATTATCTGTTGGCAGCATTCGCACTACGATTGCTTCATATTTTTGTACCAAATATTAAAAGGACTGATTATCTGTATAAATATTATGTCTACATAGTTAGTGATAAACACGACGATAATACCCGACAAAATGGTGTACAAATGTCCTAAAAATATTTGGTTGCCCATATTAGAAGAATAATTCTAGGTCTACATAATACTTGAGTCCAATAACTTTTAAGTTTATTGATAAAAGATAAATATGAAGAATACCAAAATGTATAATGAAGTGATAAAAAAGTCTTGAGTCACTGTATCTTTAACACCAATAAGTGTACTTTAAATAAGTATTAGAGGAAGTAGTAAACTTTGAACTCAAGTGAATATGCCAAAAATCAATCGTTATTCAAAATAACTTTATTTCACTGGACTTATTCTAGCCACTAGATGACGCACAGCGATTTTCACTAAATGACCGGACCATCAGCAATTAGGTATCTGTACTTACAGACCGTACCAACCCATGTTGTAGTTTGTAAAGCCATCGCTAGATGGCCTATGTAAATGCATTTTCACAAATGTCCACCTCAAAATTAGTTTTAAAAGGATTCGGGAACGTTGCACTTCATTATGTAACAAAAAGTACCTTTTTGGTGCTTTAAATTTTTACAAAATACACCTTGGTTTGACACCATCATTCACAAAAAATCTGTTATTATCCACAAAGGAAACATGTAATAAACTAAAGTGACTAAGACATTATGCACGCCTTCTAGATACTCCATTGTAAGAATGCTAAGAAGGAATTGCGGCTAGGGCAAAAAAAATCTGGTCATATTTGAGCCGGCCATGTATTTATAATATTTAATTGCGAGAAAGCAAACAAGTAAAAGGAATGAATAAAACGTATGGTGCCAAACAGTCGAAATTTCAAGAAAACCTTCGACAAATATAGGACTTTTAGGACTGAAGAAGTCTTAATCAAGTTGCAGAAACTAAAAACAGTATGTCTTGGGAGCTACCTACCCCTAATAATTATCATCTAGCAAGTTGGTGTGAGGCTGTCAGATTTGCTCGGATCGAACTCTATTAGGCACTGTTTTATCGACTATCTGAAGGCGCAGCATCTGCGACAGCCAGCGATCTGGAGGCAGCATTAGGAATCGGGTGCTGTAAGGTCGCTACAAGGGTAATGACAGGGTATACTAATTTGTCAGTATAATTGGTGTGTTGGCGGCCAGGCAGGTCTAGCAGGCGGATTTTAATTGTCAGGCCGGCGGGCGCGTTAATTGCTCGGACCCAGCCGCAGGTACGACCTTCACATACAACCACTACGTTAACGAGACGACCAACGGCCACAGAGGCCCAACGTGTTGATTTTGAGACGCCGATAATAAACAAATTAGAAGCCACCAATGTTGGACGGCCGGTGGGCGACTGAACAAATTTTGCCATTTACACAAACAATTAGTAAACGGCGAAGGGGTGGACGGGGGTCGCGGTGCGTGCTTCCAATTCTGACGTGTACACCCCGGTCCGCCCCTGGGCTCGTAAAACACGTTTAACAAAGTGCGGCCAGGACTACAAATTAACACGGAGGCAGACAAATATAATAACTGAGATAAATCATTATTACTCTCTTCGACCGTTTTGCCGGGAAATTAATAGCGGAGCGCAGTTCTGAGAAAGGAACGTGTGATGCTTCCGACGTGCGGGTGGTGTATAGGCATTACATTCTAGAGGACTGAAGTATTTTTAAATTGTCCCACAACCCTAATTTGGCCACTTGCGTTTTTTACATTTAACAAGTAAGCTAAATGATAATATCAAAAAGTTGGTGTCTAAGTAGGCCGTGTAAATTTAAAATTACTTTGGCAACAGCCAGGATAAGAACTTTGCTATTGTGTTTGTGTATTAACCACCGATTTTGTAGACGTCTTGAGCACATGCTTTCCAAGATTCGTATGGGTTTTGTATCGTTTAAAATGACGTTTTAGGTTTTAATCCGCAACTTCTCTCTGAGCAAGAGGCCGCTAAACGTTGAGTTTTATTCAGTATTCTCTGGTGGTCATGTAGATCGTGATTTTCCGGATAATCTGTCATCTTCTGATGAATTAAATAAGGACACACTTGGTGCTTTATATTACCTAAAAAGTCTAAATCTTTTAAAGTTTAATGACAGATTAAGGCCAGTCAAATTATTACCGACTCTGCTTAAAGCATTTGAGAAAATTATTGCTAGACAACTTGGGATTCACTTAGACAAATACAACATATTACCTAAATATCAGTCTCGTTTTAGGGATGGTCACAGATGTGTTACGGCGCTTCTTCACATTTTGGATAATATAAAAGATATGGACGGAGGTATGTATGTGTGGCCCTGGTATTGCTCACATTTTTTAGGATTTTCGATACTATACCACACGATGTTGTGGAATTTTTTGTGCAGTATTTGGCAGACAGATATCAGATGGTTAGATGTGAAAATCGTTGTTCGCAGCCTGGCAGACTTTCGTTTGGTGTTCTGCAAGGATCCGTACTTGGTCCCTATACTCTTTATTATAACGTTAAATGGAAATAGCAGTCGTATTTAATTGTATTTAAATCTTCGTGTTTAAGGGGAATTCGACTTTTGTTGAAATTATGTAAACTCTTGTTTCTTTGCCAAGCTTTCGATTTTATTTTAAATCTTCTTCAGGGCTTCTATAACATTTATAACAGTATGTACCTAAAACTACATGTAACTCGTAATCTTACTGAAATTGAGGTTTATAAAAGGGGGGCAATTTTATCTTCCAAATCTTGCATAACATGTATAATTTGATCGAATTTGAAGTTTCATTACAGATTTGATTAATGACAAAATATGAAAGTTGCAACATAGCCACCACATTTTTTATAAATTTATGCCTGCCAATTTACTATGATTTTAATATTTCTTCTGATAACAAATAGGTGTAAATATTACTAAAATTTTGTGTGTCCGATTTTTTATTTATTGTGTTAGCACTTTTATTAATTTGGTACCTACATTTCTAAAATTAAACGTTTATTTGTAACATTCTCTTTTTCTAAAATTTTGACTTCTTCCCAATTTATTATATGATTATTTCTAATTACGTGATCTCCTAATGAACATCGATCTCTATCTTTTCTAATATCACTTTTATGCAGTGCTATCCTACTGGATAGCCACTGCGATGTCTGTCCCACATAAATTTTGTCACAAGTATCACATTTTAAAGAATAAACAACATTCGATTGATATCGTAATGGAATTTTTGATTTCAATTTGCTAAATAAATATAAACCCTTTTTAAAATTTTTTAATGCTATTTTTATACCCTCATTTTGAAAACTTCTAATTAATTTTGTTGCCAAACCTGTAATATTTGGAAGAGATCCAAACCGAGATACTTCTGAATTATGATTACTTTGAGAATCATGGCTTTCTTGCTGCTCCACTCTGTCTAAAACATTCACCGAATTTAAATTTTGTTGATTAATCGCACAATCGTTTTGTAAGTAATCAATAGTAGAAAATAAAATTTTGTTTATCAAAGTTTGCGGGTAAGAATTTTGCAGTAACATAATTTTTAATTTTTGTAAATTCTTATTTATGTAATTTGGATGTGAATTATATGTTTCATTTGCCTAATAAAGTTAATTTTAATTTTAATTGAGTGATTTAACAAAAGATTTATATATCTGCCTGAAGAGGTGGTTTTCTGATACCAATCTAAGACAATCTTATTATTTTGCCGTATTATATTTGTATCGAGAAGCGGTTCACCACCATCCACTTCTCTCTCAACTGTAAATTTTATATGTTGGTCGAAAGAATTGAAAACCATTATAATTTCTTCTATGCCATAGGTTGGAATTACTAAAATTAAATCGTCCACAATTTTTTTTATAACTGTTATGTTATATGTCAATTTTGGTATACATGAATTTAGAAGTTCGTCCATTACATACTGTACATACATAGGACTTAATTTTGAACCCATAGCGCATCCAAAAATTTGTTTGTAATATTTGTCCTCATAGTTAAAATAATTGTTATCTAATATGAATGATACCGTTTCTATAAAAAGCTCTCTTCTTTTATAATTTGTATTAATTTTTGGACATTGAAAAAATGGGTCAATTTTATTCCATTTTACACTCAAAATTTTGATCACCAAAGATTTTGAAATGTTTCCAAAAAGATTGACCACATCTAGCGATACTATTTCATGTCCCTGTGGAATTTCTATGTTTTTAACTAACTCAGCAAAACTGAAACTGTCTTTTATGTAATAGTCATTATTGGTATCATACGCCATTGTTAAAATGTCACAAATTAATTTTGATAAATTAGTCATTGGACTTTGTATACTTGACGCTATAGGTCTTAAAGGTGTGTTTTCTTTGTGAAGTTTTGGATTGCCATAGATTCTCGGGCTGACTGAATTATAGATTTTGTTAGCTTTAGCTTTTTGTAAAGTTATATGTTGTATTTTTTCTAGTTTGCTAACATAAGTATTATATATACATCTGTTTTTGTGTCCAGTATTATTATTATTATTATTATTATTATTATTCGTTTAAGCCATGTGACCTTGATGATGCTACTTGTCGTATTAATGCAGACCTGGCGGAATTTTGCAAACTTGCCAGGCGACAAAACCTAATTTTGAATCCTGAAAAAAAGCAATACTGTTTGGTAGCTTTGCTGGTATCTCTGTTAGAGGGCATATTTAAAACAGTCTAGGTATTACGTTGGATGGTCAAAAACAGAAATCGTAGAGTCCAAGAAGTCTTGGTGTCATTATTGATTCCGGCATGCGGTTTCAAGAATACATTGTAAAACAAATTCAGAAATCAGCTATAAACCTTAAAATTATATATAGCGTTCGAATAATTCTAAAACTAAGATACTATTGTGTGAAATTCTGGTGCTCTCAAATTTAAATTATGCCGACTCCCTTTATGGGCCGTGTATTGATAACACTTGGTTCGGCGGATTGAGGTAATCCAAAACTCTTGATGGCGTCAAATTTATGGGATTGGTAGACGGGAACATATCTCACACAAACTCAAGACAATTCCATGGTTGAATATCTATTCTTCTCTGGAAGATTCTTGCACTCTGCATGTGTATTTCATAAAATACGACTAGCAAGACACCTTCATACTTACATAATATAATAACTTATAGAACAGATGTACATAGTATAAATATACGTAGAAAGGATCAGCTGACGATTCCTATGCATTCTAATACATTTTTCCAAAGATGCTTCTCGTACAGTATATCGAGGGTCCATAATGAACTTCCGTGTGAATTAAAAGCATTGAATATACGCAGGTTTAAATTCAAATTAAATTGGAGTGAATGACGTAGATTAATTTATAAGATATGTAGTTGTGCTTGTTCTACTGCCGCTTTCCAAAAGTCTTCTCGCTGCCTTCGTATTTTTTCTGATTTTTTTCTTGTTGCTTTGTTGTCTTTTCCTGTCCTGCATTGTACTTGCAGCGTACATTACAAATAACGGTTATATTTTAATGTATTCCGTAAATATTTATAATATTTTGTTTGCTTATTTTGTCTCTTTGCTGTATCGCATCTTGGGTTACGTGGAAGAATCTGGTAAAGTAATCTTTACTTAAAAAATGTGTAAAAACTGCCGTGGCTCTTTATTAAATTAAAATGAACAAACACAAAGAAACAAAAAATAACTGTTTAAAATTAATGTCCCTACTTCGATGCATTTTCGACTTTGTCAACATGATCAACCGATGAAGTAAAGGTAGGTAAACAACTGGAACGCATACCAAGTTTTTTTAGCAAAGGACCAAACGTATCGTATGTACCGAAGTTTTAAATTACGGGCAAATTTTCGTTTCATAGCATAATTAGCCGTGTATATAWTGGTGTATTAAAGGGTATAATCGCCAACAGACGTAAAAAGCAAAAAAATAATGTTTGCCAATATCAGTGTGCATTACTGAATTGTGCTCGGATAAAGAAGTCATTACACCTGCACTAGTTTTTTTTTTAAATTTCGTACCTTCAATCCTTGTAATAAGCCTAACGGAAACAGTCCAGGTGTCCACTCTGTGCTGCTATCATTTCCATGCGTTAATGTTTTTCTTGACAGTTTTCTTTGACAGATTTCATTTTTTTTAATTTTAACTTTGTTATTTTGTTACTGAAAAAATATCAAGAAAAGAGTTTTCAGCGAGAATTTATTAGTTTTAATGCTGTTCTCTAACTTTTGATTTTGTAACCATTACGTTGCACTAAAATTCAGTATGTTTCTGGGACTCAATTAGTACCTTTATGTTAATACTTCTAGCAACACTATTTCTAAAAGTCTTTCAACTTTAAGAAAAATTGCTTCGTGATGTTTGCTTGACGTTTGGAAGGGGATGATATACCGTCAATTGAGTACAGATTTCACTAGAAATACATGAATGATCTTAATGTAAAATTACAAGGAGAAAATCAGCTGCTCCCTGACCCATGTATGCATTCTTATTAAGTGATTTTGACAAAAAAAATGTTGTGTTTAATTCTCCGTTGAATAAAAAATGTTTCGCACATTGTAATATAAATGCTAAACATTCAGTCATACTCCATTTGCCGTAGATTTTGCAATAAATATTTTGACCGCTTTAAAAATAAACTTTGAATCTCGTTTTTTTGTTTAAATTTTGATGCAAGTGCAAACGACATCAAGGGCTTTTAAAAATACTTTTAAATCTTCGCGCCAGAAATTCAAATGGTGGTTCTCGTTCTATTGTTAGCTTAAATATATCATCTTTCTCTCTCTCTCAAAGCTGCTTCCACCACCAAACTTACTCTGAAAGAATATTATTGGTAAGCTGTAGTTATACATGCATAGGTCTTATTAATTAGGCTTATTATGCGCAACTTAAAAAATTTGAAAAAAACATTAAAAACATCTGATTAACATTTTCAGTAATTCACTTATATTATAACCATTCCTAGTTTAGCAATATAATCAGAATATATTTTGGCGGGCCGTAGTTTGGAACCTCTGAGTAACACGGTGAATTCCAAAAGTTAAAGTGAGATGGATGCTCGAAGGCGGGAGTGCATTACCCTCCTGAACATTTGAAATAAAATAGCTGCCACATTAAGGTGACACTAGGTCTACGTATTTAGAATGACCACGTGTAATTTCTTGGGAATGTTTAATTGAATTAAGTTTAAAACCTCGTTATTTTCTGCAAACCTATGTGTTATACATATTATTTTTTGAATCGGTTTTTTGGGTTATGTACATGTAGCACTACAGGCCATGCAGGCCTTTGCCTTTCGACATCAGTCCTTTCCATTCTCCATTGCTTTGCGCTGTCTCCATTCACAAACTCCAAGTGTTTGTAGATCTACTTGTATCTTGTCTAGCCATCTACTGTTTAGTCTTCTTTTYCTCGTTATMCCTCMCACTTTGCCTTCCATGGTCCTTTTACACATCCTTTCTTCTGGCATCCACTCCAGATGTCTCAGCCATTMCATTCTTCTAACCTTGACTCGATTTATAATAGATGGTTCCGAAAGTAACTCGTATACTATGTACGGCAACATGTGCTTTTTAGGTTGTATCCCTTTGGCATAGGTAATAAAATGGACAAAAACCAGATACCGAAGACGTAAGCAGAATTAATAGAGCTGTGCTCACAAAGTAAATAATGCAACATCCAAAATAATGCATTGAACTGATCACAATACCCAGGGAACAAGGAGGAAGAGTACTAGTTGATATAACAGAATTAGAAGAAAAGCAAATTAAAAACCTAAAAGATTGCTTCTAGAACAAACGCAATATAGCCCACTACTTCGTGCAATAATAAAGGCCGATCAAAAATATACCCTTTTAAATCTTTATGAATCAATAGAGAACAACCATAACGAAACAAAACAGAAACTGGACAACTGGGTATAGAAGACAATGGCAGACACTACAAAATATTGCAACAACCGCACATAACAACTTTTAAACAAATGGCTGAAGTAGGAGATTTGCATCCAGAGACTTGAGTATTTGTCTTGGCTATAAAAGACCACTTTAAATTATAAAGAATATGTCATGAAATATCCCACTATAATAACGGATGAATGCAGAAGATGCCATCAATGGCTGTAAACCTCTTGAAGGAACGGACTACCTAAAGCAGCAAAACTATTCATCAAAAGCTAGAACTTAAACATCGCCTGACACTTAAGAGAGTGCCATACTATTATTACCATCTGGGGACACTATCGGAAAGTATGGAAGTAAAGTTATATTGGTATACAGAGACAGATCAGAAGGTCATAATAGACCCGATATCACGCTACTCTAAAGACGCAGAGGACTACCTACTTGATAGACATAGCCATACAATTTGAGGCAAACCTAAAGCAAAACGATGATGAAAAAGTAGAAAAATATTCAACAGCGGTAATTGAAATCAAGGACATGTTAAAATTGCACCATTGATTATGTCCCCAGCAGGAGTTAACTCAAGATCATTTCTGCGAAATTTGCAGAGGATCTATCTGCCTTCCTCCATACTAACACAGTTTCAAAAGTGTGTATTAATCCATACTTGTAGCTTGGTCAGAAAATTCCCCCTACCTAAAAATAATAGGTTTTACCCCGTAATGCAAAGAGAATACCAGGATAAAAATCTGGGAAAACAATGGAAAATAATAATAATAATAATAATAATAACAACAACAACAATAACAATAACAATATTAATTATAATAACTAATAAGTAAGTATAAATGCAAGAATTTAAATCGGTTCCTCATAAATTACCTACGTTCTTGATTTACGGCAGTAGAAGCCCCGAAACGAAAAAATTATTATTGACAGTCGAATCACGGCATTTTAGGTCCCATATAGAGGCGTGTGGCAATTAGTCAGTAAACAAATAATGAATGAACCATAAATAAGGCGAGTGTTATTCCAGAACATCGGCACAGTGGAAGTGTTCGATATGAAGCTAATTATTCCCGGTGCTAATTAACGCGAGATGGTGGACTGGTCGGGTGTAGTAATGCATAATAAATACTCGGTTTCCAATTATAGCCTTCAGACGTGCAGGTTCATTTACACCGGTGATAATAATATTTCAAATATTTGTACGACCGTTAATTGTTGTGTATTCTGTGTGGGAGTTGGTACGTGCAGATTGCACTGCATTTGCTTTATTATGCTGCGCTCTCGAGTTTCGAATAACATAATGCAACTTTCAGCACCTGGTAACCCAACTCGACTAACTAACATCTGTAAAAGTTTTACAGGGCTAGCGCTGCCAGGTTCATTTTAAAGTTTTACGGGGTTGCGATGCGGTCTTGCTTCACGCGATATCTACCTTGAATTAAGAATTTAGTTGTAGGGGGTGAGACTGGTGAAATAATATAGTTGCTTCCCATCCAAATGAACAGACTTTAGGACAACTACAGTTAATTAATTAAAGACAGAGGGTAAACTTGAGTTCAAGCGATTTGTTTATTTAAGTTAAATAGTTTCAAAGGTGCACTCATTGTGGAACATTCTGGATTAATTAGGTAGCTTAAAAACAAGCTGATTGCTCGGAATATATTTTGTTTCACTAGATATATCACATAGTTCGTCGTTTCGACCTAACGTTCATTCTCAATTGGCATCAAAGTTATGYACAAAATAATACACAAAGTTATGTGTGTTCATGCTTTTTGAAAATGGCCGTTCTGTCTTAATGGTTTATCTGATAAATCTCACGAATCAAATTACATTCGAAACAATCAGCTTGTTTCCAAGCTACCTAATTTATTATTTTACTTTACGTTTTGGCTACAATAGGTACTTGAAGATTACCCAAATGTCGGTGAAATAGCAGACAATAAACAACAGCATCAATGGGTTGATATTTCCAAGTTATATCTTGAACTACTTTGGAGGAAAAAATTTAAGTTTCTAAAAACAGGTAAGTTTTTAATATATAGTGCATATTCTCTTACTAGCGGAGTAGATGCTTTTTCAAAAAATGTATATAGAACTACTCATCTTACACGTATGATACATTTCTTGCTATATATGTAATTAGTTTTACTACTTTTCACTGATTTGCGAGGTAACAGATCAACAAGAACCCTGGTGCAAATTGCTTATTAAATTGAATATTGTGGTCTCTTCTTCAACAGAATGTAATTTCCTGGAGCTACAATAAACATGTCTCCTTAGTAGAGCCCAAAACTTAAAAAAAAACAAGCAAAAATTTCTTTTCAGGTGTTTGTTATTTACCATAGCAATCTATTTTCAACTTTTTCATTTTCTGTTTTAGAAAACCTATATCAACAAAAAAATATTTATAATGATAAGAAGAGTGTAAACAAAACCGCAAAAATCCAATCCAATCTCATAATGTATACCACATTTTTCTATACAGTATTACAGACGGTTTGACAACTCCTGCTGCACTTTTTGGAACATTTTACGTTGAATTGTCCTGCACTCGTTAGTAATTAATAATCATTCTTTGTCGTAAATGTTCCAGGCTTATAAGTTGTATTTTGTGAACTACGTGACCTCACAGAAAGAAATCAAATCGGGTGATCCTGATGGTCATTCAATTGTTCTATGACTACCAATCCAGTGATCAAGAAATCCATGGTTTAACCATTCTGTTTATAAACTAACCGGTAATCGCCCCACATTCGATTTCTTTGAAAGTCTAATTAAATAATGCTAAATAAATTCCATTATTCAACATCTCGTCAAGGAAGCCTACTAAAAATATGAGGCTTTTTCGCTAATAGCCCATATTATTCTTATTCACGCGGCCAGTCAAAAATAACATGAATCATTGAGATGCAAATATTAATCTTTCGATTTGGATTTGCTGTAGTGCTTTCCGTTATAAATTCGCAGAATTGAAATCTTCTGATAAAGCCATCTTAGTAAGTTTTTATCTTATACAGTTTTGTAACTTTCCTTACAGATTAATAAGAAAGTGTAGTGCTGTCGTAACGCTACCGAAAGAGTTAGTCTGATCAATCAACTACCCTATTTACTGTCGTTATTATTTAATACAGATCCAGTATCTAACATCCACATTTTAAGGGTGCCGCTCGTTAAAATACTCTTACTGTCGCACATGCATAGCTATTCTCAGCACGGTAAATAAAAACTTTTTCTACTCTGACAATTGAATAAACCATTCTCACTGTGATTGTGCCTATAGCGTTCTTATTTAAAAACTCACACGATATCTAAAAACGTGGTTATGTGGACAATAACATGTTCATAATAAGCAAATTGATTCGTTGTACTTATTGATCTACTAGAAAAAATTGTAAAAGTAATTACATGACGAGACTCCTTGTGAAATTAAGCATTTAAATGATGTATCACTATAGATGAGTAGTTTCATTTAAAATTTTTAAACGGGATGTCTACCCCGCTAAGGGGGTAAGTGCTATCCAGTAAAAACTCATTTCAAAAACTATTCCACTGCAAACAAAGGTTTATCAGTTTTAAACCTCCCCTTTAATAAAAAAAATCAAAGTATGGTGTCTAAAAAAATCCCCTTTTGCATGTGTTATCTACATTAATGCTAAAAAGGGATGCATCTAGAATCAACACCATATGAGACACCACAGTTGTTTGGCTGATTTAATAAAATGATGTGCGATGTTACAAAAAACAATACCACTTGAAGTCAAGCAATAAGCCTATCGTAACTTCTACATCTCCTAATTTATCTAACAAAATAGGTCTAGTAAATATAATGTTAAGTTTGTCAAATGCTATGGCTTTACAAAAACACCACATTAAAGGTATATCAAAGATATTTTCTCCAACACATTTCGGTCTGAAGATAAACATTATTTAGATGTTTTATAAAATTAAAATGCCGCTTTCTTTAAGTGTATAAAACAACTTTTTGTAATAAATATCTATTCAGCAAATTAAGGATCTTTTTCGAAATGTCTGGCGTATTTTTCAGTTTACCCTCAATCTATTGAAAAATAAACTAATACTAAATGACACAAAGATGTTTTCTTCAGTCGTCATTCTATAACGTTTAATTACTCTGGAAATACTTGATTAATGTCGTATTTTATGACAGCTACTTGTTACATATATATAATATACTATTCATAGCAGTTGATGGGAAGTTCACACTGCGTTCTGACGGCACTGCGTTCGGACTGAAAAGATAACCTTGGAGGTGATTCAGACGGTATTCATTCAGAAAATGCCGATTCGAAAATTATTTAAAATAACCGTAAATTACAGAACGATGGCGACCACATCGAAGGCCCCTAATTAAATTGAGGTTGTGTGCCGCAGCGCCCATCAATATCTTAAGAGTTTACTTTGTATTTCGGGCTAATTTCGAGATTTAAACACACAATAATTGCGCGTCCTAATTACGGGCCTTCTAAGGGAAACATTAAGGTCGAGAACCGACCGATCGCTGGCCCAACACCCATAAGCCAAAGCGCTATCGACAATCTTCACCCGCCGGACCAAAGTACCGGTTATTACTGGCTAATTTTGGATGCAATTAAATACCTTGTGTAATTATCTCATTTTGTGGCGTCTTACCAACAGACTGTCTGACCGAATCTTTGGGGTAAATTATAAGGCAACACCGTTAACGTTTTGAAAGCCTAATAATATCAAATTTCACCAACAACTAGGTGCCGGCCAATCCTTTCGTTGTGTGGAAGGTTTTCCCGCATTAACGTGACTAAAGCATAATGGGGGAGCTTCCTGCGCTAAGTCGTTCTCATTTTAATCGGAGGTTAAATATTAAGAGGAAATAGAAAACTGATAGGCCCTGGGGACACGGGATCGTTCATGATGTTTGAGGGCCATAAGATTTCTTAGCGAAATTTAAGATCAACGTTTTGTCAAACAAACATTGAGTGAAACCCCAACATCACGTTAGAGTAGAAAGTAATCGTTGAATGTCTGACAAGTGTCAAGTATGCTTCCATAGTGATTCCTCTAATTTGTATTCGTGTCGCTGTTGGCTCCATCCAAGTGAGTTTTTTACTAGTTTCTCATTAATTATTATTATTTTTATATATTAATATTAGCAACTCGTCTTAGTACTTTGTTCAGCGATTAGCATCCTACCATTTTAACTAATGCAAAGGACACATACCTTCACGTTTACTACATAACAGTGCGTTGTTGGGTGGCAGTGGATCGCGCAGGCATTAATGGACGCGCCGATGTACTGATGATGTTCCGAAGTGCAGAATTTTCATTTACTCTACACCGATTGTATAGACATTTAAACATAAAAAATTGACGACAAGATTGTTTCTTGAGAGGGTACTGGCCAAGTGTATTGAAAAATTTACTCGCTGTATTGGGCACGATGGGCATGATTATCGTTTATTTTGGCTGGTGAGTTCAATGTCAACTTTTTAAAAGAAATCGAATATCACCAAACTTGTCCCAAATAGAGCTTATGTTAATCTTAGAAAGGTTGTGTGTTCATCAAATCTTGCTTTGTGTTTCAGAAGAAAGTTTAAATTTGGGTATATGCCCGTAAGCATATAACCGGTTTCTCCTACGCTAACTTTTGAATACGTCGTTGGAATAAACTAATATATCGTTAAAAAATTACTTCCTTTTGCAGGTGATATGATTTTATAGAAATTTACTCAGATGGCGCTTTGTTTAAAAAAATTTAATTTCTAAACGCTAGCGTTTACAAAATTACAATCATAGTATCCATTATAAAGTTTCTCCTACGTAAAACTTTTTGAAGGAATCTAGCTAGAGATTAAGGATAAAATCTGGGTCAGATGCTGAAAGAGAACCCCTTTTAAAGCCAGCATGTTTGACTCAAAATACAAGATGCCGCCTCCTACGTTTCCCAATAGCAGGTAAGATCACGTCCGAAAACCACTTTCGTTGGAAAATTAAATCAGAGAAATCATTCTAGAGTTTTAAGGTTTGGAAGACGCTTAAGTGTCACATATGGAACAAGTACGAATGCTATTAAAGGTTATTCTGAACGCATGCGCTAATCTGCGCCCTTGGCGATATTAGTTGTCCGTGTAAATTATTTCGCCTGTTTTTATTCTGCTTTGATGCAGTTTCTTTTTACGTATATCATTACTGCACTGTTAAGCACACTTACAATACTTAAATCGGCGTACCCCTCCATATCTTCACATACACTTATTTTATTGGCTGCAAGTGTGACACTGAAATGCTTTCAGGTTGAAATTCTCGTGAATTATCAATTTTAATTTCCTAAATTGAATTTATAAAATGACAGTTAAGAATTGCTAATTGGTTGTGACTGGAATCTGGAATTTTGATTAAAACCATGCTGATTTGAAAAGGAAGCTATTTATCAGCGATCTTACACTGATTCTCTCCGAACCTTAAAGGTGAAGGTGTTTAAAAGTTAGGAAAGGAAACGAGGCACTTTATGCTCGTAAAAATGTTTCCAATTACAATATGTTTAAACAGGTGAGAATTTAGGTAACGAAAGTTTCATCTTTCAATTGAATTGTACCATGAGCCCCTCGTTGCTTCAAATTACTTATATAAGTCATTAGGATTTAATGCTTATTTATTGTGGTTATATAATGTGAAAATCTAGCATCTTGCAGTAGGTCATCATGCGATGAAGTAAGTATGTACTTACTAGCTGTTAGGTTGTATAAAAAATAACAAGTAAAAATTTTTGAAGAAACGGGATACTCCCCTTCAGAAGGTAAATGTACTTCAATTAACATAAAAACACAAGTAACTTGACATAATTTCTTTTTAAACTACGCAGAGGGACATAACTTACCTTTCATGCTCCTCTAAGAATACGACCGTTGTACACCATTTGACAGGTAGGTAATGAAAGKTTCAGCTTTATTTGAGGCATTGATATTGCCAGGTGTCTTACAGCTAATAAAATTGCCTATACTGGCAGACTGATTTGTAAGATCTTATTTCTATGAAATTATTCCATGCATTCCATTTGTCACGAGGATACGGGCAATCAACGCGCCCATGGTGGGGTTAATAAACCACAATTAAAGAAAATTATTTTAACGCGGCAAGTACCCCAAGCTTAAATATACGATTTGTTACTTTGATTTATCAGAATAATTATTAAATAATGCACACTTATCTCAGTGGACCATCTAAGTATGACCATAGCCCGTCCAATCATTTGTAGCACCACTCGGAGGGGCAGCTGGAATAAAGCGTATGCTAATTCCCCTATTATATTCAGTGCTATATGGACAAGAGCGTCTTGGACGGCAGGTGGCATTGCCTCTTTGTTCAAACTGGTGCGGTGAGAAGAGACAGCAAGAGTTGAGCCAGTTCTTTGATTGAAACGATTATACACCCACGACCCGATGTAATTGTGTACGTTCGTGAGACGGGATCTGACCCGGGGCCCTCCAGTGGTACCAACTACAATGCACCGGATTGTGATGATTACAACTTTGCTATCTTGATCCTGCTTCGGAAAAGCGCTTCACATGTGGCACGGTTTCGATTTCGATAGATCCACACACATTGCAAAAACACTCCGATGTAGCACGTAAGAAATGTTAATGTGTAAGCACTGAATAGAAAAAAAATAGAACAAACTAGGAAAAGTATATAAATATATATTTAAAATGAATACAGACTCGTAGTTTTAGTTATTTTAGTATGACTCAGATATAGTGTCGAATATAATATTTTATTCCACCAGGATGGCGTTTAAAAACCCATTCAAATTACGTTCAGCTCGCCTGCTGGCCTTAATTTTCAATTTAAATTTATCTTATCTATAACAAGGTGTAGGCTTTTGATTCTGCGTAAATGCCAAAATTGACCGCGGCATATTGTACTGATCATGATTATTTAAGTTAACAGATGTATTACTCGCTTGATAAATAACATTAGAAAAATCAGTTTAATAAATTAATCTCAATAGATCCAATATTTTCTGTCCATTACAAACGCCTTTCTTCTAAATAAGGTATTTAACTCTCCTCAGAAATGTACTGTTACACAAAATGATGAGGTTTAATAATATTAAAAGAGGCGGTAAATAATTCTAATACGGTCACCTGGGGTTATAGTTTCATTTATTATGCGAGACTAAAACAATCTAATGCATTACATAGTGAGAACCAGTGGCTTGCGGGGTAACATCGGACGTCTGAAAAAATAAAACGATATTTGTGTCCCTTATATAAACTAAGGAAGTTAAAAACAATATAGTCTTTTGTTACGAATTCTTTGGTCCCTTCCTTCTCGATCTTTCCTCTGAACTTTTGTTTTCTTTTAATTCATTGAACCAGCATACGGTCAGCATTTCTGCCGCTCCCAGATATACTGCCCGACCGTATAGCATGTTAAGAACATAACAAGGCCTGGAGTGGAAAGGTTTATAGGTACATTCATATTTTTGAATGTTTTCCTGGTGTTGATCAGTGATCCATTTCAGAGTAACTGGTTTCTGGTATGTCGTATAACCTGAGGGATTCTTCGCCGATTAATTTCTTGTCTTTTGCCATTTCTATCCATTGTTCTTCATTCTTCCCTGATTTTTATTATCCTTTCTATAGTTGTTTTCCATGTATAGCATGGCCTTCCTTAATATGTGGTCTACACTTCTCTCCCTTGGATGTGTCCCCAATATTTCATCACGCCTGTCTCTATTCTTTTTATGATTATTATGGCATCAGTAGCGGGATATGGTGCCAGTGTTTGGGCGCATCGTCTATTGCTAACCAAACCTAAGGCAGTGATACGGAGAATGCGGAGAGGGGTACTCATCCGATTGTCTGGTGCCTTCTCGGCCACATCGTATGGGGCCCTAGCGGTCATTATGAATGTGCTCCCTCTGGATCCTGAAATCAGACGAAGCGCAGCGGGCAACTGGCTGAGGAAAACCGAGCTGGATAGGATGCGGAGTGTTCTGGGTGGTGTCCCGACACACAAGAAACGCGAGATAAGAGATAAGAGAAGAATGGGACAAAGAGTGGCGACAGGGAGACAAGAGCGGGAGAGTAAGGTTTTTTTCCCAACCGTCACACACAGAAATAACACGGACTAGTTGGAGCTTTCGCAAGGTTTTGTCTGCATCGTTTTGGGCAGAAGGGGGGCGCACTGTGCGAATGCGGGGAATATGGAATCCGTGAGCCCATGATATACCTGTGTCGCTTGGCAAATAGAAAGACGTTGATACTGCGGCAAGATCTGGAAAGTGTTGACGTGACAGGGATACTCCGCAACCCGGAAAGGGCGATATTGGTCGGAAGATTAGCGGGCATGGTGTCAAGAACAGAGCAAGAGAAATATAATAACAGAAGGGGCAAATAGGAAGAAGGAAACGTTCTGGAAAAGATGAGTACTGGCAGCCAGTACAATCTCCAGAACATGACAAAGACAATACCGACGAGGTGGTGTCCGGGACCAGAGGCTGCTATTGGTAACCATAGTCTGTCTTCAGGAACCTAGGTGACCACGTGGAATGACAACTTAAATTTAGTGTCCTACTGTAGTTAGTTTAATTTTATAGTTTTAGCTTTATTTAGTTGAATAGGTCTTTATTAGCCAATACCAAACATAAAAAATGCATGTCGGGGAAGGAAGGGATGTATGTAGAATACCAACACCAGAAGAAAAAAGAGATAAATAACAATAATAATAATAATAATAAAGGAAATAAGCATAGGGGTGCTTCGCAAATAACACCATCTGCGCCACCTCCCCGAGGTTAGGGACGGATACGAAGCCCAGATCCCGTCCTTGGGGCGTAACAAAAATCCTAGGCACGGCTAAGACCGAGCGAGGCACCACCAACACTTTGGGGAAAAATGACCTATTTTAAAAGAAATATTAGACAACAGGTCAAAGAAAGGTTAAGGAAAAATGTCATAAGGCAGATATATAGTTTAGTGGTTTACTTTTCATACAAATAAAAATGTAAAATTCATAGCCCAGGTCAGTTGCGTGCGTTTACTACGACGGTCGGCACCGAATTCCCCCGGTACCCAAAAAAGGCATATTGTTTTTTATAATATTGCAAACGAGGCCGGGGTCAAACAGTATTCTATAATCGATACTGCTTAGTGCCTTTAGCTTTTGTGTCTAACATTTAGCTTTCCATTTAAACGTAGCCAGGAAAACTATTATAAACGAAAGTTTTCGTCGACTCTCGTTATGGATTTTATTGTTCCATTGGTTTATGCTTTATTAGGGCGTATCATCTATGGGAATTTGTAATACATCTTATTAATCAGAATAGGTATTTACATTCTATGCGCCAATTTAATGGCAAGTTTCCCACAAAATACATAATCTGAAACTATTAACTATTTTATAAAACTCTTGAATAGTTGAGCGGTAATGACGAAATAATAATTTGGCAGCCATTCTTTTTAGATTCATTTTGTGTTAATTCTTTTTAGGAGATGCTCTTTCAGTAATTATATAAATAAATAAGTTATAATAACAAAACACTGTTATATGTTAGCTAAATGTACGAAAACATGCTGTCGCAGACTTAGTACAAGATCAAGGACCATGGAATAATTATTGCATCGGGATTCGAGATTATAATTACAGCCTTAACTTTGTAACTACAGTCTGTCAAGCAAATAGTGTCATAAAAAGGCAAAATTCAGACCGACATTTATAGTGTTCTGCTGCGACTAACCACAATGGTACACACCGAAGACGTCCAAGGGTGTCATGATCCGAAACAACCCGATTTTAGCTCAAGAACGACATGGCCGATCACAGCAGAGGTGATACTAGACCTAGCCTAAAGGGAATTCACGGATACGTAGGAAATTATATACAGATTTTATCCGCGATCATTAAGATTATTAGGGCGGCGCAAACAGTCAGGCAGGTATTGTTCGAGTTTGACGTATCGCTGTGTTGTTTGCTTGGCCGTCCGCAATCACGTAATGTACGACAATGGCTTAACTTATTTTGATTGTTTTAATATTGGTTTAATCTTTCCGGTTCAATCGTATCATTCCATTTAATCTCGATACCCAGTCGTATTAAGATATTGAAAGCTTCTGATGGATAATAAAGTATGCCTGAAATAGGGCTGTTACTATGCTACCCTAGACAACAACAAAGCCTAATATTGCCGCTGTGAACCGATAATACCATCACTTAATATGCGGTAATACTCCGTAGACATCGAATTACATGGAGTTTAAGTTATTTAATAAAATACAACGTTAAAAGCCGCAGCAGGTGTATGATGTAGTCGCTGCATGCTAAATTATGTTGTGCCTGAAATTATGTTCTAGTTTTAATAGGTTCGTGACAGTGCTTAATACTTTATAAGCTAATACAATAGCATGCTCACAATGCAAGTAATTAAAAACCTACTAATGGCCAGTTCACACTACATAGTGGGGGGGATTGTTTCGATTACTTTATAGTTTTGTAGTTTCTTTTAATACCACATTTACACATAGCGTAAGATTTTATAATAGTTGAATCGCTACATGTTGTGTTTTTCTTTGCTTTTGTATGTTTTTTACAACATGATTACAGTAAAAAAGCTATAGTTTTACTCCTGTACCAATCAGATACAAAACGCCCACAGTGTTTTAAACACAAAATTTTTTAAACTTAAATGATCATGTATGAAAACAAGCTATATTTGTAGCTATCATTCCATCTTCATCATTTTAGAAGAATTCTTGATTTTCACTAAACAATAAGATGCGGAAAACTTTAGCGAGTAAAGGTACACAAGACATTTTACGGAATCTAGAGAATCTTGTTTTTAGTTTTAGACCCCTCAGGGCGAGAAATTTTGTTGCTAACTGCTAGGATACGAAGGGTGAAGGAGCCTCTTTTCCATCATAATACGCTTCCTTCGATGCATATAATTGACAAATGTTTTTGCGCAATTAATGTTGTGTCTAAAAGTTGCAATAGTTTTCTTGTTGATACAGCTATAACTTATAAGTGCCACAGATAATCGAATTTTGATTTAAATATTAAAATTTAGAACCAATTTTGTAACAGCCGCGAGATAAAAGTAAAATAAGTGAATTGTTAAACCTAAATGTTGTTACGAGTATGGGTTCGAAAACTGCGCATTTCTAACTTAAATTCTTTTAGTTACACATTTTTATCGAAATACACTGAATCCAAATACAACTAGCCTTAAAGGCTGGTATTATAACACTACAAATTTAGTAAACTGCTATTCAGAACACTATACTATACCCACTGGCACTTAGAACAGTTTCACACACTTGGTTCGCTCTGTTCAATCGGTTCTCGCTTGCTTCATTGCTCCCTGATCAGACTTTCCTCGCGCTCTTTTCGTCGGACTACATGTACCCTGTCGATCGATCAAATGGGCTCGAAAGTCACAGCAACCATGCAATCGTCGTGGTATCGTCGGCGTCGGTTTGGTTGCCTAGACCGCCAGGTCCACATCGTAACAGTTGAAATGTTTAACAATGCCATTTGGAGTAAAAACGAACCACACAAATATCAAAGGTGTAGTGATAGAGTTCTTGGGGAATTAAGTACTACTTTTGCTATTGCATACATACACATAGATTATATTTTAATACCATCTACTTCAGTAATTGAAGGAATCAAATGTTTACAGAAAGTAATGAATGTGCTTAAGTAGCTACTGCATTTTCATTTGATTTGAGGAAATGTCAATTTTAATACTAGATATGTAGTATTTAGGGTATTGAATACTGGAAGCTCGGGCAAAGTATGGCGTAAACCCTCATATTAGTGGTCTTGTAAATTCGCTCTACATCTAGATTTTTAAGTATGGCACATTTTTTGCCTATTTATAGACAATTTTTCTATAACCCACAATTAAAGAGTAAAATTACCGTATACATAAATTGCCTAAGCCTAGCCAGACATGAAGAAATCTAAAACACTTTTAGGAAGGTATCATCGATGGTCTCTCCTACATTCTCAGTCAAAGACTAAGTTTAAAATGAAATAGTACTCTACAGGACGTTTGAGGAAGGCGACAAATTTTGGCATTTGGTGGCTAAGTTCGTAGTATAGTTGAGTATTGGCGGCCATAGCTTTTATTGGATAACTTGTTATCAGGTTTCTGCAGAGAATAGTATAAGGATATAAGGATATTTCGTCTGCCGAGATTGGTTATATTGCAATCTCTGTCATCTGGTACGTCATTTTAGATTACTCTCTATGACCAGTAGTAGTTGTTCTTACCTATTTCTAGTAATTGTGGAGATTGTGTATGCACTAGGTGGTAGATTACTACTGAGTCCGGAACGCGGAACTATTATGAGTTGTAACTTTTAAGTTATCAGTAGGGTTGTCAAATAATATATCTGAGAATATACGTAATTTAGTCAATGAATATATGATTTGTAATAAATAGTTTTGATCCATCAAGCTGCTATAATGCAGGTCATTTTTGATCTTATGGTATACGAACGCAATAATTTCAACTAATACAAGTAAACAAGAGATTTTTTGTGTGTGTACCTTTTATTATTAAATATATCTCTACTATTGTTTAGAACTTTTTGGCATTTGAATATAATTAAAAAATGCTGGTCATGTTAAATTACAACTAAGTATGAGCAAGAGTTCATTTTTTTTATTAATTTAACGTTAGCTTATGTATTTCTTACGTCGGTCAATTTATTAATCGTTATTAGAAAGATAAACTAACAGTTGTAGAAGGAATGCTGCATATAAATTATATTATTCGGAAAACATTTGGCATTCCTTTGCAAACATACCCGCATTATACGGACAAAATGGCTTCACTATACCTTAAAAGAAGAACACATATCTTTTAAACCGATACAAAAATGCGCAAGTATTTAATTCGCGAAACGTCTATGACTGCACACAGGAAAATGAAGCAACCGAAAAATTATTTTCAGACATATAAAAATATGTTTAAATTGTATTTCAATGTAAGTTTCAAATATAGCTTCCTAATACTTTCTTGTTAATCAATATTCCTGTTATTCTGGGTACTTTCATTCAATTTCGGGGGTTTTTATAATTTAATCGGGCAACCCTAAGTTATCAGCATGCTATTCAAGAAATTGTAATGTATGTAGTCTTTTTGCCTATGAAATCAGAAGTAACATTGTGTATTATTTGAATGGGATTATTATCAGTTTTGAAAAGGTATTTGACTCATATAGGTTTCTTTGAAGTGGTTAATTAATAGTGTATGCTAAAAGCTTGGAACAGGAAAGCTATACGTACCACGTCCCTACACTACCTATAAAGAGAAAGTCACGAAATAAGACATTTGAAGAAGTTTGCTCTGCATCTACCTACACTCCATGCAGTACATGTTTATCCAGTAATGTGTTTAAGTTGATCTGAATGATGAAAAACGCATCCTGAGTTGTATCCCAGATTCTGTGGGCTGAAAGTCTCGTATTAAAAAAATAGGTATATAAAACAACAATGAAATTTCCTTTAAATGGGTTTTTATTGCAAGGAAAGAAAGAACAGAAAAGTTAGAATGTTAGTATAAGTCCTGGCGCCTAAATTAACTTGACAGAAAGGTTAAGCATGTCCTAGCGAAAAGAGAATCCCATGTTACTAGGTGCAGTTAAACAATTGGTGATTAAAACGAAACGCATATCCCTTTCTAAACAGTACCTTCTCTTTAAGTGATGATTACTGCAGTTTAGGGCAGCTACCTTTAATATCTAGTTTATGTTGTAATATAGGTATATTATATGCATGATTACAATTCATTTAACAAGTGTTATACTGCGCTAATTTAAGTTTAACTGTTCAACAGCAACATCTCTATAATAAGTTACGGCTAATTGGCGAGAATTTACTTAATTCATGCTGATTGTTATCTTTGAGTAACATCCTGCGTTTAAAATATGTACTATCATGACTGAGCGGTAATTGTGCACTTCAAATTAAACTGAAAACATTTTCCCCTCAATTTAATCCTCTAGGCGCGAATTACATAATCTAGACTCCGTATCCAAAGTTCTAAGAGGCTTCTGAACTTTTTTAAGGGAGACAAAGTAATTATTGCAACACGAAGCTGAGCCGTCCTATAATTTGAACCCGGCAAAGTTGGCGAGGCAAAAAGCTCTCTCGGTCGCCGCTGCTTTGTCATTAATTGCAAAGCTGTCTTGATTAATTTTTAATTTTCCCCGGTGACGACCGGCTGTGCCACAACTGTTCTAATTATATGTTGTTTAGCGCAGAGGATAATTGGCCATAGGAAAATTGCCCCATTAAGTTTGGTTTATTTAAGACGGTGGATGATGGCTGTACAAACCACTTTACTCATTCAGGGATGGCACGTAATGGTTCAATTTGCTTTTGACGCTTCCTTTGCATATGATATTAAATCAGGATGCAGTTGTGCTTTCCGAGCTTCTAAAGCCCCTTGCTTTCAATTTTCGAAGATGCATCCTGATTCATATTTAAATTACCTACCATTGCCCCTTCCGAATGGTATTTGAAAATTAAAAGTTAATAATAATAGGCCTAAGGAAGACTATACCTCAGAAAATGTATTAAGTGATAAAATCTATATAAAAAAATATACATTGAGTAATAACCTCTTCTTGTTAGCAACACAGTGTGTGATCTGTTGGGTTTATAATATTTGCCTTTCCACTTTACCACCGAAAAGAAATTATTATATCACACCAATAGAAATTAGTTTTAGTTCAATAAGCCTTATACGGGCCATACCTATATATCGTTAGAATTAGAATTTAATGTTAAATATGTTTGGAATAGACGAAGAATATAATAAACTGGTGTATTATTGTTTACCTGAATTTTGTGTTTTCCAGATTTAACTAGCTTGGTATATTAATTAATCTACCAAATGCAAGATTATTTGCTAGATACTTATTTTCAAAAGCTTATATAATGTGTTACTCGATATTTGAGGCAATTTAGAATTATATTTTCTTGCTGCATTGTTATTATTTTGCATCGCTACGTTTATATTTTACGACACACGTCTAATGATCCTGAAGAGCTGCAGCATTTCGATGTTAATGACAAATCGACAAAGTCAGTGGATTTTGGAAACCAGCATGAAACCAAGATCATAGGTTAATTTTGGTCTTCTTAAAGAGATTCTTTGATGTTTTCAGTAAGACAAAATCCTTCAAGCGCCATATTCGAATCGCAATACATGGCTTCGCAGACGCTTCTTCGGAAGCTTGTGGTGCGTGTATTTATATGCGATCTATGTATTGATGCCAATAATGTTGTCCATGTAAATCTTCCGTGTCCTTAATCATGCGTTCATGCGTTGCTCCTCTCAAATCTATAACGATACCCAGACTTGAACTGGGTGCTGCATTAAATTTGTGGTAATAAGTATTTGAGTAGCTTACACTGTAATACTTCGCTTTACTTAGCAAGTATTACAAACCAAAATTACATTTAGTTACAATTGCAAAGCTTAATATACACTATAATAAATACGTGTATAGAGCATTACCATTTACAAGTTGTACCAGAATATTTTAATTTTTTATTATAATCTCAAGATTTTGTAACACGCATGGATTCTGCGAACGTTTTAAAGGGCTTATTGCTAAAAACCAGGATATTGTTAATTTAGCCATTAATAAAAAATGGATTTCAATTGTATAGTTCATTCTGCTGGAACGCAACCCAACCCTCTTATTTTGAAAAACAGATAGACAAACATTTTTCACCAACGTGTTTCTTTTCATCCCAGATTGCAGATAAGCTTGTTCCAATTTTCCATTTTCTGCATTAAAGGACATTGTAATAAACTGTCAATACAAGCACTCAAACACCACATTCGATGAAAAAAATTAAGATTTTAGATTTTCGCAAATTTGTTGGAAACTGTCAGTAAACAGTAACAGAAGAAAATTTATTTCTCCATTTAATGACGTTGAAACGAGTACATCTCATTTAAGAAAAATCAATAATTGCAAATAAAATAATCAGCTATACATTCTAGGACAGTAAAATGTTTTATCAAACGATGATCCATTGACCAAAAATTTTTAGATGAGGTTTTTACAGTCAATCTATTTCGCATGGCAAACCCACTGACAACATCTACGAATGGCAGCGCTGTCACCTCGTGGCTAAGCGCGGCTGCCCATGTCCACAGAGGCTGCGGGTTCGAGTCCCGCCTAGGGCATGGATGTGTGCGTGTATGTCCGTTTATATCCAATGTATATGTAATTTCCTAATAAAGGAGAATAAAAGTCATGAGCTGGCTAATTGCCAAAAACAGGCAGGGCCATATATTAAAAAAATAACCTCAAGTTAATTTTGAAGTTGGTGTTCGCTTATGAAAGACCTTATGTTTGTAAGTGAAAATCCACACAATTATTATGTCGTACCTCGGTAAAGAAATAGAGCTTTGTTGTAAACTTGCGCAGAATCTCTACGAATGGCACCAGATTTGCTTTCCGTTGCGTTAAAAAAGATTTTACCAGCAATTGTTGTCTTTCMTTTGTAGAACTTCGAAACAGGAGATACACAATGCGTTTAAACCCACATCTTATATGGTAATCGTCATTCATGTTTGGACGGTTTAATTAAGAAAAAAATTACACCGCACACGTCAAGTCGTGTCTCAAATCTTCACCACAAAAGTAACCTTCACTGCCGTCGACTGCGCCGCTTTCAACCGCTAGTCGCAGATGTTGCGCTGCGCTCATTTAAGCGCTCGGAGTTTATAAAGGGATGTCGACTACGATTGGAAATATTTTTAGAATATGCCTTATACACAGCGAGTCTGTAACTTAATTTAAAATAAATTCAATATGAATATCTAGATTCACCACCGACATCCATTGTCCTGATGACTCAATGTTTACGTTAAATGTTGAGGTAAACCGATAAAATTGTTGTTAGTGGGTAAAGCAGAATCCACGCTGCTGGATCACGTATTAGGGACAATATTCTTTAACGTAAATTTCAAGCGGAGCGCGATATTTGTAATTCTTGCAAAAAGAGTTCCGAATATGGCTGTTATGTTTCCTTGTCCTCTAGAAGGTTTCAACAGGTGGTGCGCCTCCTCATTTTGCAAGATGTGTCGGTGAATATCTGAAATGCAGTATTTACAGACAAATTATTTGGTTCAATAGAACTCATTTACAGGATACTGTAACATACGTTTTTGTTACTCATAAGAACACACCTGTTTACTCTTGGACGATTTATTGGTGAATGTCCATTTCAAGACCATGACAAATGACATGCAGTACAGAGACTGCGCATGATCTATATTTTATACAAAATATACAAAAAGTCAATTCCTTATATAACATCTCCCTTCTTGTACTGTAAATTTAGCTAACATTCTTTGTACATATAATACATAATAAAGTAAAAGAATTCGATAGCACAAACACCTATTTTTACAAAATAAATTTTAACATAATGTCCTTTATACATAATAATAAATTTAAAGATTTCAACAACATAAATAATATAACCTATCTCCCTTTTTACAACAGAATTCAATAAAACAAATCTATGCGTAATGTAAAAAATCTGGTTTTCGAACCAAGCGACCCGATCTCGTAAAAACACCACCACTATCTTTTCTTTCTCGCACACCCGAACACCTACTGGGCGGATTTAAAGCACTGTCACTAGTTTTACGCGTTTTGTTGCTGTTATCAGTTAGTACAGTGTCTAAGATTTCGTTAAAATGCTCTTGGTTTATTTCCTTAAAGTGACCATTAAATGGTTTCAAAAATTTTCTGTTTCTGATTATTACATTTCCTGTATTCAGCATTTTCACTGCATATGCCCTTGGCCTAAAGTCTTTTTTCAAAACTATACCAGGTTCCCATTTTCTTGTTATGAAATTTTGTACCATCACTTTCTGATTTGGAAATAATGGCTTTAAATTTTTGACATGTTGATTGTAATAATTTGTTGTTTTAATGTGGTTTTCTTTTCTTAACAAGTTATATTTCTGTTTACACCAAGTAGGTTGCAAAAGTTTGTTAGAAACTGGTAACTGACCTTTTATTTTTCTGCCAAAAAGCAGTTCTGCAGGTGAAGGTAAGTAATTACTAATAGGAGTATTTCTATACTCCAGTAATATTAAATGCAAATCTCTACCGTCATGTAATCCCTTTTTTAACAATTTTTTTTGATCGTTTGCACGTGACGCTCAACAAATCCGTTGGATTGTGAATACCGCGGTGAACTTGTAATGTGCATTATTTCCCACTGTTTTACGAAATTTTGAAAATCTGTTGATGCAAACTGTGGCCCATTATCCGAAGTTATTACTGTAGGTATACCATGCCTACTGAACATACTTTTCAATGCATTTATTACATTAGTACTTGTAGTGTTATTTTTTAAATTTATTAGCTCAGGGAATTTTGAGTATTCGTCTACTACTAAAAGAAATTCGTTTTTTTCCAAATTAAATAAATCAACACCAATTTTTTCCCACGGTCTTGTAGCAAATGTTTGACTGAATAATGATTCTTTTTGATTTGAATTTTGGAAAATTGCGCAAGTTTCACAAGTATTTATTGTGTCGGAAATTTGTTTAGCCATATTTGGCCAGTAAACTAATTCGTTTGCTTTTAATGTAGATTTTACTTTACCCATGTGGTTATAATGCAATTTATTTATTATGTCTTGTCTCATACTTTTGGGTATTACGATTTGTCTGCCCTTGTAAACAACATCATGAATAATACTGAGTTCATCCCTTACTAACCAATACTTTCTTACTATTTCCGGTAACGAGTTTTTGTGTTTTGGCCAACCTCCCTTGATAAATTCTTTCAACTGTGTTAACTCCTGGTCATTACAGGTATGAATTTTCAGCGTTTCATATTTTTCTGGTGACATTTCATTATATTTGATAAAATTTAGGTGAAATTCAACTTCGGATTCCAAAAATTTAAAATCATTTTCATAGCTTGCCCGAGATAACGTATCGGCAACATATAATTTTGAACCGGGTTTGAATACAACTTTGAAATTATAACACTGTAAATTTATACGAATCCGCTGCAATCTCAATGGACATTTATCAAGGGGTTTACGAAAAATTCTTTCTAGGGGCTTATGGTCACTTTCAACAATAAAATTTTTACCATAAAGATACTGATGGAAGCGGTGGCATCCAAACGCGATAGCCAGAGCCTCCTTTTCTATTTGGGCATAATTTTTTTGTGTTGGTGTTAAAGTTTTAGAAGCGTATTCTATGGGGGCATTATTCTGCAACAAAACCGCACCCATACCTTCTTTTGAACTATCTACTGATAATGTTAACGGCTGTTTTTCATCGTAATATTGTAAAACTGGACTTTGTGATAAAGTTTGCTTTAAATTTTGAAATTCCTGCTCGTGTTCTTGTGACCAATGCCAAACAATGTCTTTTTTAGTTAATTCTCTCAGTTTAGCTGTTTTTTGAGCTTGATTTGGAATAAATTTGCCGACATATGTGATCATGCCTAAAAATCGTAAGAGTGTGCCCTCGCAAATACTTTTTCCAATACTTCATCGTGTTCTTTTTCTGTCTTGGCATAAATAATTAAATCGTTTATATAAATTTTAATTCCACTTATACCTTCGAAAATTTCGGCAAAAGTACGGTGAAAAATTTCAGGAGCTACTGATATTCCGAACGGTAACCTCAAAAATTTGAATCTACCAAAAGGTGTGTTAAATGTTGTTAGCAGGGATGCCTGTTCAGATAATGGAATTTGCCAGAACCCTTTATTAGCATCCAAGATGGAGAAAAATCTAGATCCCGCTAAATCATGTGTTATCTCTTCAAATGTAGGTAACTGATAGTGTTCCCTTAATAAGGCCCGATTTAAATTTTGAGGATCTAAGCAAATTCTTATGTCACCACCAACTTTCTTTACTATTACTATAGGATTAACAAATTCAGTGGGTTCCTTAATATCTTCGATTACGCCTTCATCTTGCATGCTTTTTAATGTTTCCTTTAACTTGTTTAGTAATTGAAACGGAACTTTCCTACATGGCACAACAACTGGTTCATATTTAGCCTTTAATTTGAATTCGCATGGTTTTACTTTAAATGTACCCAAACCTTTAAACAAATCTTCATGTTCTTGCAATATATCTGAAGTGTTCTTACTTTTAAGCTCATTTATAGCAAAATTTCTGGAAACTAATTTTAAATCTAAGATTGTGTCCGCACCTAGCAATGGGTAAGTATTCTGGTTAGTTTTGATTTCAAAAAATTTCAAACGATGTTGATTATTACCTAAATTGATAGTTAAAAAGCATGTTCC
This sequence comes from Rhyzopertha dominica, assembly GCA_025024175.1. NCBI lineage: Eukaryota > Metazoa > Arthropoda > Insecta > Coleoptera > Bostrichidae > Rhyzopertha > Rhyzopertha dominica. The sequence goes on along the minus strand of QCXZ01000003.1, from coordinate 34,506,226 downwards.
CACAATTTCAATTTGATTTCCATCATATGTAGTGATAATGCTGTGATCTTTTTCTAAGGCAATATTTTTATCCAAGTTCAAGTACATAAACAAAGAATAGGGCATTACATTAACATCTGCACCGCAGTCTAATCTAAATTTAATAGCTTTATTACATTCTTGAATGAACAATTCCTCAAACCAAACTTTACTATTATTTATTCTGTTCAACATAAGAGATAATGAACCCAATACGTAACTAAAATCTTCTGAACTGTTAGCGTTATTCGATGCATTATTTAAATTCGATGTTTGTTGTTCATTACTTACTGTCTGTTCGTTAAGGATATTAATTTTTCGTGACGATGTTCTACACATACTTTGGAAGTGGTTGTAGCCACCGCATCGCCTACATTGTTTACCCACAGCAATACAGGTGTCCCATGACCTGCATCCTAAAATTCCACATCTGCTGCAGCCCATTTGAATTTGGCGTCGTCCTCGGTAGCCCTGTCGTGTAAAGATACCCCGTTGTCCTCGTCGAACCCATTGAGCGCTGCTTCTGTCGTCCCATTTTGGCCTTGGCTGTGGATTGCCGTTTCTTCCGATGCTGGAACTGCTGCTGGAACCTTTTTCCGTTGCCTTGAAATTTCCACTTCTCGATCTGATTCTATTCACCTCCAGATTACCCATCTCGTTTTCCAAATTTTTTAGGTGTTTAGCTGTAACTTCTGCTGCCTTACATATTTCGATTGCACGTTCTAGGTCTAAATGTTCTTCTCGTAACAGCCTGTCCTTCGTAATGGTGTTGTTTATGCCTAGTACTATTTGATCCTTTATTAAATCGTCCTTCATCTTATCATAGTTGCAGTTTGCTGCTAGTTTTCTGAGGTCCGCTAAAAACTGGTCGAACGGCTCGCTCGCACCTTGCTGCCTGGAATTAAATTTATGTCGTTCCATGCTTACGTTTGTTTTTGGCAAAAAATGTTTATCGAAGGCTTTAATTACGCTGTCCAAATTATTTTTCTCTTCTTCCTTCAAATCCAAATTCTCATAAATTTCCTGCACTCCTTCGCCCACACAATGCAGAAAGATGGCGGCCTTTACATCTTCCGACTTTTTATCATTACCGGTTGCCTTCATATAAATCTTAAATCGTTGCTTGAAATTGACCCAATTAACTGCCACATTTCCACTTACTTCCATGGGATTTGGTTGCTTCAACGCCTGCATTTTGTATACTTCCTTCGCTCTTTACTTTCGTTTTTACTCTGACTGCGCCATGTTACATACGTTTTTGTTACTCATAAGAAAACACCTGTTTACTCTTGGACGATTTATTGGTGAATGTCCATTTCAAGACCATGACAAATGACATGCAGTACAGAGACTGCGCATGATCTATATTTTATACAAAATATACAAAAAGTCAATTCCTTATATAACAGATACCTCGCTTAGATCCGAATAAGCTAAACCCTAAATTCAGATGAAAAATAAAAAATAGTTTTGCATATCAGGAATTATTGGATATAACCTCCCTTAGCCGCAATGACCGCTTCGAGTTCGCACTCTTTCTATAAAGCAATGCTGTCGGTTTCGGCAAATTCTACTTCAATAGTCGTGCGTAAAGATGACACATTAGGGTGTGTGAATTTGTTAGTAACTCTTTCGATTAGGGGGTTGAAATCAGGGCCGTTTGGGAGCCAATACACTTTACACCAAAACATGTCCGCGTTATCCGATAATCAGACATGTTGTAGCATGACGTCACCCTCACTGGACACAACGCCTGAGCCCTTTCCACAACTACCGGAGTTCGTGTGACGCGTTCTCTCGAATGATGCTTCCTTGAAGGATTAGTGCAACCTTTCTCGGACCTCAGCAACAATGTCATACACAGTTGAACTCAATTATTCGATCGCCGAACGCCCAACGCGAAGCCTTTCGCTTATCGCTGCTCTTCGGTTCTACTCCGCATTTGTTCGCAACATCCGGATCATTTTGAGGTTATGACTATTTACTAGACGTTTGTGCCTTTCATGAATACCAGCAAGAATATACAGCGGAACTATTAATGGCGGGAAATTCAAATCTAGGTCTGTCTGGATTTCAGTGGCACACCTAGATTACTTTTTTTGGGGAGTAGGTACTTGAAAAGCTAAATGGCAAATAAGATATGAGAGTGCGCTAGTTTCTCCTGGAGTAATTAGAAATCTTTAAAAGTAGTGAGCTCTGTTTAGGATATTGCCAAATAGAGAATGAACAATATCATTTTTAGTTTTTAATAAAATGAATACATTAACATTTTGTAAAATTCGTTAGATTTTAGACGCACTGTACCTATACATTCTTTAAACAAAAATACCGCTGCTTAGAATACTAATCGACGTGTCCGATAATTATAATTCGAGTGATGACATTATAATGTACATACCAGTTTTATGCATTAAGTTAAGTAAATACTTTTGTATTTTTTCAGTTATAATACCTACGCAGGCCAGAATAAATTAGAAAATAATTTTGCAAAACTTTTATTCTCGAACTATCCCCCTTTGGCAATACATACTTGAGCCTACGGCTCTCATGGCTATTCTCAGGCATCAGTTTTCGAAGTTCTGTCGAATTATTCTCTAATTCTCTGGCTCTCGTGTGGTATTCGATAGATTATTTTTTTGACGGAACAAGCAGAAACACTGTTTCAATATTATTCATCGAATGAAGGTGTATTAAATCTTGTTCCACTCATTTTTATTAGAGTTTGATGATGACCTGACCTGACCATAATTTTTGTCGCCATGGAAAACCTACCTTAAGTTATTCCAGCGAGAATTTGCTCTTGTGAAAATTCTCACTATAATAGTGTTTTGATTCGTTGAAAATGACATAATTGACCGAAATTGAATTTTTTTGATTGGTTTTTAGAAACGTCAAAAAATAATCATAATTTTAAATCCTTATTGTGGCATTTACAACTATTTGATTTTTGTTATTTTGAGGGTAAATTTCAGCAGTAACTAGATTGCTGAAAATAACCTCATTGTCCGACTATTACTTATTCATAATGTCGGCAAGTTAATCAGACACGTAAAAGGCATATAAAACAGGCGTATTTCCAGTCAGTACACATAACTGGTAAAATATGGGGCGCATAAGCCTAAGCGAAATTGCAAAACGAAATTCATAACAATATCAATTTCCAGCAAAAATATTTCAATATTAAGAAAACACTTTCCCAGCTGGAATCGCTCGCGGAAAAGCCCCGTTTCGCCGTTTTCCGCTCGCGAAACTGCATTGGTCGGCTGTGAAGAGATCTAATGATAATATACTACCCCGGTCCGGTATAGATACATATGTGTGCAGCAGACCAGATAAACGTTGTTTAAGGCGACGCCCGCCGATCGGGGGGATATAATATCCTGACGGATTGGGAACTTCGCCGTACGTTAGCACGTACTGGAGGGGGGCACAATTAGAAGTAATGAAGATTACAGCCGACCGCAAAATGATGTATAGCTGCGTTCCGTATCAGTCCGTGCCTTATAAATGCATAATTCCTTTTTATTTTTTACGCAACTCTCTGGAAGAGGGGGCTTTATATTGTCGCCTTTTTGGCTTTTAACAAGGAACGTGCGCAACTGGTTAACGGAAAAGATTAGCAGCGGAGGTAGTCAATAATACTAATACTCTTAAATTTTCTAATACAAAGTCTTCAAAACGAATAATCTATCTCATTTCAATTAAAAAAAAAAACATGTTTACTAATTAATTGACTCCACCAAAATTTGCATACCATTGAATCTCTGGTTTTGTCCAAGACTGGAAAAAAATGCGAAAACAGGTCAATTTTAACTTAAAAGGCGACTGAATTTTGTTGGTTTCAAGGTCATTTCTGCATCCCATCTAGCACCCAGAAATTTAAGTAGCAAGAGGGGTTGAGTGACACATTATTTTTAAGCTGGTTTCAGTGTCTATGCAACAATGTTTTGTTTGATTTGAACGATCCTTCTTTGAGAACATTGCCTACAGTACTCCAAGAAAATAAACAAAAATGGGTATGCTGACACAATTCAATTTAACGAATGTACTGCTTATAATTTCCACCCTAACTTCCATGCAATATTACAGTCGATTTTCAAAAGCTTTGTCACTTGAAGAGATACACGTGGTGTAGCATAAACCTTGGATTTTCACTGGCTCCATAGAAAGGGAATTCAAAGGGGTTAATTCGGGCGACCTAGCTTCTCATTCGATGGGACCTCTCCGACATATCAATTGTATAGAAAAAACGAGTATTTAATAAACCGCTTAAGCATACTGTAATGGGGTATTTATTTACGTATTCTCCCAGTGCTTGAGTAATTAAGAGGTCAATAAGGTCTTTTAACAACTACCACTAGTCAAATTGTCATAAAATGCGGTCTCCTGTCCAAACAGCGTGATTCACTAAAATTGTATGGTTAGCAGGTATCACTTCAATAACGACAATTATGCCTGTTCACTTCGCAGTTCAATATAAACGAACTACGAACTTCATCAAATAAACTAATGCAGTAAAGTAAACTTGGGTCGTTATAAAAGCTAAACTGTAAACGTCGATGCGGATCGGCGAATCATCGCCGTTTAGTTCTTGGAATAATTATATCTTGTTTTACTTTCCGAGACGCTAGATTCTTTTACATTTTTTCTCAGAGATTGTCCGTTATCCATTAAATGACCTGACCTGACCTGACCAAAAACAACAACCTTAACAGCATCATAGGATGTGTGAATGGGTGAAAGATCGGGAGTTCTTGCTGGGTAGTAAAGGAAACAGATTGACTATATAAAGTAACTGGCTACATGTGGTCATTCTTGTTGGTAAATGGAGTAAACGCTAGGCGGTAGTGAATCTCTTCCTTTGATGAAGACCAAAGTTGATCGGCTGCCATGTGCCTTCTATCAAACTCGCAAAATTGACGAAAATCTTTACGTCTTGTCCTCTAGGTATACTAACAAATTATAGAAGTTTTAGAAATGTCATAAAGTGCAATTTTCGCCTGTTTTGTGAAATCAAAGCACTCAAAAAACTATTACTAAACGCCACCGCATCTGTAAGGCTGAAATGCCTACAATTTTCACAATATCGTGCTTAAGCGATTAATACCATCTATACCTACTAATATCTACTCGTACATACTTACTGCCTACTACACAGTCTGACTTCTTGGTAATCTGGTACAGTGAGCCTCCAAATGCAATTAAAGGGGGGGGGGGTCGCTATACTACTACACACATATGTCAACAAATGTTAATTAATAAGTAATTTGCAATAAAATTTGATTTAGTCTATTGTGCGTAAAGAAGTTACTCTAGAAGGAATTTCCCCTCTGGCGAACACTCTTGCCCATCTGCGCCAATCCGCCACATACCAAGTAATTGATAAAATTGGGAGTGTGAGACAATGCCTGTTGCCGAACGTGCAAGCACGTTTTTAATTTGGTCTCTTTCGTACAGATATTGTCATTTCCACTCTCGTCTCGCATTTCGGCTAATTTACTGCAGCATGTCGCTTCAGATTTATGCCTTCCTTCCACATGCGAGGTATGATTGCGCCTTAATTAATCTGGTTCACTCCTTCAATTAATACAGCAATACCTGCCTTAATTGCTGGCGTTTTATAAACGGAGTCACAGCACTGCAACACACGACAGACTAACTGGTAATGCCGTCTTATTAATAAACGTGTCAAGAGAAATCTTCACATAACAATCTTGCGGTCTAGAACATATGATTCTTATTTGGCAGAACAGAAACACATGAGTGCATTTCAGGAGTTATATTTTATTTTGGTCATATAGGATTCATAAATAAGTGTGTATATAAGTTTTAAAAAGGAAACTGGTAATCCTGGGCAAAACAGAAATGAAATATATGATGGAAATATCAAACACAGCCAAAAAATAAGTCTTAACAAACACTCTCTAAATGATTTGTTAGGCGGTGTAAACAGTTAACGAAAAATTTGAATAATAATTTGACAGTCGTCTAATACACTTGCCGAGCTTTTCTGCTTTTTCAGTAATTTTCACAGCTTTTGTCAGTCCCAGTTTACCAGCAACCAAGCAGGTACGATGACGTTTGAATTCGATGGTTCAAATTCTTTTTCTTTAATTTGCGTCTTTAGTGACAAATCTAAATTCTCTCCGGACACGCGAGATGTTCGAGCAAATATGAGAAGGAGACGTAGTGAAAGACATCATGCTTAATTTTGAACAGAAAGGCATGTGCGCCGCACGGCATGGAGTAGTCGTATATAGGACTTTTTCCCATGGCGGTAGATCATCTTTGGTCCACAGCGAGCACCGATACCTCCAGTGCTAGAGGTCTTGGGTTCGAATCTGTATGGTATGTACAATGTGACAATTGTATGTATATATGTGACTATAATTAAGACGAAAGTCCTGCTGAGTGACTAAAATAAAATATAAAATATGACCGCCCAGTGTGATGTCCAGGAAATGGTGGAGCCTCACATCCTACCTCCGGAACTTCCCTTATTCGGCTTTTCAATAACACAGTGAACGAATGAACAACTGAAGCTCATTTTGCTCTAATTTGGTCAAAACAACGTCAATTTATTGCCTCGGCCATCAAGATCTCAAGATCTTTAATTCATCGAACAATAATTGTGATGTTATGCTGTAAAATGTATCCCATCCTCCATAGATTCTGGCGATACTTCATGATGTTGAACAAGTAGTCTGGAATGAAACATCGATCATTTGTTTGAGTCCATGGCTAGATGCGTTAAGGAGTGCATACAGCACCATGGAGGTAGCTCATTATTATTTGTTTTTAGATTCTTACTGTCCAATTCTTGTTAGTGTAGAGTATAGTCCTTAATACTATTTATGAAACTCTGTGCGACTGCACAATGATTTACTGCAACTACCTCATTGTTATACAACTCTGGAACAAAGCTTTTCGAATATAAAATTATTAAGAGCTGGAGGGTATAACAAAATGAAGCACAATTCATTTATAGGAAACGAACCGTTTTATGATAATTAAAATAAATTAATTGTTGCGAATGTCCCTTGAGTGGCGGAGGCACGCCGTGACGAATTTTAGAGTTACTATTTTGTTTCATGAAATCGCAATACGTCGCTACATTCCACGTGTGCCCGTGACAGTCGACGACAAAACGTCATTAGCCAAATTGAAAGCTGCATCTTAACGTATGCGACGGACCAGATGTAGCTTCGACGTAGGGCACGGATCCTCACGTGCCTGTTTCGCTTGTGCGCGCTCTCTGTTTGAATAGCACTTCAGTATGTAGATATAAGGAAAAAGCTAGTTTCTACACCAAATGGGCTCAAATCGATAAAAGACGACAAAGCCGGAGTATTTCATGTTTGTTCTTCTAGGGGTGTATAACTATCAGGAATTTTTAAGAACGTGGATTTGCACACTTATTTGAATCTGTATTGGCCTGTATAATTAATTCAAAGTGGCATTAAAATGTCTCATTGCTAGGCTACCTGCACCAAGAACAACTGCAGATTACTTATACGTTTTGGCTGGTATTACAGAGCATCTGTGCACAGGCCTTAATGCAGATAGCAAGACTTGAACTGGCTTGTCTTTATATTTTAATAGTATTTTTTTTAAACCTGATGGGTATGCAGTTTGCCTTATACCAAGAAATCGAAGAAAGAATGTGAGAACAAGCGTATGAATTCAGAACACAACGAGCAGTTTTAATGAAAATAACATTTGGCGTCTACTCTTAAAAATTTGGTAAAGGGCTGATGCACTGACCTTAGTTGCTAAAATATTGAAAAAATAGCTTTCCAAAAGTAAAAGCAATAATAAACTGATAAAAACAGTGAAAAACAACGGAACAGGAATAATGAAAACAAAGTTAGAGTAATTTCCAACTACTCGTATTTTTTGAAGTTGGCATATGTAGTCTGCCAAATTGCTTCAGTGCCAAAGCATAGAACACCCCTCCGTTATCGTTCTTCAAATCATTTATTGTGGTAAAAAGAATACTGTACAACTGATTCTTACATATCCCCAGGATTAAATTAATTACGGGATGTTTAACTAGGATATCATTGTGTAAATTTATACGGCCCATTGTTTGCAATACAACGATCATTGAACATTTCTTCCATGACATCTCCAACAGTTTGATGGGCATGTGCTGGTGTACCATCCATTTGGTACAGCACACTGCAGGACTGATGCAAGTTTGCACCAATAACGACTCTCTATCAAGATTTTCTTCATAAACGAATAGTTCTCAATTGCACAAAATAAATTGAAATTCCAAGACTCTTGACTTTTTCTAACTGCCTTGGGTTTATCGTCGATCAAAAACTCACTACTGTGTCTGTTAAACCAACCATTTTTCACAAGCTATGCCTCGTTTGTTACCTGATATAAAATTAACATTTTCTTTTGATTTTAACAAAATCCACTTGCAAAGCCGTGTTTTTGTCTCAAAGTCTGCTACTCGATCACCTTAATGTTGAATATGTTGTATTATAATTTGTGAGCAAGCCGATTGCTACTTTGCAGAGCTATATGTATATTGTTTTTAAATACCCCTAAATCTTTTTCTGCGTCTTGCAGGGAACAGGTTAATGTTACAAAAAGTGTGCTGTTATATAGTTATTTCTGCATCCACATCGTCGACCACGGGTTTATATTTAAAATACTTTTAAGATCATTCCAGTCGGTTTTGGGCGATATGAGTATTTTTCTGCCTATACTCGGCAAGTTCTCTTGACTGTTTTACAACATTCACAGTAGGTGATTATAAAATTCAAACAATCCCCATTTGTATACTTCACTGTAAAAACAAAAGTTAACGCCTACAATGATGATACAAAATCAACACAAAATCGCAAATATATCCTAAATCTTTAGAACAAGACCCAAATTTAACGGAATCAAAAGCCAAGAGTATTAATTGTATTGCTTTGAAGTCAATAAATATGATCCAAAAACCCCAAGCTATTCTAAATGGAATTCTTTAAATTGAATAATCCATAATTAGGCAATGACTGCTCGCCGAAGTATTATTAGCTAGTAATGTAGAGAATTTCGTGTCGAATCAAATATTGCGAAACGAATTTTCTACGTTCTTTCTATTGTATGGAATATATTCACCTCTTCAAACACGCCGCACATGTAAAAGTTTTCTAAAAATGTTAAAGTTAGCCGAAATCATTAAAATTAACGAAGATTCCAAAAACGCCATAATATACAGGTTGTTCCATTTAGATTAACGCAGCTGGAATCTACTTCCAGTATAACAGGATTTTTTATAGATTTTAAATTTAATAAGTCCAGCCTGAAATATTAGTCCGACCACGACTAGAACCTGACATAGATCTTACGTCATCCGTAACCTATAATATATATATTTCCACTGACCGGACCCAATCCTTCCGCGGACTCATATTAATTTCGCCGCCCCTAAGCTTGAATCTAATAGAATGGCTATAGTTTTCCTCACACCTCGATCCTCCAAAGATTAGGGAAGAGGCTAGGTTTTGATGAGAATGTGGCATTCCGGAGCATTGCTCGCAGCTTTTATGCCGGGTGATTCGTGAGCTCGCAAATCGTGGAATAGGTGCCGTAAGMCATTTTAGAAGGATTTTCTTWGTTTAGAATATTTGTAGAACAGTCTAATTAACGTGAGATTGCTTATACTTATGTCTGATTTGGCGTCTGTCAGTGGCTAGTGAGATCTCGGTTCCTAAGTGTCGGACTGGTAGCTTGTGACCTGTAGGAGTGTATAAACTTTTTTTAAGGTTATGTCACTAAGGTGCTGATATATGGCTTGATGAGTGGTTGCGCTGGCACTACCCATGCTGTATATGGTTTTGATTATTTTTTTTTCGTGACTGATTTTAAAACCTACAATTTTCGAGACTTTTAGATCCAATATTTAAAAAATGTAGCCGAAAGGTATGAGATAAAAGCATTTAATTATAAAAGAAGCACTAGTATTTGGGAACAAATAACAACTTGACAATTGTGAGAATAGTAGTGCAGATGTCCGGCACTAGGCCGGTGTCTATCATAGTTATACACCGCCTAGCTCGCAAAGTTCCGCTTAGATGGCACTGAGGAAATCTATCCTCCTATCTCACATGCACTTGCACATGCGCCGCGGTTATAGGCGACGGTCTGCCATGGTCAGTTTGTAGAGGCGGGCATTTCGATTCTTTTCGGTGAGTCAGTTCACTGCATCTGCTTGTTTGAACTGAGCTGACTGGGTGAGTCGGCTCAAAAGAGCAGCAAGATCCCTACGATTCGCGGTCATACGAATATCCTCACGGCTCTATCAGTCTATATTTGATCAAGATCTCTCGTATCCGAGACGTACTTAAAGTCTAGATTTACGTATTTGTTTTTGTTGGACAAGCCAAATTATCAAATTTAAAATTAAAACCGGAAGTAAACTTGATAACTCCCTCGTCTGTCCAGCAACAAAGTGGAAGAAATAATATTTTTAATTTGATATATTTTTGTGAATTGTAGAGTTGTGTTTTTGTAGTTGTTTGCATAATGATGTTTTATTTTTTGTTACATACTACCTTTGTTGCAAACCCATTTATTTACGTTCGTTAAAACGTCGACTTTCAGTTATTAATTACCTGGCTCATGTCGTTTACATAGATTTTGTACCAGTGTACCTACTTAACATGTTGGGAAAAAGGAAGAATAGAACAGCTCGCCGTAGTCGTATCAATGAACGATAGCTGTGTTCAGTTGTCACGTTGTCAGCCAACTCGGCAATTCAGAGCCGGAGAGCTGCATCTACTGAAATATGTAGGCTGCCTCAACAGCTCTTTTGAAAGAGTCGGCTCTTCGATGCAGCTCACTCCTGAGTTACACATCTCTATCAGTTTGCTCTCTACCCTTACCTGATGACCCCAATGGGGCGAAACTAGTCGTAGGGTGAGAGTAGCTATTTTAAAGAGCAARTTAGTGTTTTATTGTGAAARGGCTTCTMCAGATAGTAGCAGGTTGTCCGTCTTTCGTAGAAAGTATGATCTCGACTCTTAAGCATCGGATTGACCTCGGATGTTAGCTTATAGTCTGTAGACATACMCAAACAACTCTTTTTGAGGGTGGCTCTTGAATACTTTTTTAAGTTTTCCAAATAGCTGAACTGGACATGGTAGACTTCTTTGCCCATCTAGGTCATCTGACCACGCGAAGTGAAAAAAAATCTACGATTTGTACTAATGCTCCAGCAATACCGGAAGACTTATGAAAACTAATCCAGATTGTTTTATAAGAAAGTACCCTAGAAATATGGGGGAGACAATTGTAACCTAGTTAAATATGAGGAATGTTACGATTTGAGCAATCAAATTATCTCTACATTTATAACACTCAATGAAAGTAAATACAAAATAAAAGTTAAATTCAATTAGATATATATAGACCTTTCCACCAGTTAAAAATCAAGTTATTCCTGTGTGAAATTTTCATACCTAGAGAGCATAAAAAACAAACCTTTTCAACTTTTAAGACACAATTTTAATTTGACAGGATCTGCTGCTGTTATCAAACATGCAAGTAACGCATGTATCGTAACGAATAAAGTTTCGTCTTATTTTAATATTTTCATAAAAATGTACTGTTGTCTGTGCTACCATATATTACCTGCACACGGTTGTAACAAATCAATATTGCGTTTTTTCTCTTCTACATCTATTTAACCTGGCCCAGCACGCGTACCCAGATGTGGCCGTATACGTATGCATTCCAATAGGATTGTCTGATTGAGTCTCTCAAGATGGCGCTGAGTGCAATGAATAAAACATCAAGAGCTCGTAGGGAAATATTGAAAATTGAAAAGAGTATCCCAGGAGCCACGATAGACTCAATCGAAGTCGTTATGTAAAGATCTCATATAGAAATGTTGATACAGCCAATACAAAAGGCCGCGGGGCAAAGAACCGTTTTCCGCTTCCATAGCGCCTTGTGAGATTGAATATTTAGTTTTAAGAGCAACTACTAATCATTGAGACCTTTACAGATAATACTACATTATTATATATGTGTACCTGTTTTTTAATTAGCGGATAAACGGATAAACCTCACACTAGTTTAATAAAATATAAAAACACATAAAGTTATTTACTGCCTGAATTGACTTTTAATGGACATGTATGATATTTTTAATGGGTTTTACACATAAATATACTTACCTCTTTGGCACATTATTTTTACCGCCGGCACATTGGGACTTGTTTTTTTTACGTTATCACATTGACAATTTGCACCAAGTCTGTTAATGTCATGTGTGGATTAGCACTGCTGATCTGTGCAGTACTTCCTACGGGCAATACAATAATTGGAATGGTCACTTCAACTTTGTGGGGCAATAAAACACAGTCGATATATTTTATGATAAACTATGTAGTTTATTTGACTTTCATATACACTCACAAATTGAGAGGCGGCATAAGCCGTAGGAGATACAAACATTTACCTAGTAATTATTATTATTAATATTCATCGTCAATTTTTCTGAAAAATAACGCTACATTCGTTTATTGTTGGAACAATCTGGCGTTAGAAAGAATATAAAAATAAAAACAGTCCTTTGTATTTATGAAAATCATGTTTGTGGTGTGTATACAAAAAACAGTGAGCTGTACGAAACTAATGTTCAACAATAAAAACAAATGATTTTATAAAACAATGTTTTTATTTCGATGCAGCTTGTGGGAAACAGCTCTGGGTGGCTAATACAGCAAACACGTCTCTCACACATACGCAAAAATAGTTATTACACAAAAATAAACTTACAACATAATATATACATCACAAAAGAAAAATAAATTAATTATCTTCAGACATAAAGAGAAAAACTTAATTCTAGATCACTGTCTGTCAAGTCTTAGCGGCGCAACATAACTTAGCAAATAAACGCTTTTTGCTACAGTAAATACTACAACCTTAAAATAATTTATACAACATATTCAACACTTAATACCTATGGCGTACGAAATTATATTTACAAAGATGCAACCGACTAACTGCTGGATATGTTCCTTGGCTATAAAAATATACTGGCTATACAAACGACACATTTCAACAATAAAAAAATATATATGCAGATTCACTGCATGCAGAATGTGAACGAAATAAGCAGACTGAAATCAAGAGGGTCCAAAACAAAACATAAATCATATATACACATACACAAGGGAGGACCAGTAAAACAAATTCGAAAAAAAAAACAAAAATAAAACAATATGGAGTGGAAGGGATGGGTAAGAGCAGTCTTTTAATTGAACAGGTACCGCAGGAGATCCACTACACAGCCATTCTCAAAGAGGGCGTCCAGATTTTAAAGTGAACGGAACTGTCATTAGGTACTAGGCTTGCCTCTTATGGACCACTGCGGTACATCCTCAATACAGGGAGGTTGGAGCATGCGTGTTAGTAATGTGGTTTGCCTGGATGAAACAGGATGCATCTTTGTAAATAGGATTTAAATGAAAGCATTATGCATGAGAGATTCAGAGTGGTTACGTTAGAGAGCGCCCGGATAGAGATTCATTGCGAGTAAATTTGTAGTATCTAAAAGTAAATTGAAATCGGAATAAACGCAATGATTATAAAATTTCAACATCTTTCCTGCTTCACCATAATAAAATCGCGATATGAAATACATTAGGAACCACGTTACGGACCAAAGTCCAACAAATGTCAAATACACACTGACTGCCTTATACATAGCAATAATATGAATAGTAATAATAATCGTGTAATACGTCAGAGTGGCGGTTTGGACGCCACGTGTCACATTCACTTAGCATTGCTATTGAGTCGTCGACGGGGTGGCGGGTGCGGCGGTAATTCGAGGAATTTTAAAATATAGGTACTGGGGGCATACTGACCGATCCGAGATATGTTGGTTACGGGATGAGTGTTGGGTTTATTTCGAGGGGATGAGGCGGTGCCGCGCCTGCTACACGCCGTACCCGACCGCGCTATTCAACAATCACACTTAGTTCCAAATAAACTCACTAATATGCGAGGCAGGTCATACCGAAGTATTTCCCAGTTTTGAGTTATTTTGGATACGTAAACCTAGAATATATTTAAAATTTTAAATATATTTTTCTACTACTATATATACGTACAATGCCGGTGAAAACCAACTTTAAAACATAACTATATTATTACTTAAACACCGTATCGATTATTAGTAATTAGTAGGAACCAATTTGACTGCTGGCATGAAGGTGGATGACAGGTGAGACCAATGAAGCGAGCGTGGGGAGGCTGCCCCGTGTTACTCTTACCAGCCGATATACATATACATATATATATGATAAATACAGCATTTTTCCTTACTTTTAATTTAATAATGTGTCAATAATAAAAGTTCTTTTTTGTAATAATTTATCGTAATAATAATCAATAAAAAAACGCCCACGACCGTAGCGAGTTGTTTGAGGAACTGGCGGACGTGAGCGATAGGAACTTGTTTTACTGGGCTGCCGTGCGAGGGCCCGGGTCCGGCCCAGTTTCGGGCCCGGAGCGGCCGCATTGGACCCTCCTAGAGTGTCGCATGCAGTATCTACATCTTGATAGGAACATTGTATGTCGCAGTTTTTTTCTTATTTTGTTTATAGAAAGTAAGGAACTCTTCTCTCCGTCTTACCTACTACTATAATATGTACACTACTCCGGCCGATAGTAGGCAGATTCAGTAAACGAAAAACATTCATGTCATAGTAACTATACGTTGCAATAGGAATCATCGGACCCACTATGTTATTACAACATGTACACAACTACACTGACACAACTMCGATATAGTCATATATAAGGTTTAAAAATATAGCTCAGCTGTAAATATACAATGTTTCAATTGCTTAATATGTGATTTTGTTTAAACGGTAGTTGGAGTTTTGTTCATTGTTACAGTCCAAAAAGGAAAAATATGTTTAGTCTCGAGTTCCTATGCTTTATTTATTACTAGAGTCCGACCGTCTAGTTAGGAACATAAATTTGGCAACAGCGGAGTTCATTATCCCCGCCACCGATATTGCAGCAGCCAACAGCTTTAGTGCAATTCCACGAAGAATAAAGCATTATTGTCGAATATATATGTATATGGAACGAACAAGCTTGATTACTCTGTACTAGCATGAGAAATTTTAAAATACTATAAAGCACAATGTCCAACTCCACTTTATAAAAAGTAAGTTATATACAGAGCGCTTATAGTTTTAAACATGCCTTTTTTTGTGAGAAAATTACTTGACAGTATAAAAGATAAACTAACTTGACATCAAAAAGTGCAAATTACAAAACAGTCAATTAGCAAGTTCGTCGCTTAGTGAATCTTATAAGTTTCTACTCAAGGACCAAATGTTTCAACAGTGTGGAGTAAATAAATCCCTCACTGAAGCATGAACACGTCTTTTTGCGTTATTTATGGAAAAACCCAAAGGTATCAGCTGCGGCGTACCTGTGGCGGGAAGAGTAAAACTTACCAATAATAATATCGGACGGTCGAACTCCCAACACTTAAATCTGGCGTATTAGGTCTCAGTGACCAGCGCTAGTGAGTGGCTGTGAAACATCCGTCGGTGCTAAGAAGCGGTGTTTGGGTTCGGGCGGTTGACAGAATGAGTTCGAATTGGAATCGAGCGCGCGTCCCTGATCAGGTCCGGCTTCTTGGGCCGCTCGGGCTGCCAGGAGCGTGATCTGGTTGACCACGTCCTCCATCTCGTGACTTAGGGGCGACTCCGGTGGGAGCGGCGTCTTGGCGTGTCGAACGTCGGTATCGCAGTGTCGTCTGAAGTCCTGATGCGACTTGAAGCGGTCTCCGCCGCAAATCTTGCACTCATAACCCGTCTGCACGATGCGGAAAGCTCCGCGACCCTCCAAGTTGCCGCCGAAACATTGTCGCTGATGGGTAAGCAACGGCGACTCCCCAGGGAACGCTAGCCGACACTTCTTGCATACGAAGCACACTTCGATATCGACCTCGCGCACCTGGGGGTCTACGGGTCGCGCACCTTGGTCTCCCATACGGAGGGTGGTTACTCCCGGCTCGCTGTTACCGGCCGCCACTTGCTCGAGGAGAGAAGTTGGAAGTGGCAGGAACGACGGACCGGATCCGGTGTCTAGAAGCAATCCTCCGGGTCCCCCTGGAACAAACGAATTTTGCCATTTTTATTGAAGTACTTACATTTGTGATACAGGTACATTTTTTACAATATGTATTTCCGAAGATCGCTTTGTATGAGGAATTCAGAAAGGGAGTACGCAGCGCCTAGGTAACTAACAATGTTATTCGCGGTTAAATATGGTAGTTATTCGACATTTAAAGTTCTCCTGGCTGTAATATAATGTTCTACCTTCTCGGCTTAGTAAGGTTCCTAATGATGTCCAGTACGACTGCGAACGAAACGTTTATGGATACCTCCTCTTTCAAGAATGGTGAGGTTATAATTACCGCGTTTAAGTCATTTGATAAAAAATTACCTATATGGTAAGATGCCCGCCGGCGGTATTTACGAATGTACGAAATAAATCTAAACTACTACAGAATACAGACCAAGGCAGGATTAAATCCTCTGTCAAAATAATTTTTGCTTAAGCGCGGCAGTTTTTGAGGTGGACACATCTTATCTTGCGTTTTGGGGTATATTTCGTCAAAGTCATGGCGAACATGTGTCGTCTTTTTGAAGAATTTAGTGTTTAGATTAAACCTAACCTCTCTTTTTAACACACCATAAGCACTCTCTCAACCCGTCAACAAAGTTACTTTATTTTATATTATTTATATACTTTACTTTGTCTTTATCTAAGATATCCGCCAATAGGCAACGCCACTTAGCGGTAGAAGTAGAGCTCTGTATATACACAGCCTTAAGTAGGAAAGTAGTGGGTATCTACTTCGGTAGGGAAAATGCACGGAATGTATAAAATATAATTCTCAAGCGACATGAGTTTACAAGCATCGATACCCATTACATTTTAGTATAAAACAAATAAAGTCATCGTGCCCAAAAAAGTGCAAAATACTAATTCTCGTGAATAGTAGATAAAAGTAGTATGTGATGCGCATCTGGTATTAGACAAAAGTTTATGTTAAAATTACGGGTGTATTGAAAGACCCACATACAATTTTCGTTTTATCAAAAATGCAAGACATTGACGAAAATCTTCGTAGTTTGAGACCTGTTTATAGAAACACTGCAAGGATGGTACAAGGGTACAGTCTCTTCAAACACTACAGATAAGCATCCCTAAAGAGTGTAGGTATATGAGCTAAAGGAGACAAAACACGAAGTTGTAGTAAGATCGAAAATGGCCTGAATTTACAGTGAGGAAAATGAATAGAAAGATAAACAAATCCCGGTACAATAGTCTCATAGAATTTTATTTACATAGCTAGAGGTTACGAATTCAACATGGCAACCACAGAACTTGAAGAAATTCTACAACACGCGAAAAACGCTACAAGAAAAAAAAACTAATCGTACAAAAATGAATCAATATATTCGTCAGTATCTAATATAGTATAATCCAGACCATACTATAGGTAAATGGAAAACCAATACCATGGACTAATCAAACAAAATATTTTATCGGCAACAGGATACAAGCACCAACAAAATGTGAATCCACCCCTGCTTGCTGCGAAACAAAAAAAACTAATTATACTCCCTTATTACATCAGTAAACAAATCAGAAAGAGACAAACAAAGAAATGCAAATGA
The DNA here is from genome assembly GCA_025024175.1 of Rhyzopertha dominica. NCBI lineage: Eukaryota > Metazoa > Arthropoda > Insecta > Coleoptera > Bostrichidae > Rhyzopertha > Rhyzopertha dominica. The sequence continues at coordinate 34,488,476 of QCXZ01000003.1, read as the reverse complement.
GATTAGCAGGCATACAACGCATGACTTAAAAGACTAGGTACTTGAAAGATAAGCAAGTTAAAAGCAGGTTATCCATCCATCTGCATCTGACAGAAAGTAGAGAGAAGAACGATTTTATTGCATAATCAAAATACATTTAGTTTGACCATAGGAAAGTGTGGGGCAAAAGCCAGTATACAAATTAGCTAAACACGTAGGCAGATATTTTTTAGGAGCAATGGAACAGACACGGATAAAAAAGCAAGTAAACCAACATAAGGACAGGAAATTTTAGTGGGAAGACGTTACATTTACAATAAAGCTTGCACATACAAAGATTAGTAATATTTAAACGAGTCCATTCAAATGATTAGCGAAAACATGGCGGTAGGTAAAACAGTGGATAGATTTCGCTAGTTCTTCCGTTGGATCAAAATATTGACGTCAATATATGCATATGTATTAGAAACAGCCACGCATTAAAAAATTTTACCCGGCTGGCGGAAAGAGGGCAACGAAATACCTTAAACCAATTCACGAAATTCGCTCACCCGCTTTTTACCATCACAACTCTCACCTACCAGGTCCAGGTTGTTGTCCTATGGTATATATTATCGTCCTACGTCACCCATTCAGTATACCACCGGACCCTGTCCTTGATACTTCTTTTTCGGATTTACAAGCAGGTAAATTTGTCGTTTCAATAATTGTTGGCGCGTCGCTGGCCGTTGATCCGCGATCGTCACAGAAATAAACGTAGTTCTGATCGAGTGGGCCGCGATTTAACTACATTTTAATCAGACTCAATCTAAGACACAACTGTGATACAAATTTATACAAGACCACGTTACATTGGGCTTGCCTCAATTCTATCCGGTCAGTCCAGTTTTGCCTGCTTATGTTGACCGCGGAGGACGATCTTCGCACTGGACAGCTAGGAGAATGTTCAGTTTAATGTATTGACAAGTATGTTATCTCCTGTATACGATTCTAATGGCGTCCTTTATTTATTTCGGAACGTGTGGAGCATTTTTAATGGGTGACCGTTAGGGACTTTATGGATTTTAAATATGCTTTAATCAGGACCTAGCGATAAGACCGATCGGCGCACTTTTAATCCCGGTACCTTATTAAGTACGGCAATTATAATCACATTAGCACTCGTACAAGAGTAGGATTCCGAGCTCGCCGATGTTGCCGATCACTTAATACTCGTCTGTCGCTGTTAGTGTTGGATACGGTGGTCAGTTCATCAAGATATTGCTCTTTCAGTATATATTTTTTTTAATTTAAGAGGATAATGAAGGTTGATTTAGGCATGTATACACAAATTCAGACCTTGGGTACTTTGTGTGTGCTGTGAATAACATGCTGTTCTTCTTAACTATAAAGAAAATTCAACAACGTACACGATAGAATCTCAAGAAGTATTTTAAGTAAAGATCTGGCAATTAGCAATCAAAAATGATGTCACAACTATTAGATAGAAATGTTCAGTTTTAATTCTACGGGATTTGTAATTAACTCTTACATTCTTAACGCTGAGATTCGTAGAAAGGTAGGATTAATTAGAACAAGTTGTCGCCATGCAAGTGATAAAAACGTTGACATGTGCTGCAACTGAATTGATTAAAATATTTAATTGAGCTTCTGGGATTAAGCAACTAGAGAAATTCTTGTTTACACAGGTACTGGAACACTAAAAACAGCTCTTATTATATTTGCATATGCATATCTATATACTTTAACTAATTAAGAGTGTTTATGTTATACCCTTAATTATATGATCTACTGGACATAAAGTATAAATTAAATTACTGAAAGTTTCATTCCAGAACGAGATTGCTAGATTTTTTTATCGTACATAGGTTAAGTATTATGAAGGAGTCACATAATTCCATTTATGGCTTGTGCCGTGAATTTCTTATTTTGCATTATACCGCTTAATAGCATCTTTTGTGAATGTTAAGGAGCTACCAAACCCCATTCTGGAACATATCAAATAATCGATCAACCCACACACACACCCTTCGGAAATACAACGATACATTTACATATAGAGTAAGTTAGTTTAAAATAAAGCTTTCCGTTTTGAGGGCGGAACGAATACATTTCTGATTTCCTATTCCGTTCCGATAATAAAAGTACCACCCTTAAGAATTCCTAATACATCATCAACAATAGACGAGCGAAATACTACACAGAAATTAAATCCGGAGCCACATTTTAATTATATCGCGGTTTGATTAAAAAATCCGAGGGCGCATAAAAAATAAATTGCCTATTTAATTGCACCCGGCCAAAGAAACAGAGCCCTCAAAGTAATACATCTGGGAGGAAATAAGGAGCAGGACGGCTGTAAAGCGAGGGCGAGGGTTTCTTAAAATTTACTTTTTCGCTCCGCGAGTTATAATAGCGAGGGGAGGTTTCCTAGGGGTGAGATATGGATTTTTGCTGCCAACGCGCAGTTTCGCTGAATTATAAAGTGTCTTCGAACACTGCACGAGGAATGCAATAATGGAGCGATATAGATTTTTACTTTCCTTTGTTTTATCTGGCTGCAGGCATTAAAACCACATTAAAAGCCATGATGTCTTTCTGGGTTATATTAAAATAATGGCCTATTTAAATTAATAAAGAAAACAAGCGCGAATGAAAGAAATTCCTTTATATTAAGCGTAAACGCGTGGCTACGGATATTGTGGTAAATTCTGTATAAGAAAACATATTTATAGTATACTGTACACCTAGTGATGCCTTCAGTTACTAAAATTATATTTTATTGCTGAAATTTAGGATGAACAAAGTTTTTTGTCACTCGACGTATATGAAATACTGTTATTCTTGAGTGCTCTGTTTAACTCTTTTGATGGGTGTGATGAGCTTTATCACATTAAAAAATCACGTCCAATTAGCTAGCTGTTAATGCGGAAGACGTCGTGAGCGGACATGATGTCAGAGCTAATTAGAGTGTGAACCGTTTATAATAAAGCATAATTACTGTCTTAATAGGGATATAGTAGTTAAAATAATTACACACAACAATTTACAGAAGCAACCGCTGGCGGAGGCGTTACAGTCTTTCTATACGTAAACAAAGTTTTTATTTGTGCTCCGAGCACTCGAATCGCGCAGCGTTACAATTAAAATGGCGAAGGCAAATCTGCAATTTACGAAGATTACGTTGCACAAATGTGTGGGTATTATTATAAAACCGACTGCTTACTTTACACACTACTTTACAATGTTAACCGCAGCTCTTCGAGTACCAATATTCGAATAAATCCGCGACTGATGGTGACTACCGTTCGGAGATATCAGAAAACGATAGCTGTCTCAACAGCTGTCAAGGAGCCTCCGCTAAAACGTTCCGAAACAAGAAAATTATGGCGTTAATTTGGTTAATCTCGAGTGACGGGCAATCGCGACGACCGCTTTAAGCCCTTGGCGCGTTTTAATTAGCCGGCAAGGGGATGCCGGGGTTAATTTCGAAATTAACATTCAGTGCTCCCTTAATGCCACCACTTGTTGAATCTCAGAAAGGGTTGGCTCTCTTCAAGCCAATTAACAAGTGTCGTGTTTTCGCGGCTGCTGAATACTGGGGAGGATAAAGTGTAATGGAAATATTTCGCTGTGTTTTCATTATGTATTACACCTAAAACTTAGTGAGCATTTAATAACTAATAATCGTTTGAAATAAATATAAATAAAGGGCGATACAAAGAAAATTATATATATAGCAAAACACTTAAACAAGTTTTATACTAATAGTTCATTAACTTTTTATAACACTTGTAGCATCTTTAATGTTTCACCTTATACAGCCGTGGGCTTTCAGAATGTAACGATCTAGGAGGGTAGTGTATGAGAGTTGTACTTATTAACAGAACAAATATGCTGCCTATATAGTGATGCGCCATCTTCTGGCCAAGAACGCTACTTAAAACGCAGAAAAGTTTTCCTGCGAAGCTACAAGATCGTCCCTGCTCGGTCGTTTCATTTTCAAAGTCCACGACGGTACACTGTCACCGAGCTTATTGTTATGAATAGGTATTACGAAAAATAATCATAGCAGAGTAGTCCAGGGCAGCTAAATGACTGTCTATCAGGGATTAGGGCTTCACGCTAAAAATCAAAAGGTCATGCGATAATGTGAAGTACAGTTTTGTGTGAACAAAAATTTTGTGAAGCTGATTCGTCTCCGATTTTCAAAAATACGCAAAATGCATTGTCCATTTTTCCAAAACAAAATTAAATCTCGGTTCATAACTCGACTATTATGAACTCATTCGATAAACGCGAAATCATGTATTGAAAATACCTGTATTTCCTAAAAAAAATGACAGGCGGCATTCCAAAAACGAAACAACCTAATCCTTGCAGAAATAGGTAACAAAAGCGTTATAAAACTAACAAGTTCTGTAAATTACACAAATACCACATAATTAAAATGCATAATACTCATTTAGGCAATCCTTTTCACATAATATTAGAAGTGATTAACCATATAACAATACTTACAGGTACCGTTTACATATTATGTCAAATAGTAAAGAAGGGGGTGGTGAATAAATATGAATTTTAAGTATCTATGTAGGTTTTCAATGTAAGTTAAGGTAAACAACAAGTAGATCGTAGATGTTAAAAATACAGTAGAGGTATTTATCGTACGTAATAAAAAACAACAATAACTTAATGTGTTTACTGGTTATGTTGAAGTAAAGCCCAATACGCTATCAAAAGGGATCACAATTGTGGAAGTGCGAACTGGATATTTTAACAGCACAGAAATTTGAATTCCATAAAACCTTAAGTAGAGAAGTTTTCACATTATTCTCTATCCATCACTGTTAATACTAGAATTTTAATTATGAAGACCTTCTGTACGTTTTCCGGTTATTGACAATTTTTGTTTTTTAATATGCTGAATATGTGACCTTACGAAATATAAGGGTCCAGGCCAAGAAGAATTTAATAGAAACAGTTTAAAGTATTTTTGCGGACTTCGGACATTGTACAAATAAAATAGTAGAAGCTATATACATACACGCTTAATAAATTATTTTTTAAATCCAATTTTAAAATCCTGTAATGAAGTTTATACGTTCCGTTGTAATGAAAGAGAACACTGTTTTCCAGCTTTCTCTTCAGATGCTGTAAATATCAGCGTCAGATTTGAGAGAGTACCATCAGGCAATAGCTCGATCAATATTTTAAAGCCCTGGGTTCGTTATAAGTGCCTAAGGAGGCTCATTTCTCTGGGGTGCAATGTTTGCGTGAGTCATTTTCTCATCCCTCATTAGGGGGTGGTGAAATATCTGCACATAAAAAATCAAATCGCCCCCTCTCTTTTATTGTTATGGACCGTGGTAGACTGTATTGATTCCCTGTTCCGTTAATAATTAAAAAGCGAAACGCGTAGCGTACCTAAGGAAAAGCAGTACAAATAATGCACAAGGTTTTTAAGCCTGGAAGACCCTGATTGTCGTTAAGATTAATACTATTAAACATACTTTACTGACCTTTGACATTGTGGCCAGTATCGGTCCAAAGTCGCATTGTGACGAATCGTACACTGAAATATCGAGAAAAAACAACAATCAGAACTTCGGCAGTTAGTTCCTAGAATTAATAATGCATTCACAACCAATCGAGCACTCAGGGCCATACCATGTTATATATACATAACCACCCCTTCAAGACTACACTGACTCGAAGTCAATAATTATTTTTATTGTAGTTTAATGCTTAGCTACTATACATACTAATACTACTTCAAGTCGACATTCTTAAAGGCACACTGTACTACATCCCGACTAAATGCAAGTTAATAATTTGGTTTGCATGATCTAAAGTATTTTTCATACGTCCTTCAGTAACCATTTTATATCAATAATATCCTACAAGGAGCCACCGTACTTATTAAAAAAAATTGTATATACGACAGCATTCACGGAAAGCACACGAAGAACAAACCAATCAATTATTGGAGTGATAGAAATAAGGGTCGAGACGCTATATTGGAGGTATACCGGTTGTACCACGGCGTACAGGGCATTTTATATTTAAATGTTGCATGATTAACTAGTATTAGACAAATGCAGCGCACTCTAAGGAACGATTTGTAATCTATTTTTTCGCCATCCTATCTTTAGGACATCTCACGTCATTATTACAGTAGCACGACTTTTGCGAAATCAGAAGAGGTAGAAATTTACAGAAAATTAGTAAACTACACAACAGAGCATACAGTGCGCGCCTGAAGTCGACCCCCACCTCCCCCCATTCCTAGCTCTTGAATCCGATAAAATCATTGAAAGATGAGATCCTTTTAAAGGTGATACTTTTAACTCCAAGGTGGCGCCATATTCTGAACCAATTTAAAAATGTTGGGTGTTACATTTAGTTTAGAAGCCACTTTCAGTGCTTACTAGCGCTTATAAAAATTAAAATCGGACAACTTCGAAGTTACTTTTGCGCCAAATGAAGTAAGTATCTTGAAGCTTGCGCGCGAACATAGTAGGTAATGAGGCGCATGCGCCAATCTACCCAACTGGCGGTATCAGTTTTCCGTTATCAGTTATTTCGATTATTTTAATGTGCTTTGATTCTGTTTTCTTGTTACCCTTGTCCTATTTACGTGTTACTCCTGTTTATGTTGCATTATTTAATTGAAATTCGTCCTAACGCTAGAAACAATACAGATTCTTTTGTATGCAGTTAAAACTGTCATGTCAAGGATATTATCTGTCGAATATACTTAAGAAAGCTAATTTTAAATGACCACTATTACGAAAATAAGTAAGAAGACATAAGCTGTTTGATTATGTTGGACGAGGTTAGGGCAGAGAATGCTCAAGAAATGAAATAAAAGTAGTTCATTTTTAATTCAAGCATTTTAATTGGTTCGTATATTTCAGTATGATAAAGAATGTTATCCAGTCCGCTATAATTGAGAGATAGTGGAAAACAATCTTGAATAAGTTTACGGGATAGAAGTAATTCCTTTAACAATAATGTTACGCAGGAATAAGGACTGGATTTCGCGGCTTCGCCAAATCCTCTCCTAGTTTGTCAGATATAAAACCACTCATTTTTTATGGCGATACTTTAAACCAAAAATATCGCTACTCAGATAGAAAGTATTTAAGAAATTAAGTGGGGGGAACATAAAAGAATGCCCTTCTATCAACCGAAAAATAAGTATAATGCACGACAGGCGTTAATATTGCCCAAATGATCTAAATTATCATTCAGTATTTGCTTGTGTCTGTCTGTATCAAAGCACAACAACAATTGACACGAGAAACTTATATCGCCGTGTACACACTTGGGCCGATTAATAACGCATGCGCTACTTTACTGAGTCTGAAACAAGGTTCGGGATCGCTAAACTGTCACATACGATGTATAGTAGTTTTTTGAAACTTATTAAATACTTACTAATAATGAAACACCAAACGGTCTTTTCAGTGTTATAAGTTGTTAAGCCACTGAAGAAGGCGCGCCTGGCGGTTGAAATGTTATCATTTGGCTTTGCCAAAGATAAATTTTGCGAGATGGGTGTGTTTTAATATGCTTATTATATGAACAAAATTTTCAAAAAGAAAACTAATATGTTGATACAAACACTACGGTCGATTTTAGGCCCACCAGCGTTTTTCATACCATACGCAGCATTTCTGATTTATGGTGGTGTTTTAGGACGTTATATTTCAGATAATACCGGATGCAAGGTATTTGTTTAGGTCACCTTAGAGGGTGTTACGGTGCAGCTCGGCCAATTTGTAACGCCGCTTCCAGGTAGAAAATAAATTACACAAAGGAATGAATGGAGGAACCGTTTTTGGAAAAGGCCCATAGCCAACGCCGAAAAGGCTTTCCGTATAAATATGATTCGTAAAAGTTTTGCTAGACGAATGCCCGTGTGGGATGAATTGAAATTGATAGTAGACGATTACAACCACAAAAGAACGCCATTGAGCACTGTATCAGAATGTACGTATAACTTAGTTAACAACGCCGTTTTAAATGACCAAACTTAACCAATAATTTAAACCTATAAAAACTGGTATCATTGTTCTGGGGCAATAAATTTAAAGTTTTCACATTAAATCCTTTTCAATCCCGGGGTCCCTGCTTTTTTGTGGTCGAAGATTTAAGATGTAAAATAGAATGGACTGCATTTCTTTATATTCAAATGAGACCGGCGTTATGTTGTCTCTTACCCAAGCTCCGAGCTGTACCCCGCTATCTCTGGCACTACAACGGGTTTTACGTGCAAGTTAAAATTAAAACTGACAGAGGTTGCCTGGTTTGCTGTACCTACTGTTTTTAATACTAATCGTTATCAGGTGAAAACGGTATCCTAAAACACTGTTTTCAATTCGTGTCAGAAACTTCCGTTATACTTCAGCAAACCACATTTGGTTATTAATTAACAGTTAGATTGGCAAATTCACGAAAAAAGCCAAATAATCTCATTAAAAAATAACAGATATAAATGCGATTTATTATAAATCACCTGTCCCAATAGTCCAGCTCATTAACATACAATTTCCTAAAGCGAACTGTTTCGTTCTTTAACAATAAGTACTGTAATAAGGCGCAGCGACAAGCAACAAACGCAGAATTTAGTTTAGTACAAAGCTAGGCTGATTTTTAATAAATTTAGGTGGAACTCGCAGGACAATACTGAATTCCGTTGCCAGGTAACAGGACAAAAGACGGATTTCATATCTTTTGTTATTCAGTATATTGTGGGTGCCCAGGTAGATGAGGGCAAAGAATGCGCTGTAGAATTTCGGCCGAATTTATTCAGCACATACATCCACACACACTAGTCGATTCGGAAATGGGTGGTAAAACTGTTAAACAAAGGGACACGTCATGCGACACAGGGAATAAACAGTGTTCGATTTTAGCCGCGTTTGCAGGCCAAATAAGTGGCGGGGAGGTATTGTTATGGAGGCCTTTTGTGCGAGAGTGTTTGCCATCTCCCATTAGTGCCATCCCTGGTTCTTTGTATAAAAAATATATATTTTTCACAGAAAATCCCCTAACTACGTATTGTGCTTGCAATGATTAATGGCGTAGAACGCGGGTATATATTTAAAATTAATATATTAAAATCGCTCTACGCAGCCTACACTGTAAGGAACAATCGTCTATGGRGCTGGGGGAATCTAGATTTTCTATTAAAATTATAGCCTTTCATTATTTGAGAATATCGGTTACAATTACATTAAAAAAGGGTGAGTTAAATGTGTAAAGCGAAATGGAAGCGGGCCGTTAAACCCCGAAAAATTTTAAATTACTTCTGCCTTTGTGTCAAGTTACAACCCTCCCTCACGGTTTCTCCGTTTGTAAAGCTACCCGATGACCTTCCCAATAGGTACCCAGTTTTAAAATAACAATAGTTTATTGCGATTGTTTAACTAAAAGTAATGGCCCCGTCCGTCCTAATCCTGGATTATAGGCGAAATAATGCTGGCGGGCCCTTTTCGGTCCGTAATTCTACCTTCAAGAATTTCACCGGGCTAAATAAGTTCCGAGTAAAGTTGCTGGAAACCGAGGTAGGATTTTTAATATTCCCGTTTCAATAAAACAGGAGAAATGGGCCCCCGGCGTTATTGTGAATTCTTCGTATGATTCCACCGCCCCGCTGCCCCGCGGAATAGACACCCGAAAATGAAAAATACAATCTCCCTATGAAGCCATGCATGTAATGAATTTCAGCGTCTTTTTATCCCGTTTGCGCGCACGTCCCTGCGCATATTGGATCGGAATCCTTCTAGACCCAAGGTGCGTTCCGCTATATACGTTACTTTACTAAATGGTTTCGTGCTGCCAAAACGATAGCTGCTGGCAACTTAGACAAACTGTAGTTATTTGAGATTTCAGATACTACACAAGTGGGATTACCTAGATGATTTTTTTTTTGTATACGAAATCTCACTTCTAGTGACTAAGAAGAAGTCGGCAAGTACAAAAAGTAATGCGATATAAAATAACACTTGTCTATGTATTCTTAAATGTGTAGGGATCGCTTTTAGTCCAGAAAATGATTTTTGCACTCACAAATTAGTACTGGTATTCGTTTTAGAATCATCATCATAGCCATTTCTGAAACTTCGTCATGCATTGCTGGCAAGCAAAAAATGCAGGGAAGAAAAAGTTGCCAAACGAGGAAGTTCTTGGAATACAGCACTTGCAATTCTACATCTAACTTAAAATATGATTGTTATATGTGACCAACAAAAACTTAAAAAAAACACAATTCATTAATTGTAAAACATTTAGTTTACAAATCAATCAATATTAATTGTTTCGTAAAAAACCTTTATATAAGCATAATGCTTCTTCATGGCTAGGTATGTGTTCAACTTTAAGGTACTGAATGTAAATTTCGCTTTTTCCATTTCCTCTAAAACTGTTAAAATGTATGTCTATTATAATATCAACTATGAACCGTAACGTTTCGCTGTAGTTACAGCTTGACAATATGATAACCAATATAATTTGACTTCTTGAACTAATTACGAATATTATGATGCATACAAAATGAACATGGTTATTTCCGTACCTAGAAACATTAAAACTGGGTAATACGTGGATATGCAATTATGCATCCTATAATTGTATTATTTCAAGAAAGACGCGAACTTGAATGTATGCATCCATTCCGTCGCAGTTTTACAGGTTTTAAAAATTAACAGGGAATTTGAAATCTCGTTTATAGACCTATGATCACGTACAACAAAATGCATGCATATTTTAGAGTGTCCTATTAGGATACACTAAAGTATTAAAACTGAATACAACTAATGTCTTATAAACAACTTTGTGGGCTGTAGTTATGTTTGCGAGGCAGCTGTTGATATAATGAAACCTTTCTTGAAAATGCACTGTTCATCTGGTTTTTATCCTCAACAATGTTTCAATAAATAAATAATATCGCTATAACTGAACTTTATTTTTGCTACATTTGTCATTCTCCCTTGTAGAATATTTCTCATGAAAGATATTATTACGACCTTTTCCTATATGACTTCCAGCGAAGCGCTAGACGACGTTGAAATTTTGCTTCAGCCGATGCCATTAAAAGGTTGCATATTAATAATGGAAGTAGATTGTGTATCGCATTAGTAAGTTAGTAGTTGTTTCTCAACTAGCCACGTGGCTGGCTGTACTTATATACGTTTTAGCATATCAAATGTGCATTGCGCTGTCGTGACAATATAGTTTTCGACTACCGCAGGACCAAATATGTGCTGGATACTAGCCATATATAATGTTAAGCCCATGGCACCACTCAGTATCGCGCTTAGTTGTCAAAATATTTCTTGGATGGTGTACATACGAACTAGGAGTATCACGTAGTCCCCGCTTAGACCTCTTACACCACTAGATTTTACGCTATCATTGGGATGTTAAAAAATACTGTAAAATATCTAAATAGGTGATAGTATGGGTCAAAATAAGCAGAAAAGTCATAATAAAAAAATAATCTTCCATATCTCCGAAACCGTTATATTCCGGAATCAGGTTTATAAAGACCATTCTGTTTATTTTGGTTCATACTATTACCTCTTTAAATATTTTACACTCTTTTTGTAACACCCCGTATAGCGGATATACCTGCGGATTTATTGCTCGATATATTTGAACCCCAAAGAACTGCATAAAAATATAGAACATAGCTGTTATAGGCTAGCTTAGATCGTGGTGTGAATATAGCTTGGTGTGCTTAAGCGTAGCGCAGTCGCCACTGGCATCTGCCGGTGACGTCACCCACGAGTAAATTATTCATACGGCGTATGAATCGAGTGGCTCGAAATATTATATTCTCGGTTCATCTTGTTTTATTCCTGTGTTACCTCTGTAATTTATTGTAAAAAATCAAATAACAAAAACTGTAGTATTGCTATACTTTCAAAAGCCACTATGATCAATGATCAATTTTGTAACATACCTAATAAATAGTTACTTTGTGAGTTAGTTATTCACKGTTCTGGTAATAAGTGACGGTAAMAAWGTGTGTATTACTTCGAAATTACACTTCACTTTATCTAAATGGGTGAAAATTTCACATTCATCGAAAAACATATCAAATTCGATCCTAGAGAGATCTAGGAACAATCGTTTCTAAATATCTTTTCAATTCATGTCAGCTGCAAAATTAAGTTTGTACTTCTTACACATCGTTTTACTGAGTGCAATTTTTTATTTTCTTTTTAGAAAGGAGCTACCAGACAAATGGGAAAAATATGCCTGCACAATCTGTAAAATAAAGACAAGCATATAACGTTGATTAATATAATATAATAATTCATAATAATCTTAACTTATATTATTTCATGCAGAAATTTTGTTTTACCTTTTTTTGTTTCTTTACTTATAATAATGATTGCACACCAAGGATAACCTAAAATTCTTGACAGACTAAATAATAGTATTTATCCTATGCCTCCAGCATTATAAAGCGACCAACACTACTCGCGCGTGACGTCACTACGTGGCCGAGCAAATGCGTTTAGATGGCGAGTAGATCATGATATATTCCCACCACGGCTTAGATGTTATTTTTTAGATCCTTGTATTAAAGTTATTATAAATGTAAAGAAGACAAACTCTACAGTTCAGTCGAAACTAAAACGCTCATTTTCATTTTTTATTTTTAGGAAGAAGGGCTCTTTACAGCACCACCTACAACAAATGTACTGCAACTTGATAAGACAGTTAATGTAGCTTTTCCTAGTTAATTATGTTCTGGCTACACTATCAAAAGCTTACATTCATTTGTCGTATGAATGTCCAAGAGCATAATTTACCTATAAGGTTCGTTATCTTAAATCATATATTGTAAAACAGTTGTAACAACAATCTTTCGTAATAATATATGCAAATATCATCTAGAAATTTATTTTTTAATCGGTTTATACTTGTGTAGTACACCTACCCATAATCTTTTATCTGAAATTATGGAGCAGGTAGAAACAGGAGCGCACTAATTCCAGGTAGGACTAGGAGTAAAAGAGGCTGTGATATCTGATCGAAATTCCGCGTCCGTATCAAAGGGTGAAAAACAAAATAGTTCGTGTTAATCAATCAATAATACCAATAACGCCGAGTTCCACTGGTCTCGCCCACGGCTCCTCATGTAAGGAGTTCGTCTGTTAAACTAACCGAATGATTTAATCAGCAGCAAAGCGGAAAGACTGTCTTAACAATTTAGCTACCGAATTAAAAACAGAGAGTTTCGGGCGAGCGCCGAATTTGGCCTTGTTGTAGGGTAATGCGGTAAAGCCCGTGACGACGATGAATGGGACGCCCGAATCTGGTTGCATTTTAATTATGGGACAAATGCCGCGGACACAATGATGTTTTTTGTAAAGGCGGCTGGACCGACACAAAGTGGAGCATTTCGGCAGATGGGACACGTGAAAATACAGCCCATCCCGCTCGCTTTAATTGATCTGGAGCGCCGAGCGTTAATTTTTACGCTTTTTGCCGCGCCTTTGCACCGGGGAATTAATCTTAAGAATCTATAAGTATACCACGGAAACCATAGCAATAATTTGTAGATTAGTCACAACAGATACCTACAATTCAAATTGTAGCTGGTAAAGTGACATTAAACATATTTTAGAAGCAATCCGCATGACACAGCTGTAGTAACTATTTACCAACATGCGTGTGCGTCTGCGGCAAAACAAAAATGCGAAACATAGAGGCATAGCGGTGATTGCGGCGTTCGGATCGATTCATTTATTCCCGTACACGAAGACGTATAGAACGCTGGCGATCAAAGGTTGTAGCGATGCCAGTCCAGGCTACAAGAACGCATTCCCTACACAGCACGTATCTCAGCCGAGTAATAAACTCCGCGGGCAAGTGAAGAATGCCAAATATTCGTGGAATTACCATCCCGCATAGCCAAACAGAATTATGACTTGTTATACGGCCATAAGATCATACAACGGCAGTTACAACACCACAAATGCTATCATCAAGCGATGTCGCACTCTACGAGGGTGATTCTGCCCCTTCTATAAGAATGAACGAAAAAAGGCTAGATGCATTTGACCACTGATTCGTCTACGATATTTGAAACTTGCATAAAATTTATAATAAGATACGTCGCTAGTAAAATGATAAGTTTCTTAGGTACACCCGATGTTTGCTAAAGATGTTAAAGAATCCGCAAAAAGGTGGACACCAAATTCTGTTAGCTAGTTTATTACATTACCAAATCGAGGAAAGTGAAAAGGTACAATGCGCAAGCATAGCAATATTTATCTCAATTCCAAATAATTAGAAGATGATTAAGGAAAATATGTATGTACACATAAACAGTGCAAATCTTAAGTCTCCCCTCCATGCTAACGATTGAACGCGTTAAGTTTGAAGATTCGGATAAAACGTGTTGAAAAGCTGATTTGGTTTTATAGTAGGTAATATGTTTTTGTTAAATTCCAAGCTGATGCCTCAATCGCTACTCATTCCCATTAATCAAATGCCAGTGATTAGAACATTGAAAACTAACAATCATTCTAAAGCTGTGGGTATTTTAATCTGTCCCTCCCCCATCCTAACTTTCGAAGGCGTTATGCTAAAATGTTTGAATAAAATTCGGAATTTTAAATGTGACTATGAAGTGTTTTTAGATTAAAACCCTCATAAGTTTAGAAAGGATTGTCTGATTCCAATTTTTAAACACCAGTGCTTAGGTAACTAAGCTTTTTTTATTGACGCTCCTTGTTAAACAAACAAGTAAAATGAAGGATTCAGATAATGAATGAACGAAACGCAAAGGGCCAAGCAGGCGAAATTATGAAAGTCATCGCCAAATTATTGTATTTCAAAATCAAGTAGTCTGACGCTCTGACGACATCTTAACCACATCCGCGTCGGCATTTGAGACACCAACTGCGAAAGAGTCGTGCGGCTGCGCGATCAACAAGAAGCAGAAAGGTGCCTGCGCGTTTGAAATAGAGAAGCAAACAAAAAACAGAAGGGTTGCATATTGTCAAATATCTCATGTGTGTTTGATGGTATGGTTCCGATTAAAACTCGTTAATCAATTAGTGTTTGCATTTGTGAAGTGTATTCCCTGAACCCCCGTTAAAGTATATAATACGCCAATGGCTGCAAAAAAATCTACTGCATCTGCATTGCTCCTTTGCTTGGGTTAATTTGATGTAAGTATAGGTACTAGTGTTTCAAACTTTTCCACCAAATCTCAACATATGAAACCATTTGGCTCCTTCCTTGTAGGGCTCAACATCTAGTGTAGAACGTGTGGCACTGTGGAAGGGTGAGTTTGATTTGCCTTTTCATTTATTCAAACTCAGCCGATTTTTATTTACAGTTACAGCAGCGGACAAGTGTATTATCTGGAATTCATCTGATAAGTATCAAGTATAAATAAATGTAAATTTTTCTCAACTACGTACAGAAAAGATAAAGCTAACAAATTAATTCGAAACTGCTAACTTAACTTGCAAGTTGTATTTGAAAGACCAACTTGTTTGTCAGCTAAAATTTCGTTACGTCTAGTTGTATGCTGTATTCCTGTACGATTCGCCATTTAAAGTCTTTAAGTAAATTAGTAAGCAACAGATAGTGGGAGTTCTATTCCACCAAACATAATGCATTAGGGCTTCTTAAGTACTTACATTTTTTCAAGAGACGATTGGTGTATCTTAGATCTTCTTTTGTAATGTTTGCTACAAAAATCTTTCCCAACATTGCATCATTGCGACGCCGAAGTTAATTTTAGATCTCTCTCTATGCTGTATTGCCGAGTATCTAAAGGGTTATTAATAATTCGTAATCAGCATCATCCCAACCGCCTCCGGCGCCCGGGGTTGGAGGACATCGCGCATGTGTTCGCCGACGCCGCCTCCGCCGCACACCTCTGACTTCCACCAATTAGCCACCGCCCGGATTCCACTAATGACAGAAACTGTGTTCGAGAGATGAGAGAGGACGAGGGCACCGCTAATTGTGACGCGGGGCAGCGTCGCGACGCACGCCGTCCTGGGCGGTGGTCTCGACCCCTTGAGGTCAATACCGAATAATAATTATACGGCCAGGTTTTGGAGAATTTTCTCATTTATGGTTGGCGATATACCTAAATTGAGATAATTGAATCGCCTATTTAATCTGTGGTATGACATCATATTTCAATTTGAAAAAGGTTTACCCTGTACTTATACAAAATAACGCAAAACGATTTCAAGATTTTTTTGCCCGCAGTTTTACGAGGATAAAAATCGCATATGCTCCACTATTGATTATAAAATAAATATATCGGTCACTATTTAATTCTAACAAACAGTCCTTACGAGAACGTACACGATTTTTATCCACCTATTCTCCTCCTACTGATTTAATCAGGGAAACGCCGTAGGCTGAGCTGTGAACCGTTCTCATTGTGACAATTCGTTTGGTACTGACTTTTACATGTACTTGCTCGAGGCACCGTAAGCCTGATTTGATTTGTTCGGTAACGCACAGAGTATCGCTGGTACAAATCTTGGACCATTGGGTATTTTCACATTGTTTTAATAGAGCGAAGAGTAAATGAATGTGGCCTTAAATGCATATGAATATCACGTACTTTAAATATTTTATTTTCAAAACGCATAAATTTCCGCCTAAAACAGTTACTCGCGGTTGCGCAGTCGTGTGACGTCATTTGTCATATCTGTCAATTTCGACAACGGTGTTTTCAGGGTTAATATAGAAATTACTTACTAAATAAGCAAGTATAATTCACGACAGTGGTAGGCACCAGCTATACTTATTTACCTAAGTATTCATTTGTATAGTTCTGCAGTGAAGGTGATTTGTTGTATACGGCAAACTCCGAATTGCCACAAAAATAATGTATAGAAAAATGTTTTATTGACGTAAACTGGGTAATTATGCCGACACTGGTTCTTAAAACATTGTTATTCAGATTTTACAAAAAAAAAAGTTCGGAGACTCATCGTTTAATCTGTTCAAAAATTGTATGTACGCATGATGCAATGGTAGATAAAAGCGTCACGTCCATTTTTAATAAAAACCCTATATATAGATGATTTTCTCTTTAATGAGAGTATTAAATTACTTTTCTAAAAAAATAATAACATCAAAACACACTCATCACTGAACTTAAATTAGCGCTTTAGATGCTAAAATTGAACCTACAACGAAAACACCGCACGATTCCTTAGCATAACTGTAAGAGCGATATGGGTCGACTTTTAAAGTATTCGTGACTTTGGCATTTTATTAATTTAGTCAGTTAACAACATTTTTCAGTCAGTGGAAGGATGGTAAGCTTAATTAAAAGGAAAACATTTGAAATTCTAACGAAGATCAACGCAGGTCGTATGAAAATGTTTGCATACTTTTAATCGTGCACTAATAGTGAGTAAATTTGTAGATGGAATATATACACAGTGATATTGATGTCTAGACAAGAGAGAGAGAGAGAGAGAGAGAGAGAGAGAGAGAGAGAGAGAGAGAGAGATGCGTAGAAGACATCAGTTGATGACTAGCAAACACGCGGTATTTTAGTTTTGTTTAAGATTTCTTTTGACTATTGGCAACGTGATTCGAGCATCAGAGTCTGACATCTGACAATTCTCTAATTTCTAAAGTTCAAATTTCCCGCTACTATTTGGCACTAAAATGGCAGTAGATTTGCAGTTCTGTGTGTTCTGTGGTGCATTTTGTCCATCTGTTTTGCGCATAGCGTTTGCAGGTTAGTACTGGCTCTGTCATTTTGCGACCTCAGTATTGTCGGTGTAGTTAACTGCAACGGTGTATCTAATAGGCTATAATGGTAGAAAATCTGTTGCCCCAAATAAATAAATTCATAAATTTCTGCCAAATTGCAGATGGCCGTTTGTAGTTTTTCGAAGAAGGTATGTGATGCTGTCCAAAAATTTCCTAAATAAAATGTTTTACGCTCAATTGCTGTGTTAATTGGTATAACAGTACTTAATGATTTCAAGAATCCACATTGGTTTTAAGAAACGCAAACTCAATTGCAGAGAAATATTGCTCGATTGACCAGAATGTGCGGCTGAAATTCATGTAAGATGCGTACAATAAAGAATGGGAAAATAAAACATTTTTTATTGACGAGTCGTTTTATTTTTTAATAAAAATTTAACTGTATACTTGGAGATTTTACAATTTGACTTTGTCCCGGTTTTGGCAGCTTGGAAACCAAACAATGAACATGAATATGTGCTCCATTCCGACATTTAATACCAGCAGGTCGAAACAGTGGATAGGCTGATAAGGAATGGTAGAATCTCCGGTGCGTTCACCAGCATTTTTAAACTTTTTTTTGTAAGAAACTTTAAAATCGCGGGTTTGTATTAATAGATCTAAAAACCTTGATCCTGAAATTACACATGCGTTTGCTTATTCATTCCAAATTACCTTTAGTGGACACTTTGGCCACTTATGTAAAAAACCTTTGGTTATCTTTAGTTTGTTTTTATTTAATTCAAATTTTGAAATAAAACGTAGATTCTTTGACTACGACAATTGATTAATATTATTTAAAGAAGGAATCCATTAGATTTTGGTATATTGTCTAATGGAGAAAAATGCACCTCAGCTTTTGTAAAAGAAAATATGGGATTATTGTTAAAAAGTGAGATTGGTGTTATACCGCAACATCAGCTAAGTGTATAAACCAAATGGACGGCAAAACGAACGAGCCCCTAAATTTTGTGAAATAAAAACTAAATATCGTAATTTTCCATTTCCTGTATTACTTCCTGACCACCACGTACACAAACATCTATAATTCAAAATGTCTTACGGAATTTGTTTGATGATTCGCACCTACTTATTCTTTGTAATTTCCACTCCAAAATTTGTTAAAATTGAGCCCCGTGGATAAAAGCGTGCGCATAATTCGTTTACAAATGTAAAAAATGCAACAGGGTTAACGTAGCATTGCACTGCATTGTGTAAAGCTACAAAATGTGTATAAGACAATTTGATACTTACCCTATAAGTAGGCTGAGTATACTATTTTGGCAATACATAACTGATATCAATTTATGCTTTTCTTCCAGGGTAGTAATGACATGATTCAGAGCATAATTGTGACTCTGATTGACAGAAATATTGAATAAAATTTGCTACTCATGTAATGTGTCAGTAGATGGCTTATGCGAAAAAACGGCATAATCTATACAGAAATCAAACGGAAAAGCAACTTAATACGGAACATTTAAATACGTTAAAGATACGGCAATAAGATATTTTAATCTTGTGACTGACACATTAATAATATAGCCCTATATTCTTTTACTAATACATGCTGGATACATCCGTTAAATATGTCGTTTTTGCTTAATCTTTAATAATCGCAAAATTATGTCCATTTAAGTTTCACTTCTATAATGTATGTTCTCAGTTTACTAAAAATTGGAAGTTCATCGTTCATCAAATGCAAGGAACAAAGGAAGCGGTACATCCGTTTCGTATGACAGCAGTCGAAGATTTAAAGTAGTCAACTGTAGACGGTCGATCTTGGTGCAAGTTGTCAGGCATCAATAAAACATGGAGGAAATACTGACCGGTGATGTAAAAAATGCATAGGCTTAAGCCCGTGGGTGAATTCGTTGTCCATTGACGATGCAGACCGTCCAGGCTCTGCGCTGCCAATACTCCGATATTTAAAAACGTCCTGCAGACTACAATACTTTGGTATAATTTACAGTGCTCAGACGTGAGGAGGACGAAATCAACGGCTTTCAGCGGACAAGAGTAAGATGCGTGAATGAATTAAACTCCAGACCAGGTTATAAATTATACCGTACTTATTTACGAACTATTCTGCCTGTGGCCGGCCAGACAAGTTAAGTAAGGCGTTCGGGCAGGCGTTTAATGGCCCGCAGGTGTTTAATATAGGTGTCCGATCGTAAAAAAGTTATAATACTTTAAACTAACGCGTTACTTGTGAATAAAAGTGATGTTAATATAAATAATAATAACTCTAAAAGTTGTTTTAATGCACCTTTAATAACCCGGAGGAATCATTACTCGCTTTACTTATTAATTTATTTTATATTTTGGTGAGAAATTTAACGTTACGCATACCTAATGGAAAAAAATAAGATTCTTACAAATATTGCTCCTAGAACAGTTAGTGTATCTGCTTCATTAGTAATAATCACAAAATAGTAGGCGTGTGTTGCTTTAAAGATAAAATTCACTATCATTCGAGCCGTTTATAACGCGTCGTTCCTAGATGGCAAGCATTGAACGAGCGGTTTAGTGCAAGCCACAGAAACGTGAAGATTCTGGGCGGGGTTTGAGGATGCTTAAGGTTGTGCAGTAAGACAAACAAGTATCTCGTTACTACAGCTACCGAGCTACGCGTTCTCCATTGGTTAACGAAGGATCTCGCGTCTAAATTTATGTACACATGTGCCCGTTGCTTTACAGGCCTTATATGACACATTATGTGGACGTATCTTGCCGCTCGAGGGCGCTGAATGTCGTCTTCATTAAACAACGGAGAAAATGTGTGGTACTGGAGGTTCAGAGAGAGTTCGCATAATTCGTGGATATCGATTGTTCGGAAGTTCAGCCTTCCTAATAGTGTTAGTTGTTCTGTAAACTGCAAGGATTCGTGCATAAAACACCTTTACTCTTTATGAAAACAGCAGAAATGTTACTTGTTATTTTGTTTCATACGAAGAATTCAGTTGAACTTATTTCTTCAAAACAGATATCAGACAATGCGGCACACACACAGGAAAAGGTAACAAAAAAGAGCAAATCTCAAAGGAACGGATATCGGATCAATATCCCTCTTAAAGCTTTTACATATCTTTTTCTTTAATTGTTAGGTTTACAACATAATTTATTCATGTAGCTCTTTTAATACCCTTTCTACAATTTATAACACGTTATGTTTAATCAAATGCACACCACCTAGTCATTCATGAATTTGCTTACGCATGAGAGGGGACACCCAAAAAGCTATTAATGTCGGTACGATCCAGAAATTTTTATAGCACGAAGGTGTTAGGACAGGCGAATTCACTTTTCAAACGGAAAAAAACAGTCATATTGACATCCTTAATCTTTGTATAACTACAACTTCCCCATTTGTCAAGCATAACGGTGATACGTATACACATCCCTCCGTGGTACACAGATATATATAATTAAACAACATCTACTCTGGTCAACCCATTCAGATCGCGCGACTCGAGTTTCGCTCTTGTTGTTGTAGATTCACTGAATTAATACATTTGAGCGCAAACTAAGCAAAGTTGACTAAAACTCAACGTTTAATTTAAATTAGCAGGGTCAATGCTGTTAACACCTTTTTTAAATACCCGAGATGAAGCTGTGGCTGGAGCAAACAGAAAATATATTGTTGATAGAGTTTTCTGAAGGAACAACACTGATTCTCTGTAGTTTTCGGATCGCCACAGCTAAATTCGTACGCGCGCTTTTTAACAATAATATCGTGCTTTTCCTATTTAGTAGAAGTTTACAAAAGTATCGGAGTTGCTAATTGTATCAAGAGAGGGCGAATACTGAAAATGTGAAACTTGCTCCAATATAAACACAGTTTCCTTGAATGAAAATTGGGAAGTTGGGACACTCTAGTGTCCAATATTCTATATTAATTTTAATATTCTAATATAAAAAACAATAAAATTAGTTCTCTTAAGTGAAATTTTGATCATAAATCGTAAGCGCCAGTATTCAATTGAGGTGGACTGCGTCCACGATGGCGTTTGTTCACCAAAAATTATTATTCTACTGTTCATACATCTTCGGTCACTGGATGTTTCTGTGTTTCGATCCTAATAACGAGCAGGTAAGGCTTGCGATAGGACGTTAATCTGATAGAAGGTCGGAGTACCCGTAACGGCCAGGTGCGCTACAAAAGTAAATAGTTCATAGCTCACGAAGAATGCCAGTGTCCGTCTCTACCTGAGATCACTTATCATTAGTCGGATAATAACTGCAGCTGCCTGGTTTGACACGATTTTTTCTAACTAAAATAAAAGGTCTTTGTTCGCCTTCGGTTCGGCGAAGTTTAGAATTCGGCTAAAGAGGAGAAATAGGATACCGGAGATAATATTTGGAAGGGTGGCAAGGAAAGGAGCTGTATACAAAAGTGTGAAGCATAAAGTTATAATAAACGTGGTGAAATATGGGTTTATAAAATACAGATGGCGATAAAACTAGTAATTACAGCAGTGCGATTTTTATTCTGATGTCGTTGAAAATTACTATTGCAGTTTACAAACTAAAGCAGGTTTTTCTTGACCAGATCTACACTATTTAGCAACAAATTGTGCTAGTGATTTTCGCCAATATTTAACAATTATGATTGTGTCGACACATATTTTTGCGATTTAATACCTATTATAATTTACAGAATAAGTACAACATGAAAACAATGAAGGCCAAAGACATTTACGCTTATAAAACATACCAGAAAAAACTTCAAGGAAAAATGACGTGTTAATATGACACCATGACTATTATCATGTCAGATAAATTTTACCTATAAAAATAGAGTGGTTTTGAATATTTACCGAGAATTTTGAAACTCGTACTTAATCTCATGGTAGAGGTTGTAGCGATTTTTTAAAACATTTCTAGAAATAAAGCGAGAGCAAGAAAATGATGCCACAGAGAGTTTTTTTTATCACTTCACCACTATGATAGATAATTGATAAAAGCATTTTACAAAATAAGCGATGTGATCCATCAGCTAGTCTTGATAAGGACCTTATTTTGTAGATTAATAGTACGCGCAAATTGAAATGTGACTAATTTAATGTGCTAAAAAAGTTAAGTACAAAGTTTATCTAGAATGTAGCGCAGTTTAAAAGTTATAAAATCAGAAATTTACCTCAGCAACCCTCATATCGGACTTTCCATGAATTAAAGACTTGAATGTACTGTTACCAATCAGAACGAGAAAAACGATTTCTGAAATATTTCGTATAAATCGATAGCTATGGCGTTGTTTACAGAGCTTTAAGGTTACGTCATCAATTAGTGTGAAGTCACCGTTTTCATTGTTGCCAGCTTTACCGGCTGAGTAAAAATCAAGTCACTCTAAGTTTAACATCAGAATTAACACTGAAAAATAATACTAGGCGATACTTGTAATACGTTATAGTACAGTTACAGGTAAGCAGTTCAATTTTGTGATGTACATACACCAGAAACTTCAAAATACACTCACTGACAGCGAGAAACAAAGTGTGGATTGCCAGTATCAACCTATCCACTGTCACTCTAAATCTAAAATCTAGAAACATGCTAGGAACGAAAAGTATTTGACAACAATGTATACTGATGTCAACTTAAACCAGTTTTCAGTTCTGTAATTCTCTCTGCGTTGTGCTCACGTATATATTATGAAGGTAACGAAAATACGTCATTGATATCGCAATTCTTAAGTTCTGTGAAGAGCGGAATAGTTTAGTTATAATGTGTCAGAGAGTGGAGTATTAAGATATATTAACCAAGTAAATGTACACATGCACAAGTAAGTTTGATTTGACAGGTTGCTTTTAACAAAGATTACAGAAGTAATCGAAACGTCAGATTAATAAATTTTGTTGTCAGTGTTATTAATTAATAACAGCGTTTCTTAAAAATATATATAAACACCTTACGTCGTAAACAGCAACGTTTTCAACAGCATCCGGTATGCTTTCCTCAAATACTGTTCATTTAAAAATGTTTTCAATGAAACCTAATTAGAATTTAATAATAAGTTTTCATGGATATTAATCCAATTTCTTCTCAAACGAAATCGGCGAGGCGCCCCTTGTTCTACTCTTTATGTTTTTTAATAAACAAATTTTATCTTACATTATGATTTTGGACAACTAACAGTTCTGTAGGTTTATTCAGCTCGCATCTGTTTTGTTTCTGCACAGATTGGGTCAGACACAGTTGAATTTAACGCAATTAATAGTGGTACGGTCACATATGGCGAAAAGGACACAATGGAAAATAAGAGCGAGACGTCGAACGTGCAGCCACATTTTTTTTGGGGCGACGGATATAAATATCTACGAATGCAAAAGGGTCCCTACAAAAAAACGAACGAAAACGATATTAGTTATGGACGTGTGGAATCTTTTGTTCAGGCGTATTTATCGCTGTAGCAACCCCACATGCGGAATTGAAACAGTGATCGATCTGATCGTAAATTATAATTGAATTTAGCGACGTGCCTGTTTAATTATAGAAGTTACTAGTTGTACGTGACATTTACCAAACGGGCCTTCATTAATCTCCTAAGGAATGAGATACTACTTCATCTATAAAGAAGTAAAGTTTTATCTTCCCTTTATATCATACAATATTCCATCAAATACAGGGAATTCATCCGCGGCGCCGCGACGTGCGTCATATATTATTGATGGCGACGCGTACATAGACCGTCCTTATACACCGGCTGCACAGCTGTATTACGAATTCATATGAGAAACACAAGGGGGGCCTGAAATATTAATCTGTATTTTTCATTTCCGTAGAAAACAATTCCAAACCGCCGGCGTTGTACAGTATACGAAAACTAAGCAACCACCTATCTTCCCTCACAATTCGCTTGCATTCTGATAAAAATATGAATGAATGACTCACCGTTAGCGCCGAACATGCCATGGTGCATGTACTGGTTTTGGGCCCCAAAGGAGTTGTTTCCCATGGAATACAGTTGATGGAACAGGGATTCTTGGTTTTCCTCCTCCGTCTTGATCATCTGCATACCGGCCATCTGAAGGATCTGGAGATGGGCATTGTTATTGTTGTTGACGTTATGCTGCTGCGTCGTAGTGGTCGAATCGGCGGAAACAGACCCACAAGGAGCTGGCGGCACCGTGAATTCACTCTCGTTCGCACAACTTTCTTTACTTGCGTTTTCTAAGTGCAGTTTCACGTTCATGATATGGCTTTTGGTGAAAATGTGGTCTTGTATGGAATATTTGTGTGAATACTTGAAACCACAGAACTTGCAATCTTCTGGCACTGAAGGAGTTTCTGGTTCAGCGGCACCCAAAGCCTTCTGCAGTGCAAGTTTACTCTTCTTTTCTTTCGCTCTTGCATTCTGGAACCACACCTGAACTACTCTCTTAGGTAAACCTATTTCGCGACCTAGCATTTCACACTCTGCCATAGTGGGGGTCTTGTAGTCACCGAATAAAGATTTCATCACCTTGACTTGGACAGATGACATTTGCGTGCGAAATCGTTTTGTTCCCGTACTTCCCGTGCCTTGCTTCTGATTACTTTGGGTGCTACTAGCTGGAGAAGTAGGATTGCTTTCGTCGTCAAAAAATTCCATTGTTTCCGATAAAGAGTCACTGCGCTCGTCACAAAGCGACCTTTCGCTTAAGTCTGTAAGTGGTCCGGGATCACAGATGTTTCTTTCGTGGTCCATGTTCACTTTCATCGGTCTTGAGAGATCAACTGGTTTCGATAAATCAAGCGGGATTTCCCCCTCTTCTTTACACGATTTTATCTCACTCTTGTCGCCGTTTGAAGATGTAGCGTGAGCTTGAAGTTCGCTAATGTACCGTTTCATACTTTCTTCATAATATTTCTTTATTGAGTTTTCCATGTCTGGGTGTAGAGCTGGAAATAACGGCGGCATCATGTTTTGATTCTGTTGGAACTTATTATCACCACCGGAACTAATACTCGGTGATGATTCTAAACTTACTTCTTCGTCGGGTAGAGCGTCTATATTGATTTCTCCTCTTGCACACTGGTCTGCATGCTTAGTGGTCAAGTGAGACTCCAGTGCAGACTTGACTTTAAACAACGCGGGACAGAACGGACATCTTTTGTTTATCACTTGTGCATGCGCTCTGAATTGCCCCTTTCTTTCACGAGCTCTTGTGTTCTGAAACCAAACCTGGACAACCCGTTTTTTTAAACCCACTTCCCTGGCTATGTTTTCGAGCATCTTTCGAGAGGGGTTGCTTTCAATTTGGTATTTTTGATAGAGATAATCCAGCTGTTCCGGTAAGATAGTAGTCCTCAATCGTTTATCCTTAGGTTGGTCGGACACATCGCTTTCAACATCAAAATCATCCACCTTTCTTTTTTGACCAGTAACACTGTTCAACATATTCATTAATGGGTGCTGGATAGGTGATGTTGTTTTGCTGTTTGTCAAATCAGGTACGCCTAAGTTTGCATTGAGCTGTTGCAACTGTGCGTGCTGTTGCAGTATTCCGAAAGGAGAATCCGGTGCATAAGTCGGAAATAAATTTGGATTCATTATGTGGACCAGCTGATGCTCCCTCCATAGATCAAACCGAGGGAAAACTAGATTGCATTTATCACATTGAAAACTTCCTTCTTTATTTTCCGTTGCCGAAGATGTCGAGCCCGGAGATGTGGGAAAATTAGTACCAGAAGGGGTTGGAGTTGTGGGAGGATTTGGTTGTAATGGACTGTGGGACGAACCTTGCACATGAGGACTTTGGGGCACGGGTGGTTGCTGCTGAACTGATTGTTCGATAGTTGTGCTGGAATTTGAATCTTCGGAACTCAAAACGGCTGCGATTTGGGCGGCTGCTGCCTGTGCTTGTGCAGATCGTTTGGCATCTTCTTCTTTAAAACAGTGAGTTTTCTGGTGGCGGATTAACTCATAATACCTTTGGAATACCAGTAAGCATTTCTTGCATTGATAATTTAAACCAGGCGTTCTTTGAAATCTGTTAGCGCCAGCTTCGTCATTAATTCCAGGGGCAGGTTCAATTGCTGGTTGATTCTCATACACCTTTCTTGCCTTCTGACGAGCGTTCTGAAACCACACTACTATAACTCTAGGACTTAGGCTCAACAGTTTTGATAAATACTCCAAATCGTCGTCTTTTGGATAAGCATTGTTTTCAAAAAATTCTTGAAGCACCTTGATTTGGTAATCAGTAAATCTGGTACGATTTGCTCTCTTGCCAGTAGAGCCGCTGCCACAAGAGTTACTACTGCTGCCACCATAATCTCCTGTAGGCGTTAAGCATCTGCTAGCTGCCATGGGTAAGATGCTTTGCAAATTATTTGGACTAGTGAAATTTTGTTGTGGATTAAAATTTTGTTGGTTAAGTTTTGGTGGTGGTAACATGGGACTCGGCAATGTATGGTTAGCCTGGTTCATATTCATCGGAGAACTTGTCGTAGTTAACGTGTCTCCAAGTTGAGAAGCAATAATAGATGTTAATGTCAAACTATTTGGCGTATTTGGTGCTGAAGTTTGCGTCATACTTTGGTTTTCTGAACTGGCTACAGATGTTGCTGGACTATGGGGAGCCGCCAGATTGGACGGGAAGATAGAGGACTTATCATCTTCGGGCATATTTTTGTCGTCGGTGCAGTATTTGGGCGGTTCTTCTTGCGGCTCCTCTTTCATTTCAGTTTTAATTTCGGCATGAAAAGGCGGCTGCGTATCTTTCTGTTGTTTGGCTTGGTTATCTTCAGTACTGCTACCGGAGCTATTAAGTGGCATCACCTTGGCTTCACCGGTTTTCTCATATTCCTCCAAATTAAGAGTAGTTGATGGAGGATTGTTGAAATTGTAAGGGCTGTCTTTGTTTCTTTGGCGTTCTTTGAAAAGGGTATTCCTGAACCAGTGTTTAATAACCTTAGGTGGAAGACCACTCTGTGCCGCCATATCATGAATCTGTTCTTCAGAAGGAGAGTTATTTATATCGAAGTGGGCACGAAGAATCTTTAACTGGTCGTCGGTAATGCGCGTCCTTGCGCGCTTCTGATTCGCTGCAGCGCTAACGGCCTATTTAAAACAAAAACTGTTTACATACAAGTATCGAAAATGGCAACAATCACGGCGCTTTTAAGTTTCTTTTTAGATTGTAGAATAGTAAGCACACAAAGCATTAATAAATTTGAACAAATTGGCAATAAATCAATTACGACAATTATCACAATACAAGGCTACATCACACAAACAGCAATTAAAATAATCAAGAGTCGGATCGTTACATCGGCTGTAATTGTCAGAGCGGGGTATTATAATTATTGCTCTTTCGAAAGCGCTTGCACGATATGTCACCTAAGAAGAATGCTTTCTAAAATCTATAAACCTTATTCAATAGTTAGTGCTCGTTAGGTGAGCATGTATAAGCAAATTTTACCAATAACGGATACGACTAAGACTTGAACAACCATTAGCACGTACTTTTATTGCCGTATACTAATGAGCACCGTCGCCTTTGTTCATGTACAACTAATTTAATAAACACACCATGCCAGGTTCACTAACCATCGTCATTTCTACCTACGGAGATGACTGACATTTGCGACATTTTGCTGCAGGGTGTCACAAATTCAATTCACAAACTAACGGTTCTGTATTCAAATAAGTAGCCTGTTCACATGCAGGTTCTTAACCTAAAACTGACGCTAGTTACAAGTGTAACGTGACGTATTCTTATTGCGGCTGCACTGAAGTTGTTAAAGTGCATAATTTTTAGGACAGCAGTATGTTTATAGCAAATAAAATAATAAAAACGTACGTCGATTTTACACTTTAGAGAAATGTTCACCGTACAATTCTAAAACATCAGTTAATCTAAAAATTGCATTATATTCAAGTCAATTGCATTTAGGATTACCATTTCGAAATTTTCAAAGTTCTGACAAAAAACGGACGTTCCAAAATAACAAATTATACATGCAATGTACGTTTTCCAGGAGTAGGAATAGCGGAGTTTTCCTTTTGAACTAGATAAGTTAATATTTGTTCTAAGTTTTAAACTAATTAATTTGTTGAACTAGTTGTATGTAGTGTAATGAAGACTGAAGAGTAATTTAATCCTTGTTTTTTTAATTTAATGCAATAACGTATTTAAAGTTTTCCATATAAGCTCATAATCAGGACAAATTAAAGAGCCGGAAAAAATTCTGACGGAAGTTCGAAAGTCCGGAAAAATGCGGACGGATGTTAATCCTATATATGCAATGCACTAAACGTTAAGGATTTTAAAGGCAATTAATGAAAATAAATATTTCAAATAGTTACTTGCACTGATTTCAGGAACAAAAGGGATTTGGGCGAGTTAAAGTTTCGAATAACAATTTATACTTGAAAGTAAACAGCAGCAATGAAGACATACAATGGGTGTACAAAGCCATGGTATACACGAAACTAGATAAATTAGGGTGAAATTACATCTCACAATTTTTAACGAAAATAACACAAGGCAACCTTCTCAAGAAAGCTTTTTTTCTCAGTTTCTTGGGTATTCCAAAGTGGACGTAGCTACGTATTTTTCTCTAAAATAGAATTCATCATCGATAAATGTTTTCGATGGTTTTCTGCATAAAGGTAATTTTTAGCGAATTATGTCTAAGATAACATAAATGATATATTTAATATTTATAATTTTAATAACTATTACTCTAAATGATAAACCGCAAAACACTAATATTGAATGTAGAACACGGAGGGAACTGAAATACAATAACATTTACTGGTAAACAAAAAATTGTTTCTCTGTAAATCTTAATTTTCACACCACAAATAAATTTTTGAGATAATAAGTGAGGAACGACAACTTTTGTAGGTCTTTTGAAATATAGACAAAAGATCTGACAAGGAATATATTTAAAATGAAGATACATAATACAGCCATACATAATAGTAACTTAAATTCGTCGTTCACAGTTTAGAAAATATACGTAGCTTACGTAGTGTTTTATGCCAAATAACAGACGGGAGAATATTACACGAAAAACAACAATGAATTAATAATTAATCATGTGGAATGCAACTGCATCCTAATTTCACTAAAATCGTATCAATATGGCCCCTACGGAGAACTACAATTAAATAAATTCCTACAGTACACTCGTTTGCATGTGCACATGTCATTTCTAATAAGCACAAGAAATATATGTCAAACTTATATACTTTTATATCAAATAAGAATTTCCATAAACTAAATCTTTTTAGGAAATATATAATTATACGCTTAGTGTATAACAGATTACATTAAAATGACACTCTAACGTAGGTACAATGACCTCGCTTTCTTGTATTTCTCGCACACACGCAGTGCTATCAAAAGTGTTAATACTTCACAAAATTAACAGTTCTAAATTTAAATAACAAAACGTGCTTGCAAAACATAAGCTTAAATAGGTTAAGTGTTTAATTAATGCCTTCGCTTTAACGTGAAAAAATATTTTAATACTGAAACATCTATTTGCATTTTTTATAAATCAAGCGCTAAAATTAACTCGAATTGCTAAAAGACTGACTCATCCACTTTGAGGATAATGTTTCGAATATCAATAAAAGCAGTGTTGCAATTTCAGTCTAAAAACGATGTGGTAACACTAAAATCAAATATTTCCAATTGGCGTTAACATAAATTTAACATGTGAGATTGACTTTGTTACACCCTGATGCAAGATCGTACAAATAGAGCAATAAATAAACTCACCGCTTGTTGCTGCATCATGGCTTGCTGCTTGGCGATTATAGCCTGTTGATCCTGCGGGCCGAACTGCGACATCGGATCATAGGGCGGGGGCGGCATCATCAGGGGAACCAAGGGTGGTTGGAGATTCATGGCAGCCAAAGCGTTTAAACCAATAGGCAGCCCCATGCCCATCATTTGCATCATGGGATTGAAATTTAATTGCTGCAACTGCATCACATTTAAGGCAGCTTGCATCTCAGACATTTGCTGAGCTAATGCCATAGGATTCTGTGCCATGCTTTGTGCAATCATCGCCTGTATATTGGTTGGTAAAGAATCGGTGCTGCTGGCGGGTGTAGAAGATGACGTCGGCGTCGAAGGAGCAGTTGAGGCAGCCTCTGGCGGCGTTTGCAGGTTTAGTTTGTTATGCAGAATCTCTTTAGACTCGTCGTCCTTTTCCGGTGTTGTTTCCGCGTTGGAGGAAGTGGTGGTTGCGGCGGCGCCGGGTGTGGACACTCTTGGGTTGGTATTTAAAGTTGATGACGTCGCAGCAGTGACAACCACCGTTTTCTTTTCGTATTCGTTCTTGAACTGTTGAGCATACTTTTCTAAGAATTCTAGCGGCACTAAATCTTTATGTACTTCTTCACAGTGAGATTTTAACACCCACACACTAGAGAACTCTTTATTGCAATGTTGGCACGTGGATCTACTTACTTCTGGTAGGTTGCTCTCAACTTCCTCCTCAGCTCTGGTCTCTGGATCGTCAGTCGTCGGTGGTGGAGTCTGCTGCTTCTCTTCGGCATCCCGCTGCCTGCGCCTCTGGTGGCTCTCGTTATATTGCATCACCAGGTCAAAGCCGAAGCTCTCTAGCAGATGTTTGTACATGTGTGAGCCAGTTTTCTTTGGTAAATTCAAACGACTGATCATGTCTTGTTCGTTGGGCGGCGGGCTTTTGGCTTGGCCGGGTTCTTGCGTTTGAAATATGGCCATCGGCCCCGCAAACATACAATACAGTTGCTGGTGAGCGCTCAACTGATCTTGCGAGCTAAATAATGCACCGCATTTGTGGCAGCTCATCATCCCTTGGCTACCTGTGCTAAGACCTGGTGACGGAGGGGTGGGAGACGCCTTGTCCCCACTACAGGGTGCGGGACTCGTTTGCTTGGGAGACTGCATGGCTTCGGGTTGTTCAATTAAACGGTTTCGATAGGTCAATCTGTCCTGCTATCGCMAGGTMCTGTATTTTGCTAGCGCGCGTTTGATGCAGTACGCTGCGCATGTGGATGTCTAACGTACTACCCTGTGTGTACGCCACTTTGCATATGTTGCATTTGTACCGCTTTTTGTCGTCTTCTTCTGGCGAACTGCTTTTTGATGTAAGACTGAGATTTTGTGGTTGCGAGTTTATTATCGGCGACACTGGAGGATTGTTGTTATTATTCTGTTGTTCTTTCATTGCCCTTTTCAGCTTGTGTAGATGACTGACCGAATTGTAGTGCACTAAAAGTATGTTTTTCTGGGTGAAACTTTCTTTGCAAACATCGCATTTATATGGCCGGTTGGGATCCAGGTATTTCTCCATGGGGTAGCTTAGTTTCTCGCCTTTTCTATGTAAAAGGGTTTTGTTGTGAGCGGTCAAATAGTTTTGCCTCGTAAATGCTACTTTACACCGGTGGCATTTGTACTTTCTATTAGGATCGTTGTAACTGTCTTCTGCTATGGCCTGGCTGTTCAGGTAGTCTTCTAAGAATTGTTGATCTTTATAGATAATGCTATCGTCGGAATTTTCGTCGTCATTTTGATTACTATCATCGTTAGTCGTGTTCAGTTCCTTACTGTCATCGGCGTCGGTGGTTTCAACATCGTCATTGCGCAGCGATTCCTTTTTTAAGATGTCATTTGTCGAGCTGTCCAAAACTTGTCCTTGGAGTCCCGCCAAAAGCAATGGATTGTTCATTAAGCTTTGTTTGTAAGCTGCGAGCTCTTCGTC
The DNA here is from genome assembly GCA_025024175.1 of Rhyzopertha dominica. Taxonomy (NCBI): domain Eukaryota; kingdom Metazoa; phylum Arthropoda; class Insecta; order Coleoptera; family Bostrichidae; genus Rhyzopertha; species Rhyzopertha dominica. Next base: position 34,456,028 of record QCXZ01000003.1, on the reverse strand, counting down.
GGTCAATTCAGAATGTACGCTTTCTACGTGTTTGTGCAGAGCTATAACACTTCTAAAGCTCCGTCCGCAAAGAACACATTTTGTAGCATCTCGTATCAAGTGATACTGCGAATGAACTTGCAGCTTTTCCAGCGTTTTAAATGCCAGCGAACACTGGTTACATCTGTATTTGTAAACGTGTTTCTCCGATACAGACATTTGTGTGATAGAATTTTTTGCGTGTATTTCCCTAAAATGTTTTTGCAAAGTCTGGGCTTTATCGAAGAATTGATTGCAGCCCTTTTTCCAGCACATGTATTCAGGTCCACTAGGCGTTTGCTTTATTTCTAGGTGATCTGTTTCATTCTGATGAAAACAAAGTTCGTCAATATTTTTAAATGTCTTTAAACAGGTCCCGCATTTCTCATATTCGCTATCTATGTTATCTTCGCTATTTGGTGATCGCACTTCCTGCTCGCCTTCGATAATATCGCTCTTATCCAATCTCGCTGATTCTTTAGATGACACCGAGTTGGGCGACACCATCTGATTTTGCGACACATTCTGATTTTGAATAGCCGAATTGTTAGGCGTGGGAGTTCGCGATGTGGACTGATTCAGCCAGTGACTTTGGTCAACTAGCATCAGCAGTCGCTGCAGGCCTTCGCTGTTCACCGAATGGATCTGCATTACATGTCTTTCTAAGCTAGTTCTGTCCTTGAAAGCGTCTTGACAGAGCGGACATTGGAAGTTTTGCCCCGCGGCCGAAATGTTAGTGCTATGTTGTGCAAGAACGTGAGCTTGAATCCGCATCTCCGAATCGCTCGCGTAATCGCAATAAGGGCATACATGCTGAGGCGATCCCGCTTCTGAACTTGCTTCGTCGTCCTCTCTAGGTTCACTTTTAAATTGATCTTTCTGCTCTTGTTGATTCGTATCGGAGTTGACGCTGTCTCGACGGTCTGTTAAAACAATGGCACGATGTCACAAAATAGCACATTTATTCATTCATATTACTTAAACAGTTAAATAATATACCATGAAAAAAGAAAACTTATAAAGCTTGAAGCTATTAGTGATGACAATAAGAACAAATGGTTCAGTAAAGTCTATTGTCGCACGTAGCCTGAGGTGCGTGAGTCCACGCCTTTTCAACAATAATGTGGACCGATATAAATAATTGTAATGATATGGTGTATGGCGAAAATATCGTTGTGTATCATTATAAAACATATGGCAAAGCTCTGACGCTTTACCTGAGGGTGTTAAAAGGGGCTCTTTAATTTCATAAAATCCTAGCCTATTGTGTGATATTCCCCTTATCATTAACTCATTGTATTGTGAAACAGTTATGTTAAGAATACGTATCCGAAAGTAATTCTGTGACATATAATGTACAAGACGAACGTGATGTACTTACCAGGAGTCTGTTGTCTGTCCACAGGCCCTGCCACGACGTGGAATATTTCAGCAATTTCGGGTGCCATCTCTTTGCCTTCCGCTCTTCTCTGCAATTGGTGCAATTGTTCCAAATGCAGATGTTTTAAAGAACGTACGTGTTGAAGTAGAGGTAGTCGATTTGTAGCGGAAAATCCGCATAAGGAACAATGAAATACACGTTGCTGGTCGACCCTTAGCACGACAGATCTTTCCACCAGGTGCCTCAGCAGCGCTACGGATGCTTCATGACGTCCTCCAGCTGCGTGTAGTTGTAGCTTGTGAGCGGAGTTCGTATAGTAATCGCAAGCGTTGCATCTTATTTGTACCCCTCCCGGAGCAGATGCGTACTTGAGCTTCCACTCATTCCTGGGGCCGCCTTCCTTCACGTGATTCACGTGCTGCAGTCTTTGGAGATGTTTGTCAGTCTTACAGTGAAGTTGAAAGTTTGCCTTTAAGTTAGTCTTGTACGTGCACAATTTGCAAACATAGTGCCCAGCTACAACAGCTAAAATTTCTTGTTCCCTCAATCTCGTTCTGTCTTGGGCCAAGTGTCTTCCGAGTTCTTCCAAACTATCAGTGGAAAATATATTGCACACACAGCACTGGTAAGTCTTGTCGGGGTCCGGATCGGCCGGCTCCGGAGGAGGTTCCATAGTTTCAGGATTTAAGCCTAAGTCGGAATGACCGGTCATATCAGCAGGGCTGCCATGGCCAGGAAGTTGGCCACCGGTCATCATTTGTATTAATAATGCTTGATTGTACGCCATATCAGCTAGCGCTGCTTCGGGCTTATCACCAAGCGCTGGATACATTCCGTATAAACTTTCAATGTGCTGTTGTGGGTGCTGCTGATGATGAAGCGCCGAGAGTGTCTGCATGTGTTTAACGTTTTGTTGTAGTACTAACATGTTGTGCGTGTGTTTTTCCGATGTCATATGTATTCGTAAGTTTCTTGCCACGTTTGTTTCGTAGTTACACACATCGCATCGAAAACTGGGTTTTGGCTTGTGACCGCTACTGACCGGAGAATGATGAAGAGGTGGCGCTTTAGGAGATGCTTGCCTGGAGTCGGTGTTCGGAGCGCCACCATTTTGAAGCTCTTGCATGTTGTTTAGGTGTTTATCCGATTGCATATGTATACTTAGGTTGCCTTTGGTTGTCGTGGAGTAGTTGCAAACTTCACATCGATAGGGTTTATACCCGCAGGTGTAGGTCTCACCACGCGCCAGACGCGGGTGCGGCTGGCCCGCAATACAATATATACAACTAGTTTCAGCCTCTGGATGTTTCTCTTTCATATGAATTTCAAGGGTTTCCTGGTATTTATAGTGCCAGTTACACTTTGGACACTTCAAAGTCTTACACGAGTTCCGACTGTGAACATTACCTAAACCCGCGGGTCCCAACCGTCCCGACGCCAATATCATTTCACATCGCGCACAGTCCGCGCCAGATGGCCGACCCTGAAGGTGTTCCGGGCACACACCGATCGTGGTACCAGTTAGAAAAGCTGGAGGTGTAGCAAACGGGGGCGAAGGTGACTTGCCCGGGTTGTTTTGTGATGAACACGGGGGAGTTTCGGAGGGTGAAATGCCATCGTTTCTAGAAGGAATCGTGGTAACAGGAACAGAACTGTGGTGGTTTTCGTGAGCTTGCGTAGGACCTAGGGGTTCCAGAAGGGACACCATCGGCCTCTTATCGGCGCCTACGCACTGAAGTATTGCCGAACAGTCCGCAGCCAGCACTTCCTTCTCTGAATCTTTGAGCGTTACCCCGTGTTCTGACTGTGCGTGATTGGCGAAGGACCGCGCAAAACCGAAACTGAGTTTACACACAAAACACATTAATATAGGTTTAACAGGAACTGAAGTGGGCCTGGGCGGTCGAGCATCCCTTAACGAGACGACACGATAGCTGTGTACTGCTGGAAGCTCTGTGGGTCGTGTGGCTTGCCTCAGCAACCGAGAAACGTAGACGGCCTGCAGAGGAGGAACGATTTCTGGTATGACCTGAGCTGCACCGGATTCACTCTCGCTCTCCGAGTCTTCGATGATGTACGCCGAACCGTCGGGGTTGTAGACGATCTTTCCGGCAAACTGCTCTACGTCCGACACATCCTGGTGCGACATAGCCGGCGATGGTATATGAGTCGGCGGTGGTGGCGGCGGAGATGCCCCTGGTGCGGCCGGAGGTGGACTCGCCTCCTGTTCTGGGCTCATGGCGACGACGTCAGAATTCTGCCGCTCGTTGCGGCCGCCGGAACTGAGCTCAGGCGCCGCGGACAAAGTGGGCATCGCGGCGCATCACATGCTCGCCGACTGGACGCCCTGCAACAAGAAATTACCAATATGTTTAAAATGCTCTAATGAATTACTAATGTGAAAGAAAACATTAGATTACTTTCGAACCACTAAATGCTTCTTATTCTGGTGTTCATACAAGCTATGGGCTGTACTGAATGTGCGTAGTATGTAAGAAATCCCTGAATTCAGATAACGATGTATAAAAATTTAGGAATAATGAGCTTTATTTAGGTGCAAATTATCAGTTGATATTTACACAGCTTTACCAAGAAATGATCCGAGAGAAGTAAATAAGATATGAGCACGTGTGAAATTAAATAATGTTGGAGTCGCACGTTTAATAATACTAAGGAGACAGTTTTATCAGAAATCAATAAAAAAATATGCAATCCAGCTTACATTGCTGCATAAGCAACTACATGAAGCTAAGATATAATTTGATTCTTTCTGTACTTTAGGAATACTAATTATCAGTGTAGGTATGCCAAATTCTTGTAAATTATACCCTGATTTTTTTCACCAAGATGTAAGGATATGAAACCGATTTTTATGAAAATCACCAAAATGTTATACTGGGGCTGCCCAAAAAATATGAAACCCGCCTTGTATTTGTAGGCAGTTAAGAGACATTAAATAAACCTCTCAAAAATATATAGTAAGAAGTATTTATCTTATGTGGTTCTCAGCCGATCAGGGTATAAAATATTCAATATTACGTATTGATTAGATTTTTATCACCCTTATTTTTTTATTTTTAAAGATACCTACAGCTTGAATTTTTTCATCAAGTTGTAGGCTATGAAATGTATTTTCATAAAAATCACTTATTAAGGTGTCCCAACAAAATTAAGACAAATCAATGTGACGTTATAGTTAGAGTTGGGGTTGAAATAAAATAAATTTCGCCAATGCAAAATTTTACCTGTCCAGTGTTTAACTGAGGAAAATAAAGAATTTTATTAGATTTTGCTCGGAGTACAAATAACATTTTCAAACGAGATGGATTCTAATTTAACAAATTTTTGTGGACCGACGAATCAGCGTTTTCAACTACATAAAAATTTAGTAGATGAAATACTCATAATTGGGTCCAAGAAAACCCCCGTGTTATTTGTTAAGTTTAACGTCCGGGTAGATCCTCTGGGGGGGGGGGGTCATAATCCTGATCGGTCGAAAACCATTGAAAATAAATACATTTTATTACATACATATATGTATGTAATCAGTGATATTTTTTACAACAAATTTCACTACAAAAAATTACACTGATTTGTCATGATCTTTTGGGAGACCTTCAATAGCATTTTGGTGATTTTTATTAAACACGTTTCACATCCTACTTGATTAAAAAATCAGCGCTGTATCTTGAAAAATAAAAAAGTGAAAGTGCGGTCTAAATCTAATCCCAATATCCAACGATGTGAGTTCGAATGCTAAAACAAGTCAAATGGTTGAACAGCGTCATTTGGACAGAAATTACAAGCCCGTCGAATCTTTCGGCCATCAATTTGGAGCATTGCGTCGGTGAAAATTTCATAATTATGTGTAATTTTGATTATAAGCCGAGGCAAGGTAAGATCGGGCGCCGCCCGGAGCGAGCCAGCATGTTTGCGGCGATAACAATCGACGAAAACATTTTCAAAACTGTCTGGTCAAGCGCGGTACTTATAATTACTAATTCCCACACTGCAGTGCTCTAATCACGGCAATAATTACGGGCTTTTTGTTCAGTTTAGTTCTTAAGTCGGCTTATTCTTCCGCTGATTCTCACGATTGATTTTTTTCTCCCCAGTGCACGAATCCAAAACCAACAAAAAGGGTTGAATTCTTTCGTGCTCTGGTGAATGCAAATAAGCAAATTAACGTGCGTCCACCAATTTTTTCGGCTGGCAGACGCCATTTTGTCGAAGGCATCGCTCCAAATCCCTTTGTTATGCCGTTCATAATCGGGGCCATTAAATAGCCTGGCATAATCGGTATCTTCGGGCTATACGCAATCAACCGAGGATCTAATTAGGGTACTACAGGCGCAACGAAACTTTTAGAACAATATCGGCATCGGAACGTTAATTTTTAAAATTACTTCTCGTACACTCACGCAGGAAAGGAGAAGAGAAAATTGCTCGGAATCAAAGTAACTGTTGCAGCAAGTACTTAATGAGCACTTATTACGGGAAATATATTGATCCATTGGAGTGCTGGATGCGTTAATTTCATTAATCCATACTGAGTTTCCCTGCGGCTCCAAACGAAATAGCTCTTATGTGCAATACCGACGAAATCTGGACGTAGTAATGAGTTGATGTGCTGCTTCAATAAGCCACAACAAAACGCAAAAAAGAATATTTGGTAAAGACAAATTTAATTACTCCCTTCACAAATTCCACTGCTAAGTGTCAATAAAGTAACGTACAAAATGTTGTGAAAAAAATAGTGATGGAGGCAAACAAATGTTCAAAATGTGAGCAGTTAATTTTGAAACTTAACACACTAATCCATATGACACCTCAGAAAAACTGTTCGAGCGAGTAACGTGGGTTAAACCTGCTTGTACTTTTATGTTCCTTCCGAGCAAGTTGTTGAATATCTTGAATTAACGCAGACAAATATAATAATAACAATAACGTATGCTAGTATCAATAAACAAAAAGTTATTATTTGCAGATTCCAGCGAAACAGAAATAATTCAGAACTTTTTGTCTATTGATACCAATCGCGGTTTGACTATTTTATCAGAATCGTTGATGTTCAACAAGTGCAGTCATTTCGTGCAAAAATCAAGACAAGTTGGAAGGATTTGAAGAACTTATTTGTTAGTTGCAAACTAATTGCAAAATCCAGAACGTTTTTCCTTGTTTTCTAACAAATGCTGATTTCGGATTTGGCCTGTTTTTGCACCGACGTCTTCAAATGCGCCCAGTTTGACTGATGATGTCATTTTTGTCATGATAGACTGACTGCTCTGCTTCAATTGTCTCAAAATAAAGCTTTCTTTAAATTTTAAGTTACCTGTAGCCCTCATTTTGAATTTTATGAGTTACTTAATCGACAATCTGCATATATAATCATTCTACCATGAATTCGTTACTTTTGTACTCTACTGGTGACAGTGCCATGCCCAGAAATGTTGTCGGGAGGAGGGGGGACCTACGATGCCACCGCAATGAAATCAGCTGGTTTCAAAAAATCTATTAAATTTATCGATTTTTGACTTTTTCCGCTATTCAAGGCTAAAATGTAACTTTTGTTTTCGTTGTAAAAAGTATGATTCTTCATGGATGTATTGTAAAAGCAAAAAGAAAATTAAAAGTGACTAATAAAACAACTTAGATGAAATGACGAGATTATTAATTAATAGCGATATTAAATTAAGTATGTATGAAGATTCTGGGTTATACTGACATATCCGTTTTTTTCGACATTAATTTTCCGTATATTGCTGATCGATGCGACCGCACGCTATAAGAAGTGGGATTTTGCTGCCAAATATGAAAATAAGAGCGCCACGGCCATCTTCACTTTTATCCAACGTAAGAAATCCTCACCGTAATTTACTAGACCACTGTTTCGAGTAACCCGTCGATGGTTTTTTTGTGTGCAAGTCAACAAAGCAGAAATCTGCAATGGTTGCCAGCGTTGACGTCCACCAGGCGCTTATATAGTAGCAAAGTATAAACAACTGCGCGGTAATTGCCATAAATCGTCTGCACACAATGCTTTATGACTGTTCGCATTACGCTTACCACGCCACGGTGTATTACAAAGACCTCTGCTCGCAGATAAGAGTTAGAATTCTCACGTGTTCTACCATCATCTCGGGTTTTCGTGAAAAAAAGGAAGGGAAGAGACCGGATAGCACCTGGTTGTTATTTTAGGTCGCGTTCCACCCCATGGCGCGTCATTCCCCGCGTTGACCGCCCTTGTAGTGGTTTACTGCCCCATTCAGGCTGCTGACCATTCATGACGTTCGATTCTTTCAATCTATCTTGCCATGGCCCTTGTAAAGAACCGCACGGGAAGCAGGGGCGGAAAACAATCTAGTTTACTAAAAAGTTAAGTACCTACCTACAGGTTTCGAATTTAGCAAATTCCAGTTATGCATTAAGAAGTGTGAAAGGGATCTTTCCGTGTTGAATAAAATATGAGCCGAGATGGATTTTAATTAAACGATGTAGGAAAATCATCACCACAATTACTTAGAATATATAAATACGTATTTTGGTCGCTAATCTGCCACCTTCAGTAGAAGTACAGTAACCGCCTCAGTAAAGTGAGAATTTGGTGAGCAAAATATCCTTAGGTTAAATTCAGAGATTTCAAAAAAGTACCTTACTTCTACTGAAGATAACAACTTAGCCGTCGAAATATATGTATAGATTTTCTAAATTACTGTGGTAATTTCAGTGTTAAATATGAACCAACAGTATATCACCTTTTTAATATTATCAATACAGAAATGAACACAACATGTTGTAAATCACTTGCGGTGTTGTTTCATTTTTCTATTTTGCATACACTGATGTCGGCAACAGTGCGTTGTTGCTTGAAAATTACAGACAGCATAAAATCGTACGGGCTATATAACTGCGGGCGAGATTTTTGTTTTCTTCCTGCATTTAAATATTTGCATTTACCCCTCGGTTCATTTTGTTTATTTGGTGTCATGCAGAGCAAATCTAGGCAAACCGCGCCTATTCCAGAACGTATTGTTGTTCAACATATTGCTGACAAATATTTTTATAAGGCTACTACTTTTGTTGCACGTTTCTTATTTTAAGTTACATATTACAAATGTTTAAATGTCCTAGAGGCAATATAAAAATTTATATTTAGACCACTGCGGAAACCATAATACAGGTTTCTTGGGTATTCCATATTACCTTGTTACCCGCTTGAAGATTTGATTATCACTAACGCTGCATTGTATACGCCTTATTCATCTATAAACAAAATAAAAAAAACATTCGATTTTGAAAGATGTTATAAATCTTTAGAACTTGTATCCAGCATCCTGAATTCTTACAAGCTGTTCTAACAGTGTGAGTTGCCCTATTATGGTACATAATGTGAGTGCCTACTCGAGACAGACTCGTAAAATGTGCGATTACTCTTTATTTAGTGTTGCGATGTGATGTGAGTACAAAATGAAATGTTCTTAGAAAGAGCAGCGCAGGCGCAAAAGTACTACTAACCATCAATCACTTTATTCGTAGGATTTTGCTACAATTAACAGAAAATTTCGTATGTCAACATGTATAGTGGGCATCAAGATGATGGAAAACTCTGTTAGACTGTAATTACTTATAGCCTTATCAAATAATGTACTATAACATTCGTTTAGTAGAAGTAACAAGACCGCCAATATATGGTATTTAAATTAAAAATAATCCGGCAATAGTTTACTAAAACGGATTTAAAAAAAAACAGTTTCATTAATTCTGACACAGGCTGTACGTTGCTATAAAATGTCATTCATATTTTAATTATTTTTATTATAGAAGCAAATAACGAATGCATAACCGAGGCCTATACATTTACGATTAGTACGATCTCGCATTGTCAACMATACCGGCAAGCCTGCCTTTCTTTGTCTTATGTATCGAATTTTACTACCCGTGCTACTTGACTTTTTAATTGATGTCGGGTATGTTTAATGTGCCTGGTCCGATCAGCTCCCGAACTGCAGGTTCTTTGTTTTGGGAACGTTGTTTTGACGAATATTAAATTGACGCGGTACCGTCTCGGGTTTCAGCGAGCGAGACACGGCTCGCTGGAAGGTTCAGCATGCCAACAGATCTCCGGCTAAATCCTTACCTGTCCGACGAAATCGAGTAACGACAATTTTAATTTGTTTTTGTCTTTGAACCTAGCTACTTCTTATTCCATGGGACAAATACTGTACGAACTTAGTGGTAATAAAGCTTTACAGTAGTGGCTGCGAATAAATATTGTCGTGGTATGTGTTCTGCAAGATGTCAGGGAGCAAAAATTATTTATTGTTAAACAGCGCAAAACGATAAACATATAACAGTAGCGTAAAACTTCATATACCTAATATAAGGCATGTTAAATGCTATTGTAGCCCCAGATAACGCAACCTCCTGTTTATTATACGTCCATGTTTCATGTAGCCATTTTTAAATTCAATATTAATAGTTAAAGTTGACATTACTTATCACTAAATGATTTTCTGCACACAGCGTACATAACGCTAGATCCAGATGTTCAAAAAGGTTCCTATAAACATCCTTCGTCTTCTGCCTGTCAAGCAGATTTTTATTTTTATTACCAACATTTCCGCAGTTCCTTTAATAGACCCTTCAAATTACCTGCTTACAGCACATCGAAAAAAGTTTTGAAATCCACTTTTAAACACTCGGTGCCAAATACTCCATTTGCTGAAGTATTAGTTTGAAAGACCATTAGAAAACAGCGCGAAGTGCATGTCAACATAAGCTTAAATGCATGTACTTTGAACGTTTTTTGATGTAATTACTTAAAAAATTAACAATATTTTCACAACGGAAAAGTCCCCGCGTAAAACAGTCTCTTGCGGTTGCCTAGTTTTGTGACGTCATTTGGCATTAGTGCCAATTTCAACCATGGTGTTTTAAGGATAATAAAGCTTATAATCAGTTCTAACAGTTTCAAAATATCAAAAATTAGAGGTTATACATATGCGTCACATCTGTTTTCGATACTAATTTTAAAACTCTTGATTCCCGGAAATTTAGAAAAAAGTTGTTTAAATGTTGCTATTCCGGTCGACGACATAATAGAAGCACGCCTAGGCGCTTCAGTCAACTAGGACTACGACACTAGGAGCTGCACGCGATGCAGCCTATAAAGTTCGTATCTTAGTATAGTATAGTAAGGCACTACTGACCAATAAGAACATCGGAAGAATGAGATTCAGAGCTGCAGAGCCAAGCTGTTTGTTTGGTTGCATAAGCAAAAGCGATCGAACAATTCCGAATACCGCGGAATCCGTAATCTCCAAATGTAGACAAAATACATACAAATCGACACTGATCTGCATATTACCAGCTATGAAACGTTGTTTTAAATTTAGATAAAAATATTAAATGAGGAAGGAAACTGGAATTACGTTGATTAGTGTTAACATTTAGACGCGAAATATAGAAAGGCAATATAAACGTAACATAATAAACTATTCACAGTTTAGACGTACTTTTAATGCCTGCCGGTTATAACGTAAGTATGTCAGCGTCGTCAGTTTTTACACTGTGTTTCCCCACCCGAACATCGACCAAAAACGAAAAAATCTATAGTTCTAAGGTTTAATGAATTATATTATCCAGATCCCCTCAACATGTTCAAGACATTTATTACAAACCAGGTTACAGCCCATTTTGTACTCAAATTTATAAAACAATTTAAACCTTGAATTACTGAAAACGTTTATACTTTGCAGTGGCTGCTTGCTAGTAAGAGCTGAGGGGCTATAGAACGGTAAAATAAAAATTCAGATGACCTTTTGTCAAGAAGTATTCGGAGAATAATTAAAGGCGACACTATGCCATCTACTGGCAATTAACAGTGTCACCCACCCGTCTCTGTACCCTAAACGGTCGTCCACCTTTAGTGGGCGTATAAAAACCGCCAGAGGTCCCCACCGACGGTGTCTGCAAAAAGTACAGTTCTCGGCATAATAGCAATATTAGTCTATACCATGTTGTCTGCATCAGAACAATCTCCGAACAGCTATTTCGGCTTATAATGCCTCCTCGGCAGGGCTCTATAGTCTCACTGTAGACAACACGGCACAGATCACTGTTTTGTTTCCCTCGTTTTTTATTCGAAGACAAGAAATCCTGTTTCATAAAACAGAATCACTGTAGTTGGGAAGAAAAAGAAAAAGTAGCATCTTTTGAATATCCAGGATTAAAACTTAAAAGTCACTTAAATTCAGTTTACTACACAATAAACCGCTTAAAATTGGTAGATGTAGTGGTATTTATGAATATCGTTTTCGTTGTTATCTAATAAGAACTCATTAATTCGAAAGTACTTGAGATTTTAATGGCAGATTGATCTACCCTATTAATGCATTGGAAGAGATTAAGATAAATAGGCTTGTGAAAAAATCTATAAGTATATAGACAAAACACCGAATCTTCTGTGTCCAAATCTCCGAATTTTTCATAAATCGGAAGATGCATTCATGACACACAGAAGCTGTCACTATCAACTTTATCAAACAAATGCTGCACTAGACTGGTAGTATGATTTTTTGGCTGCATGTCGTATTCGATTAGATCCGATATTCATCTTATGAGAATAAATCTGGAAGTACTACAACACTGCGGTTGTTCATCATGCAGTAATGTGTGAGTGCTATCAAACTTCGTATCATAGTAGCGTATTAAAAATAATTGTAAAATAAATGCGCATACCTACGAGATATTTATTGTTCTACCAATATTTCACTTATAGCAATAATTTGCTTGAGAACTGGTAATATCGATAAACATTTTTACTACAAGCGAATGAGTGAATCTATTTTTCCACAGATTTTCTCAGTTTAATACCAATAAATAAAGACCGCAACCATCTTTAGTTGCCATGGAGTATAATATAAGAAATAATGATATGAAACAAGGATTACTCGAAAGAAATAATTTGTATCTTCATGTTCAGATCTCTACATTATGGAGGAGGTGATATAAAAGGGCGCACCCAAACGAAAATAAAGAATTTGTAAAAGTGTAACGTGTGGGTTAGAACAACCTCAAGCAAACAGAAGGTTCGAAAGCGAAGACTAGCTTGAACAACAATAGGAAAAACAATTTAGATGGTATCCGTTATTGTCCGTCGTTATGTAGATTATGGTCCGCAGGTGATATTGGCATGTAGCGTTGGCGCTAACAGACACGAGTCGAAATCACGAATTCCTTATCTGATCTGATAGCACAGGTAAGAAATTGCTTCAAGCTCGTCCTGGAAGGCAACCAAAACGGACGAGATTTCCCCAATTGCTAATTAAGTTCTGTGCCCACACTACACCGTAACGGCACGGCTAGTTACGCTAACAACGCAAAACTTAATTATGTCAAATACGCAAGCACCAATTAAGAGGAAAAAATATTTCATTGTTGCCGGTCAAGTTAATTACGCAGTTTATTAAAACAAACAATAAACTACTAATTATGAGAAACGGTTGTGCGCAGTTATAAGGCAAAAATGACATTACAGCTTTCTAACCTTCCTGGTTTCGAGATAGTGGGGTGGATCAATCAGAAAATCGGCCGGAACAAAAGAACGTCGTGTGCACATTAGCCGTTGCATTGCTACGTTTTAATACAAGTAATGACAATTTGAAATGATTACCGGCATAATTACAGCGCCGCACGCAAGCCAGACACGCACGTCCACCCTCTGTAGACGCCTGCAGGCACGGACTAAGGGATTTCCACACGAAAATCCAAGGAGAAAACATATATCTTACAAAATAATGGAATAACGAGCGTTTTTTTTCAGGAGAAAATTAAAATCTATTAAAAAAAGTATTTAATTTATTCCCTTGTTTGTTTGTAACAATTCAGCATACCGAATTAAATGAGCAACAGCAAATATAATTCAAATAAATATTACGCGATGCATAAAATAACTTACCTTTATTATTGTTTCCTTTGTTATATTTCTATAAAAGATGCATTTATTAAAATAAAAATACATATAGGTATATTATGGTGAGTATTCAGTCCATTCAAAATGCTCACGATAATTTCTTTTTTTTTGAAATTGAGATATTATAATTTCATCTTTCTTGATAAAATATACAAAACATTAGACATTTTTATATTACAGTAGATACGACGCTACTTAGGCATATTTTAGGTAAAAACCGTCACGCCGGTCGTATGAAATATCTATATCCAATCCGGATATCTAATAATGCCGTTTGTGCCCCATATAAATAAAAGAGAAGTATGTTTTGCTAGGTATTATATTTACGCCTCAAACATCTTTAAAAACTTGCACAACACTATAAACAACTAGTATTTTGCTAATTTAAAAATAACTGATACGGCAAGATTAAGTAACTAATTTCATTTATCGTTAGAGAGTACCTATAACACAACAACGGAAGTATATTAGCCGTGCATTTAAACAAGTTCTTATGGTAATGGTGATTAACGTTAGGCATTTTACTAGAAATGTATAGGTTATCTATAGATATGTACTTCGCGTAAGTATTTATCTGCTGATAACAAAATAAGACGAGAACCAATACTCAGAAATGAAAAGGAAAAAGACGAGGGAAAAAGTATACTTGGTACTAAAAAAGGTATGGTATTAGTACACATCTTTATTTAGTTTTACCTATTATAATATAAATAAATAATATTATGGCAGAAAATGTTACTTAATTTATTCCTTTACTCATTGATTTTTAAAAAGTACTAGATAAGTTACATAAAAATATAAACAGTTAGGTACCTATATTAACAGGTATTGCACAAAATAATGCTGTAGGTATATCTTACAAAACTACATATACAAATTAATTGAATAACAGTTTTCTAGCGATCTTTTAAATTAAATAAATAAACTAATATTAAATTTTCTTATTCTCAATATCAATTCATTCTACAGATGCTCAATGGGATATAAATCTTGCAATTGAAGAGGAGTATGTCAGCTACATTTATATAGGTATTTAATAATTTCATGAGTAAATTTTAGGTACAGTGTTCCAAAACTAAAAACATTTATCAAGATTTATAATAGCAAACTTATCTTTTGTTTGAAGGTAAAAGGTTGTCTTTTTGCAATTCTTGCATGAAAAGAGTACTGTTTGAGCATTTACCGCTAACATTCTCAATTTCTGTAGCCAGTCCTGGAACACTTGTTCTTGATCCGGATTAATTTATGTTTAGGTTGTTCGCATATTTCTTTTATAAAATTTTCTTGGCAACCAGATTGGACCTTAACGCTCACACTACCATTTTTATTAAATTTTCTTATTATTGCCTTAAATGTACGATTTGATAAATTAACGATTACAAAAAATTACAATAAAATTTACTCTGAATGCTCAGTTGAAGAATTACATTAAAGGGGTACCTACAGGAAGTTTTGTTTTCACTATATATTTAGTTGCCCGTTTACTTAACACTATAAATAACGTAAAACTCACAACAAACAAAACAGAACTGACAATTCTAACAATAGAATCATAATATTAAATCAGAACAGTTTGTCTCCTCTAGGCTACTTTATAAAAGAACAAATATTTTTTTGTTAACATATCTGTTTCCTTTCTTGGAGGTATGCGTAAGGCATAAATTATTTTGGGCAAATTTTTATTTGTATTTATATATTATTAATAATTAATGAGTATAAACTAAATAAAATAATGGGTGTACTTTTGTGACTTATCGTGTACAAAGTATAGGACTTACTAATCTGTGAAACAAGATACGAAACGATGTAAATCAAAAACAGWAAAGGTGCTGGATCCATCCCTGTCTTGCCGTTTATAGAAGTTATTATAATTAGTGTCGGGCAGTATACTGCCCATTTGTTGAGCCATACATAACTTCGAACACCTCCAAAGGTGATAAAAATCTAAGGTACATTAGATTTACTGAAGGAACAGTCTACGACATGCAACATGCCCGCCCGGACCGCAGCCATCGCGGGTTTCACCCAAAAAGAGAAACTTCTTGGCTTCAAAAGAGTTGCGCGGGTGAAATGACAAATCGACGCAATATCCTTTACTTGGAAGCAGGTTGAAATATGTGGAAAATATTACTTTCGGGATGCAAACAAATGAGGAGAGATAGTGGCGAAATTAATTCCACAGCCGTACACGTGTTTAAGACGCGCATATATTTTAAGTTGGTCGCTCGAAAACAGCGATACCAAATTTAATAATTATCGTATCGGAATCTAGAAGAACTGGTTGCGGCTCGCTCAGGGTGCGACTCCACCGACATACCATTTGTTTGGGTCGGTTGAGCCTAACTTGAGCATTGCTCTCAACTGTCTGCACTTCGAACCGGCGCCTGCAGTAAGTGGCTGCAACCACCGGCTATTATTCATGCACAATGCGCCTACCCGGCAAATATCTGCGTACGACCGGCCGCTTTTTTATTTCCTGATGCTTGCAAATTATATGCAGAAGTGTGCCTAACCCTATTTCTGGTTAGGAGGTATGGAAATGAAGCGCGCGAGCGTCCCTGTAATTTCGTTTTTGTATGGTCACGTGCTCCGTAGATGCATTCCTACACCCAGGGTGGGTTATTACACTTGACGCCCGCCCGATTTGCATACAAACATTTACATAAAGTTAGCACTACACAGCCGCTTTACCTGCAAGCATTCCTATGATATATCCTCTACACCTGAGTCACCAAAGCTGTTTAACTGAATCGAGCACATGAACACAAGCACCTCTCCTGACTTGATGCGAACACAACACTGCGAATGAAAACCCTTGCGATGCGATGGTTACTGTTGTTAATGAAACGATAAAACAAAGCGGGTGTTTTATAAATAATTAGAATAATAATCAAATGTGAACGTGTTTCTAGGCGGCGCGGACAACATGACCGCTCTATGTTTGAACTTCAACTGTTTTGTACTTTACGTTGACAGCCAATGAGGGGCGGGCTAAGGAGGGGATAACACCCCCACCAATTGGCACCTGGAAGAGTGGGGATGATAGTGGGGATGCGGAGCGGTTGAATGCTCGCGAAATAAGTTTAGACTAAATTTGCAACAATTTCAGCTTTCTTCCTTGATTGAAGGAATTTTTGTGCAAATCTGCCGTATAGGTATGATATATACGTGTATTCAATTTCGTCATAATGCAAAGCTTTATATTTATTTAGGTGAAGTTCCTAGCTACGTATCAAGCAATTCAGAAGTGGTATAACTAATTGCTCTGTCACCAACTACTTTCCTACTTAAGATTTTACTACTAAATAAGTACATCAATGAATTACCTTTAATATACTACCACCTATGTATTACGAGAAAAAACTACCAACGAAATATAGTTGCAATAACTACCCCCTATCAGACTTGGGAAAAACTGAGCTATTAAATATTGCTGAAATATGCACAAATCAAAATTATTTTATGTTTAATGTCATATTCTACAAGCAAAGGTGATGGAGAACCAAAAAGTCCGCCTTTGTCTCCAATCCTAACCGAAATTTTCATGTCAAATTTTGGGAAAAATTCTACAACGAAAAATAAATTACCTGATATGTTTATGATATTTATTTTGTGTTTGAACGGGAACTGACAGGCAGTTGGAGATTGTATATTCTTAAAATTCTTAAATGCGCTAACCAAAAAGATCCAATAATTTACGCTAGCGAAAGAAAAGGATCAAGTTCTTGATTTTCTGGACTTATCTATGTCAACAAAGAACAATAAAAGTGACTTTGAAATCCGACATATTCAGATATTATACTCCCGGTAGGCTCAAATCAATCATTGCAAATTAAATATTCCGTTTTCTGCAGTTTAATAAACAGACTTGTAACATACCGCGTAAAAAAGCAAATTTTGAATTGACGACAATTAAATATTAGCTTTTAACAATGAATAGGAGATTAAAATTCTGGAACGAATACTTAAAAACAATATATAGTTAGAATTTAGAATACAATGTTATCATCAATGATAAAGAATATATTCTCACCATAGTAAATTATATTCTGCACATCGAAGTTTAGATACTCTTTTGAAAATGACCGTTTATGGTCGAAGCAATCGTCAGAGCTATCTGATGAATTGTGTGAAACAATGCATGTTCAAAACAATCAGCTTGTTACAAGTTACAATTTTAGTAGCACAYCACGTATTATTGTTTTAGTAAGTAAAGACAGAATTAATAAGTAAATAATAGCCGAAGCTTATTTCGTTGTAAAAATAACTGCAACAGGTAACAGATTAAATGGATACGTGCAATACAATATCTAGTAGATGTATTGCTTGAACCCATGTGTTCATCTGAAACGTTTATCAACTTAGAGATTTGGTATAATTTTCTATCATACAGATAAGAACGTCGTAGGCGTTGTTGTAACTGCCGATTAGGCTTACGAATTTAATAGTTATTATCATATTTGGCACCTAACCTTAAATGAATGTTTCCACACAATTTATGGATCATTAAACTGCATAGTTATATTTGTTAAGCATCTACCACAATGAGTAATGTAGCTAACGTTATGCCATCTTATAATTCTGCCCCTTGCTCGACTTTCAGTTAGTAAAAGAGGAGACAACTGTCAGTACCAACTTACAGGGTACATTCCTTACGAAACTTTACTTTTAAAAAAGCATTACACACAAAAAGTAATTGCCCTATAACACCAAGAAGTATCATCACAAAATATCCTTGTTCGCGCCGATAACTTTTAAAATATTTATAAGATTTGAAGTAACCGGTGAGTATTACATGTTATTTATTTATTTCAATTTAAGAACCAATAAACTCCTCAGTTCTTCAATAGACGTGAAACAAACGCGTTTCGTTTTCATGTTTCAATAATATTTAAAAAGCCTCGACATTGTCTTGGCAACAACTTTTAAAGCATTTGGAAAGAAATTCCGATTGTTAAATATTACCATTTGCTTCTTTTTAAAGAATCCGTGACATGCTGTTGATATTATAATACATTTTAATTTAATTAGGCCATTAAATCAAGTAAGATTTGGGCTCTTACTTTATTATTTGAGTTATGACAGTATGCTAACACACTGTTGAATGTATTGAAGTTTTCTACCATGCCTGAACAAGCATTTATAAAAAATTACGCACCAAACCTTAGTAAGTTTAACACTAGGTATAACCTCCAAATATAAAAATTATTTCTATTATTTATATATAAAACCTCCTTATTTATTTCAGCATAATAAGTGCATTCAAAATGGCATAATTAAAAATCATACGATGTAGGTAAGCTCTAGACGATCTCAGTTCAAGTTACCTAAATCAGTTTAGACCTGGAGTATGTTACACTACAGACTATTTTGCGTAAAAGACAAAATATTGTGTAATACTGCGCGTGTAAAATTAATTCTACAACCACACTTCTTTGCGATTTCAATTAAACAACATGATCTTAACAAAGTATCTATATGACAAAAAACTTAGTTAATCTTTGAGAACAAATGTCACATTAATTATGACACACTGAAGTTTAATTTTATTTTTAGGCAATTTACAGGTGCCGTAAAAATCTTATAGCCTTGCAACCTTATTATAAACAATGTCTTCAATTTAAATATGGAACTCAAAATATGTGGTCATAAAACAGAATCTTTAAGATTTACTCATTTATTTTCTTTTCGTAATATTTATAGTCTCGTACGCATATTATATTATTAATATATTCCTATAAATCGGATTTTCCTTAAATTCAATTTAGACTAAGGTCAATAAAGCAGGGTATGCTTTATTCTTCTAAAAGCTAAGATAGTTCCAGCACGTCAGAATTGGTAACTGAAAATTAAGGACACCAGAAACAAAAACAGTGTCTTCTTCCACATCCATATGTTTTCAAGACGTTGGTCTACGAGGTGTCGCCGTGCTGCGGCGACGCCTAGAACTGCCCAAGACGCTGTATTTTTTCCGTTTCGGACATCTGGCGTGCAGTAGGGGAGGCAGGCTGGGGCGTCGCGACGCGCCAATTCTTACACGCCACTCCGCGAGTTATAGATCTCTAAAAGTTTTAACGTCCTCCAAGGCTCCGTATAAATATAGGACAACTCGCCAGCCGGAAAATCGCGCTTCCGCTCAACGATTTTCTTTTGTCAGACGTAAGGTGCTGCTCGTGTGACGATAATAAGGCGGCCGTTCGCTAACGGATCGTGTCAATGAGTAAAAAGGGCTATGCGATTTTTTTATGAATTTATTGCGTGCTTGCAAAGGAGTTGGCATTACGGGGTTGATGGTAAACAAAATCGCATAACCATAAATATTGTTCATTTTATGGTGGTTCATGGAAGGTTCAATAGAAAGCCGCGCTGTAAAAGTTGTAAATGAGCGAAATGCCTACAATTAAGACCACCCCATCCATTTAGCAAATGCTAGGGGTTGCAAGATGTGCCAATATTTTAGCAGGTACAGGTCCCTACAAGCACTAGAGAAATTAGCACGTCGCTGGTTACACAGCAAGAAATAATGACTTTTCAGAAAATATTTCATATATCAAACATTCTACAAAAGTTTAGAGTATTTTCTTAGTAATAAAAATCTAAAATAATGCCTAATGCAAATACTGAAATGATTAACTTTATATAATTTTCTCAGATAACCACATTTAGAGATGTTGCTTAGTTGCTTTCTGCTATTTTTGATAAGAGCTATTAAAATTGTTCGTATAACTATCGGCAAGTAAGTACCTATATAATAAAAGAGAAAAAACGACATGCCGAGAACTATGCAAATAATAGTATAAAGTAAGAACGAATAATCAGAGACTAGTAGAAGTATCATAACAATAAGATTTTACATACTTATATCTACAACGGTGTCTTCATATGTGTAGGTAACCACTATAAAACTTTGCAAGTGTTTCCTCATGCATGCAGGTTGTCGAGAGAACCTGCAATATTCAATTACTTCATAATGTTAATGATAAAATTCATATAGATCTGTGTTGTAACCTGATTGAAATATTCGCCCCTAAAGCTGCAGAAATCAAACTTTATTATTACAACAACTTGAACCAAGCTTTACACTTTTTTATTTTCTCGAAAAACGCTTATCGTATCTAAAAGAACTTTATTCTAGGAAAATAATTTGGGCACATAAAACATTCCGCTATTTACCCATCCATAATCCATAATCCATAAAAAAATATATTGGTTAACCTCACGACTTAAAATATTATTGAACCAAATTTTTATTTGAATCATTTTATAAATAAAGGTGCGCTTTTCTTTCTTTCACAGACTAACGCGGTTTGGATACCCTGTACAATACAGTACGGTATCAAAATTATCTTTCTGTAGTCCTACTTATAACTTATGTCTCATATTTTATATAAAATAAACGCCATATTCAATTGGAACTTATAGAAACATATGCTTCCCAAATACTTCAAAATAATTAATTACTAAAAAAGGATTTTTTTCAAATTCTTTAACATAAGAAAATATATTTTATGAAACCAATAGTGTACTTTAAAATACCTATATTGTCAAAATAATCCCTAAGAAAAGATAAACAGGAAACATCTGTCAATGTGTGTTTTTTTAATTAAATAAAGTTATTCTACTGAAATTTATTATATGGCATTCAGATAAATCAGCCCAAGCCAAATTGAGGAATAATATGCAAATTAAAACATCTTTTATAAATAATTAAAGATGGTTCAGACACAAGAAAAAAAAGTTACCTAAACGTAATATATAATATTAGGTCTTTAGATATATCATACAAAAAAAAAGACTTGGAAGACGGAATTTTATGCTCTAGCGGAGTCAACGAACCTTTTCTTCTGATACTTTTTGAAGTCAGTTACAAATATAATGTTATTGTACCTGTATGGAAAAATCTAATTCTTTGAATGCAATTTTATGAAAAAATAAGATGTAGTTTGCGCCAATTAACTATGTTTTACTATTTTGTTTCCAACAATATACCAATAGTTAAATTTCGTCACAAACTAGGCTGCCTTTGTCGCTTTGATTAGATATTTAAACAACTTCTATTTCTATGCATTTCTAATTGGGAGCTTTTGTAAAATTGGCCCTGAATCCATACGAAATTCAAATCTTTCTGCACATTTGCTCCAAACTAAAATCTCGCCATCACACGCAATTCTTACCTTCTGCTCCACCAATTCACGCAACTTATATTTTACAAAAAAGAAATTGATGACTTGCAAGCATTAACTTCAAGACGTTTTCGTTTTCCTAATAATGTAGAATACTTCGGATACCACTATCAAAGGTGCGATGAATTACTATAACATCGCAATTCTAATAATGATTCACTGATGGTGGTCAGAGAAAACCAATTTATTTTAAAATGGCTATCAGAAGTACTGTACCGAAAGCTTTTAAATACTGAGTAAAACGAGGATAGTAACTTTATTTATTTTTGTATAAAAGTATACCACAAAGAACACTCAAAAGTTTTGTAGCACAACTAAATATGATCTGAAACAAAACTGATTAGATAGTAACATATTACATGTTGATAAAACCGTTTTAGTTTGCGAACATTTATTTTTTAAGGAATTCTATTTGATTTTTTATGCAGAAGGAAGACATGGATGTCCTATATCTGAATTTAAATATAATATGCGTTCTGTCGAGATTAATGAATAGGCAGCATAATTTTGTTATATTTATTTATATAATTATTGTATATCAACTTACGATACACCTTATCGTTAATTTGAATATTGTATAATGGTAAAATTAAACTTCTAGGTTTCGTTATTGCATCAGCGTAAGGTACTTGAAGATGTGACTTCCGATTTATTTAAGTCATAATTACTATAATACGCATATAGATATATTTGTTTCAATATAAGTAAGGACAGCCACATGGGTAACAAAAAAATAAAGCACACAACCTAAAAACTATTCTATAGTATCTACATATCCAGATGTAATGTTGGTACTAATTTTCTTTTATTATTTACTATAGTTGTCTATTATTTTGTACTGAATTTTGTACTTGAGGTTATTTATCTTTTTGGAAACACAATATATTAATAATAATAATGATGATGATAAAAATGCCTTTATTCGTGGTGACCAAGCTATAATAAAAAATACACCAAGAACTGAATAATTAAATAATTTAAAGGAATATAATACTGAAATGACATACTGGTATCAACAAAACGGCGGAGTTCAGTTGCCTGCACCTGCTCTTCCACTCAACAGTATTATTAATTCCAAACCATCAGAAACCACTCAGAATTTATTAATCCATACGAATCTCCTCTAAGTAAAAATGTGTGCAAAAATGGAAGTTTTCTGGCCAAGGGGTAAGTAACAATTCGCGACTTGAACACAATTCATAAATATAGGGTTAATCAAAAGTATGGAAAACAGACTTATTTCTGTAAATATGAACTTTACAGCAAAATTTTCTTAACAATTAGCATTTTTTCATTCCTTAGGCTGCCTTTTGTTTCCGTATCTTAATGCATTTCCATTACTACCGAAGACCTTATGTAGTTTATCACAGAAATTGCGCAACGAATTTGTAGTCAGTTAGGCGGTAATTCTTGAATTTCGTATCTGATTCTAAATTTCAGCTCATGAAAATTTTGTTGAAAATTCTTTGAGTACGTAACTCTTTAGACGACTACAAAAGAAAAATCCAGTTGTCCTAAATTAGGTAACCTTACAGGCTGTACAATAGTTTTCCCACATTCTATCCACAGACCTGGGAAAATGCAATAACTCCAAAATGTGGCGGAGCGCCGGCTTGTCGAAACCAGACATTGCAGTTTGGCATTTCTCGACGATTTTCACCAGGATATTCGAACAACCGACGATTGAAAGATATTATTGTCCAAAGCAAGATACGTGGTTGATGAAGATGAGTCATCCATAACGACAACTAATAAATCAAGAGCTTGATCTTCATCAGTAGCCGAGCAGACTTTTAAATTTTTTAAACTAACTTGGACAGTGTGGATTGTATGAACGTTACTAACTAAATCACATACATCCTGCTGTGAACATTATCTATCAACATAGTCAATTTCAATTCGTGCAGTTTCTACCACCTACATCATGTTTGCAAATTAAAATAAAACTGCTATTATTAAATTAATTTTTTAACTTACTGAAAGGTACTTCAGCTTAGTACGAAAAAAGGGGGAAAATAAGTAACTTGTAAAATTTTCATCAAATGTATAAAAAACCTGTATTGACACCTTTAAATCCTGCTATGATAACGCTTTTTAAAATTTACAAAAATCATGTTACCAAACTATATTAAATAAACACCAATCCGCAAAAAAATCGTTTACTGCTATTAAAAAGAATTACGCTACGCTAAGTAGTGAAATATAATTAGCAAAGAAAAACCTTTGTAAAGTTTATATTTACAGAAATAAAGCGATTATTCCACGTTTTTGAAAAACACTGTTTAACAGCCCATTCTTATTCATAAAGCTCTTCTGTGATGACAATATTCTGTAATAATCTCTATTCCAGATAGGTGATTTATGTTTTAAGCATACATTGATTTCCGTTAAATGATATTGGACATTATTAAACTGAACCACACAATTTATGGGAGAATAACAGAAAATGGACAAAAACGTAAATATTGTTCATTTTATGTACAAAAACCAGCTCAGAAAAAACCGTAAATGTTACATCCCTTATCCTTACATGATTTACATCATCTATTCTCTACAATATTTCCTCGGCATGCAAAACACTTCCTTACAATCAAATTAGATTATTGTAATTTAGCATAATAAAGTAATTTTTTACAAACTAAAAAAATATCGCAAAATCCACGATAGGCGAAAAAAATTAAAAAAGCGCTTTTCTTTTATTTAATATTATTCATTTACAAAGACCGTTTGCTGTATCAATATATCTAAATATAAGGGAAAATTAAATATATTTGGAATATAATAGCGGCACCTACGATGCGAAATGTGCTGCCTCATTAAAGCCCGAATTAACATAAACCTGCCCCTTAAATTCACGCTGCCGCTTTTCCCGCAGAAAATTCGCCCTCGAGTGTCGGGTTGTTGGCGGCTCTCGGAATTAATAACCCAAGAAAAGGCGCCGCGGAAATCTAATGAATGTAAATTACGGATGTAATTGCCGGAACAGGTATTAATTAATTAGACAAAAGAACGCGTCGACATCCGTGTAAACACGCTGTGAAATTATGACAAAACACCGGCATTACGAGCCTAATTTAATTAAAACTATCAGCGCTCCTTTTCGTACCGAAACATACCCAGGTGATATCTGATCAGCAGCGCGACGAACCGTAGCTTCTTCACACACCGACACCGGCGGAATCACACTTTTTTGTTCATGGATCCTGTATTTATGTTTATTTATGTTAATTCTTTTCTTCGCTATATGATGCAGTAATGCAGTTATGAAGATTTAGGCAGTTGTATGATGAGGCTTTATAACATAAAATTGTGGGGGGTCTCATCAATAATTTATTTATGAAGCTGTACGTTTAGAATAACAACTACCTAATTTCTGAGATAATAAAAATGGTGCACTAAAAACAGAAACGAATTATAACAAGTTCTAGAATGCGAAGACTTTAAGGATATTTCATTTATATGTTTAATATCTGCAATTTCAACGTACATCCAAGTCAATCCCCAAAATTTCCAATGCTATATACAGGGTCGGATTTACAAATTTTCCGCCTCTAGGCTAAAAAGAATTTGCCACCTTTCTTTTAAATAGTGCATTGCGGGAGAGAAGAAGAAAAAATAAAAAAGGTGTGAAACCCAATTTTGCACTTTTCTAAAATATTATGCTGATTTTTCTGCAATAGCCAACAAGTCTGAGAAAAGCTAAATTTGTTTCATACTTCTTAGAATCGGACATTATTTAGTTGCTTTTACCTTGTCCGACTTGCGTTAAGATTCTAAGAAATTCGGATTTATTTATTTATGTAAATTTAATGCGGTTTCGCGGAATATTTGGAAAACGGTTCGCAAATTGTTAATATGCTCTTGTAAATGTACGCTAAGAATAATTATGTCGTCAAAACAGACGAGACATGATCAATTTTAGATTCCTCTTAAAATACATATTATCCATCTACCTTTGAGAGGTTTCGGGAACATTTTTTAGACCAAAGGGCATTCAGAAGATATTGGTGTAAGCCTGTAAGCAAATTATAAATTCTTTGAAAATTCACATTAAGGTCATTATTCCAGTTAACTTAAACTTAATCTCAAATAGACGGGAAAATGACATAGCTTTCAAATTTAAGAAAAGGCAAATATACTGATTATTTTGTAAGCTTGTACAAGAATACCATACATACAGTTTAAAATTTCATGGTTTCCGAAAGATGTAATGTAATGATCAGTGAAAGCCGAAATGGACAAACTTGAGGTCTTTACAAGAGTTGTCATTCTACAGCACAGCGTTAAAATTTTATTAATACAACCTCGTGTAGGTGTTTCGTAAAAATGAAAGTAACTTCTTAGCAAAGACCGTAGCTAACTTGAAAGATTAGACGACAACTCCTTTATCTCTTAATATTCTAGTATGTTCTAAATGATGCATTCGTCTCAGGGATATTACCTCGCCTCCACCAAAAGCTCGCTCCTCACGATTCTCATTAATCTGAGATTAAAAGCGCCGTATCGATACGAGGTCGGACTGCGGTACTCACGTCGCTGATTGCATCGGAAAGTGTCACCTAAGACTTGCTAAGTAGAATTCAAAATCAATAAGTATTCCATTTCTTGTCTGTAAGTGTACACTTCGGAGGGAATCGGCTGTGGGGAACAACCGGTCGGAAATGTTCGGTGATAGATTTTTTTACATAGGCGACGCCTCAATCTGCATACAACGGCGTTTTGTTASGGGTGCATCCACTTCTGATGTTTTAAACGTTATCCAAACGGCATCCGTGGCTACAAGAAAATTTTCAATTGTGCTTACTTTACTTGAATTTTGCTATAGAGGATGTCTGTCTTTTAAGGGTAGATTCTCCCATTTTATTAATAAAGACACTGTTTGGGGCTGGGAAATTGCCAAGTTAACATGCAAATTAACCTTTTAAGATGCAAATTAGGTAATTACCTGAATTTCCCTCTTCTCTCTGAACATCTGATACTGCGTGGAAGGCATTTCGCGGTGGTATCAGATTTAACTGGTTTTCGATATTGTTCTGGCACGATTACGTCCTTTTGTTTACAAGAAAAAAGTTAGGTAATTATTAACCAGCAATTAAGTAAGCATATTCGGCGTAAACTTAGAAAGCCTCTGCAAACCAAATATGAAAATAAAATTTCGTAGGTAGATACAGTATCAATGGTGTCTCACTTGGACGTAGTAAATACGGTTATATTAATCTCATAAGGTCTGATCAGCAAATCACTCTGTATGGTCACACTTAAAAACCAGAACTGCAAGTGTTGTCTACACACAAGCTTAATTAATTACTGAACTACATTGTTGCTGGATGTAGAGGAAATCATCAACGATGCGTACTGTTTTCGATAAACAGTATCCCACCGTTCAATATTAATTGGACTTGTAATAATATATGTAATTACTACAAGTTTGTGAATAGTTCAGTACCAAACCGGCACTTAAACATACTTATAAGGGGTTTTATATGGATAGTTTCCGTTTCTTTTTATGCCTCCGGTGGGAAGTGTTATAGTAATTTCTCGTTACGAACTAACAGTAATATCCAGTAAATATTATACTGATTGAGTGCTGGGTTATTGTGGGAATATACTTTTAATTGAAAAGTCGTTTGTTTTACACGCTGGTAAAGTTTAAATTGTTATTTATCAAAATACCGAAAGCTTCGGTGCTGTATGAGTATACTTAAGAGACCACATATTCCATTTAAATACTTCTTTACTTGTTTATTTTGTACACATACATATCTTATATCGGATTTGTGAAGGGCAGGTGTCTGACACGTTTGAAGGGGTAGGTTCCTAAGTGGACGTATACGAGATACGTTTCAGATTCAGTTCATTTCCTAAACTGTTCACAGGTGAAGTACTGTATTTGCTGTATTCTTCCAATAACAGTTATACGCGGTGCGTTGTGAAACTATTGTCTTATAGAACAGAGATCGAGAAAATACATATTTTTAATTGCTATTATTCTTCAACAGTATTGCCAAAATTTGTTAAACCTCCAAGTTTAAATCCTACTTGTAAATAAATTATGTGTTCCTGTTTTATTTCTGTCCAAATGACCCTGTAGTAGTTTATTTTAAAATAAATCGAAGATAAGAACTAAAAGGTCACAATTCAAATTAAATCTGTACGGCTCTGGGTTCGTGATTAAATATTTTTTTCTAGGAAACAATAATATGGATTCCTTATTAAAAAAAATCAGAAAAAATTGATAAGACGCAGTACCTTTACAAAGGGAACAACCCTATTAAATATGAGTACCATAAGTCAAAACACATATATTTTTAAATTTCACATTGTTACGCTGGAGACACTTTTATATTTTAAAGCTTTACGCGGCATAATATGCTGCAGACAAAGTGAATAACTACAAACATTCGTCCTTCACTTCTATTTGGCGTTTGAAGTAAACCTTGGTTGGATTTTCACCTTCTTCAAGCTTCTTGAATCCAGTAAACGATGGTGCACGCTTGAACGACAGACCGAATTGTCCATCCCCGTGCATAGGTAGGTTGTGTATGGTCGTGGTGCAGAGGGACCGTGAACAACGCGTATGAGTGGGCTCCAGCTTTAAATGAAAAAGTGGTTTTTCACAGTCGTGTCACGCATGGCCAGTCAGCCATCCGCTTGATGTATTATTTATCAATTACATCATAATAAAGACGGATTCGAAACAAAATGGTTTCAGAGTACGAATTTGGCATGACGTTCGATGATTGTCCTCATCACATGCAACGCGACTGACGGCGATTTCATAAAGTTTATAATAAATTGATGGCGGTGAGTCTAAATGTCACAACGCTAAATCGTGTCTGTCTGGAATGCATCAAAAATTAAATGCAATAATACAACAATCAAGCTTCGCTTAAAAGCTTTTAATAATGAACAAAAGAACAAGTGGATCGATGCTATTCCTGAAACTACGTCCGCAAAATATTTATATAATATTAAGGCCGGTATCCTATAACGAATAGTGCCTGAAGTATAATGCGCCAGTTTATAGATTCCATAGTAACCTTTCAATTAGCAATAAATAAAGCATTTTAATTAAGTATTGGGTTAAACGTAATTGCTGTAATAACTCTGACCTATCATGAATTACAAGTTTCTATGGAATAGCGCATGTCCTAGAGGAAGGCAGCTTTCGCAAGAATCAAAATTATACCAACAAGCTCCTCCTCGACTGATGTAGTATCTACTTACTCTTTTGTTAATTCCAGTTCCTTTCATTAAATAGAAGGACCATTAAATACACCACATTTACTAGACATAAACAAAATTCAATTAAAAAATCAAAGTAATAAAACTGCTAATTCATCATTTCTTGTTTCATTTTTGCACTGTTTGGTGTTGTAACTCATATCTATTTAAAGCTTATACTGCATGTCAATTTTCGTGTTCTGATTTTGTATCATCATAATTTTTGTTTCATTTGTATTTATTATCATTTCCTTAATATATATAATCCTTAATGCTTCACGATCGAAGAACTTTTGTTGGCAAATACCGACGTTTCAGTTTTGAAACCAGCGATATACAGATCTTTTTGATGGAGCTTCATCCCCAAATGGAGAAACTAAACGTTCCATGCATTGTTGTTGAGTCAAACCACAAGAAAATAACAGTATTTAAACGACTCGAATACTTAAAAAAGCACAAAATCGAAACAAATTGTGATTTTTAAAATCGAACAAATACATTAAACCTGTGACAGATTACATTCAGGAGGCATTTTTTATTATTAGCGCAATCCGGCCGTCTAGATTCGCGAAATTTGTCGACTACTCAATGCTGTTCTACTATTTCCAATTCTAGACATACATAGAAGTGTAAACCTCATCGTAAGCAAAACTTATAATTACTGTAATGACTAGAATAGAATCTCATTGCCGATTCAGTCACAGCACCGACGACACTTGCGTCAAGCTTTGTATCGAAGCAGACGTAAACAAAGCAATTAAAACGATTATTTCGTTTAATTATTAATCACGGTTTGCCGTCCCGTCCGTGGGAGTGTCGGAACAGGATGAGCCTCTGTCAACATGCTTTAAATATCCGGAGGCATTCGGGTTCGGGATTCTGACGCAACAGGTCTCTTGTTAATTAATAGCGAGCATCCCCTTAATTACCCCTTTCCCTGGTCCATTATGCAAACTCGGTTACGACCCTCTCCCGCCGCTAAATACATAATTACTTACTTCTAATTGACGTTTATTACGAAAAGGGGTGTTAATGAAAGATTTAAATGTTTTAAGAAAATCTCGGGCTTTCCTCCAGACCCTTTAAAGTTGATTAATTGAAAGGGGCAGGCTAAAAAGCGTTTTACAGGCGGAGGAATGACTGCTGATAGCCGACGGTTTCTTAGAGATTACTTTACTCTTTAGCAGCGTTGACAGCGGGATTTTGAGATTATAAGTTGTATTTTTAGCACTGCCTAATTAACACTTTAGAACAGTTTAAGGGATTAGCTTTCGGCGCTGTTAAGCCAGATTTTCTTTTTTAGTTGCGGTCCTTTTGGAAGCTTGACATTGTTGAAGAAGGGAACTCTCTACACTTGAATATTGCAGAGGATCAGTTTATATTACCGATAACTTATAAATAGTTACCAACGATGATTTTGCGCTCAACATTGTTAAAATGTATGCATTTGTGTTGTATGATTGTTTGTGGGTATAACGACAAAATTTGTTAGATGCAGAAATATTTTTAAAGCCTTCATAGTGCAGTTGATAGTGTGTCTAGGGCTAAACCAGGAGGCCCGGGTTCGAGTTTCGGTGAAACCAAAATATATTTTTCCATTTAAAAAACCTTATAAAATGCATTCACTTGTTTCCGACATTTCCGTCCCAACACAATGATTTGCATGATTAATAGTTAAAAGATAAGTTATAATACAACGTGATTTTGAAAAAAATGTCTTAATTAAACTGCAGCATTTCAACAACATCTGAAAACAATATACGTGTATTAGTAGTATAATTTATTTCCTTTAAAAATAAAAGCCCCACAATCCGGTCCCCATTCGGCTTCACTGACTTCCAAAAGAAACACAATCATTAAGGAAAAAACTTATCGAAGTAAAAAAGCTAAGTACGTTGGAATAGGTCAGTATGGGACAAACACAAAAAACACATAACTTCATCGCAAAAGATCAAAATGTAGTCCAATACCTATTGTCCATGCAAAGCTTGCACCCGACACATCATGGAGACTCGCACTTGACCGTTTATCGGATATAACCAAATAATAATCTAGTGCACTAACTTATCTCAATCTACTAGCAGCTATAAATAGTGGGTTTTCTTTTAAATGACCGATAAATCGCCAATCGCTGAATGTTTTTCATCATACACGTACGTACATGTTCGCGTACAAATTCAGTCTCTTGTAACTTACAAACCATCGTGAAAATAATAAACTACCATTTATCTTGAAATGTTATGAAGTACTATGGGTTTAAGCAGAGACATCACTTTCACAGTCACGTCTGCAAATACTTCAGTGCTTATATACCGTATAAACATCTTATTGGTATTTTATCAAAAAACTTGTTGAGCGTTCTGAAAGGCTGCATAAAAGTACATATTATTTTTTAAATAGCAAGTAGTTGATTTTTGAGCTTTCAATAAAGCTTTAAGTTGATGAAAAATACATTTAATTACTTGTGGTACTTGTTAGCTGAAGTTTGCAGTAGTTAGTAGTATTAAAATATTCTATTAATCTTCTATATTTTTTGTACATGAAAATACCAAATTTTTAAAAGCATGTCTATGCTATACTGTCTGCACCGCAACCAACTACAGATATATCTATTTTGCTATTTACTAATTTTTAAATTGTGCTATTTTAATAAGAACTACTATAAAATGGCAAAGCTACAAGCAATTGCAAGTTTGTTAATTTATATTTTATCTAGATTGAAGCTCGGTCGAAGAGCTTATAAAAGTCAGCTCTCCAATACAAACAATTTAAGTTAATAAAAGCTTCAAAAAAACGGAAGCCGGAGTAAAGGTAAACCCAGAATATTTGATAATGTCATTGACTGGAACTTCTGTGAACGAAAATATCGCTGTTATCAACAATAATATACATATATCTCGTACGAGAAAATGCTGTTCCGCAGAATCATACAAAGCATGTTTAAAGTCTCTTCCCCACTCCCTCTTGTTAACTTTTGAACGCGTTATGTTAAAAGGTTGTTGGGTTTTTAGTTCTTTTTAATTAAACAAAGTAGATGAAAATTACGCTTTGTAACTGGCTGTAGTGGCATTTATAAAACAATCATTGACTTGTCACTGTGTGCAAGTTCCCTTCAACTTTGCGAGTTTGATAAAGTGGAAGGGGTTTATACTTTAGAAATTTTGCTATTAGAGCAAACAAGAGTCTAAACAAGGTAGTGGGTTGTTGTCGGTCCTGATCCTAGGAAGGCCGAACACAAAGAGTGAAAGATACAAAACGTCGGCGAAGAACCTCAGCACCTCAGTCCAAGATCGTTAGACTTTTGGTTGTAAGGAGACACATCGCTCCTTACGAGGGCGTTTGCAGAACAATGTTTTGCCGAACATATAGGGATGCAGACCATTTATCGTCCAATAAAAAGTACCGTCGTCATGTGGTACTGCCATTACCAGAGAGCGTCGGCATAACCGACTGCAGTGATACACAAAACGAGAGTAATGGAACCAGGAATGTGTTGTCTTTAGCGACAAATGTAGATTCTGTACGCATCATGATCGAACATGTGAAGGCAACGTAGTGTGCAGTAAAGGAGCCCAGCGTTATATTAAGGAACTAGTCAAACCACACGTTTTTACTTACTTCAGGACTCTCCCAAATCAATTTTTCAACAAGAAATATGAAGCCAGATTTACTTTGAACTGGATAATTTGAAAAAACGTTAGTAAGTTTTATCATCGGTCACGTTGAGACATATGGGTAGAAGATTAAATAATTTCCGCCGTCATCCACTTACTCTGGCAACACATCATGATGCTGCACCCATAGGCTCATGGACAATTTTAGAAGCATCGGTCGAACAGAACCTGAAATATCCTGCTGGTTCCATACTTTGTAGCGACCCTGTATGTCAATCAGTATTTAATAACTTTATACACTAGTTTACTATAGGGTAAAATTAAAGTGTGATAGCACAGATGTGAAACTATAGGTAGATATCTACGCATGTAGGAAAGGTTCATAAGGTTATGAACTTGTTCAAAATAGAAAACAAAATCCTTGCAAAAGATGGGAGCATATAATATAAGTAAACAGGCAAACACTAGTGTATTTGACGACGCGACGCCTGTGTAGCAATTCGGAGTCTTCAGTTAAAGTATGCTTGGCTATTGATTTTGTTCAATAGACAATATATAGTAGTCTATGTAAAATGAATAATTCTTTCTTTAAAATATTGTTTTAGCAGTGTGTTGAACATTGGCACTCGCATCGAATAATGGTCCACTGAATCGATCGACGTCTTTCATCTAACAATTCGCTAGAAGCGCCCACATCGTTTATAACAATTTTCAGCTCGCTTGTTAAGAGTAACGCAATCATGTGTAATCGCAACATTTAGCATTTTGATAAGTGTAACTCATTTACACCGCTCGTAATTTATTTGACAGGACATGCGGCGTATACTACAATTATACCGGTCATATTTCCAGCACCGGGATTCCATGAATAATTCATAAAATATTATTTAAACGCTTGTATTATGACATTAAAAGGACGTGTGCTTGCCTAGTCCAATCTTTAACTGAGTCCTTAACTGAAATCGAGTGTGGCTAATTTTAAGAAATATCTGTAGCTATGCTTTGTAACAGCATCGTATATGGATTAGGTATAAATAAAAACAAACAAATACGGCAACAGCATGTTTTTATCAATCGGTAGATGAAAGTGTAAGTTCATTAGTGACTCACACCCAGGTACGTTTCCAAGAAGATGGAAGTACTGATTCTGGAAGGAAGTCGTTTGAAAATAAGGTGTGCAGGTACTATAGCTAAAACAATAAAGACATGACACTTTGACTGGACATGAGTAAAGTTTCAACACAAGAGAAGTTAAATTTTATATGCACGCTGAAGCACATTATTCTTATACAAATTACCACGTATGGCAATCGTTTAACGAAATATGCAGCTTGACCAAAATATCCATCACGACAGTGCGTAAGTTTGGCATAAAATAGACTTGATTGCGTTTGACTTGTCAGTACTCAGAAATACAAAAAGCATCTTTGCAAAGAAATTAAACGGAATCATTAGTTTTTAATAGAATAAAAGTATAAAGAATATGTTGAGCAAATGTGGTAAAGTTAAAAAAATTAAATTGTGAACATACTATTCTGTAAAAATAATGAAAAATTAAAGCAGACATGTACACAAGAAAATAAAAGTAAATCTTCGAAGATATCGCCTTCTTTATGAATCTGTCCTTCACTTCCTAACTGGTGGATGGAATTTTACTTTTTAAATAATCCCGTAAGTAGTAGTCAAGTTTAAATATTCTCGAACGATTCTCAAAAAATGGGGGGGGGGTTGATCCACCGTCTTGTTGGTTTCATATCGTGTTATTGGGGAGATGTGTGTCCTCTTCAATCAGGTAAAACACTGCAGCGCATTACCTAAGATACTGTTATGGTTATCTACAATGCCAGTTCAAAATAATTTTTTTGAAAACTGACTATAGGTTTCCATTTTCTAGAAAAGCCATAGCCGCATCGGAAAATACAAAATAAAAATTCTTCGTCATCATTCAGGCGTTGAAACGTGGTTTTACAAAGCTGTGACTTGTGGTGTCAGTAGAATTAGAAAATTATTAATGTATCAGGACAAAGGTTGATCCCTTTAGTCCTGGCGTAGTATTCGTTTGCTTGATCATACCTGCCTGAATGTTACATACTTGTCTTACATTTAACTAAAACTATTATATCTTGTATGTGGTTGATTCTCTTTATGGGCGCTTGCAGTCACTATCAGTAATCGCAAACGTACTCAACTACCACATTTGCTTGTTTAGATAAAAATAACAACAAATATTTACTTATAACTAAGTATAAGCATCAGATAGCAACGTTGTGCGTTATTATTAAGCCAATAATTTTAAGCTTATTGATCTTGAGCGTTCATTCGAGGATAACGGCTCTCAAAAGCAACTACTGCCAAAAAACGACTGCGTAGCGAAGTATGCGACTTCCGAATAAATACATTAATGGTCGGCAATCCATAACGCACAAAAAGTAAAAACCACAAGATGACGATCTCGTCACCGTAATTTGTCAGAGTTAAATTTTAGGAATCCGAAAAAAGGCGCTTAGCGTACTGTGTACATACCTACACCCGAAACGATCCAGGTTTTTCCTGCTACACTTCTTGCCATTTGACGGCTATTAGAGCATTTCTGGGAAATAATGAAATGAATTATTCCGATGTCGCTAAATTAGCCTGCAATGACTCTGCGATAAAATCCTTCATTAACACTGCATACAGAAAATCTAATTCATATCGCCAGCGAGTATTTTCTGGTGCTTTTTGTTGTCGGACGTGATGACCGGGAGCCCGGTGTTCGAGACCTTGAGAAAAATGTATCGGGGCCCTCGCCTTTCGAATCGAAACACATTCTGTGGAAATGAAGCAGCAGAGCAAAAGACAAGCATTAAATACCACCTAATGTACTTGTGCGGGTACAGAAAATTTACTGTTTTCTAAACTCACTTGACTCATTAGTTTGATAATCTCACTACTCAGCCTTGGTGTAGTATACAGTCAGTTTATTAACAACAGGTATTATTGTAATCTTCCAAACTCTCGTGGCTGCAGAAGTATTTAATAAATTATTACTGAGTATAATATTTTAAGGATTTCTTTTATTTATCAAAGCAGTTAACTATGTTTCATTAAGATTATTTAGAGGATATAATGTTTAAATTCATCCTATTATTTTTTGTAGCAATTGTAGATTTCGTGCTTGCTCCGGCAAACGCAGCTAATCAGTATGAATGAATAATTTTAGTTGCTTTCAGCATTGCTAATCTTCATTCGTTTTCCTTGCCTTCTTTACATTCCTTTATAAACTGTAATGTTATTATTTACTGCAGCAGGTATACTAACAATGATATGTAATATTCTCTGGACAAATAGCATTTTCTTCAGTGAACTATATTATTCATTGAGGACTAATTAAAAAAAAATTATAGGCTGAGTAGTGTTCTATCGCCTAGTCATTATACTGCCAATTAGCATGCTTTGTCGTCATCATTTAATAGGCATGTAAAACTTTGTGCCACATAATTAAGATTATAAATAGAAATTATAGTTGTGCTGTATTCTGATAAATTACTATTAAATTGAAATCCTACTGCTGCTGTTGCTACTATCTATTATAAGCAGCACTACAAATTACCAGCCTAATAGGAATATGTTAAAATCATTAGTTTTAGATTTTATTTGGAATCTTAAAATACAACGCTTTTCAAACTTACATATTTCGGTTGCGCTTCTTTGCATGTATTGACAGTATTTCTGGAGTTCTGCAATTAAACTTTACACGGAAAAATCAGCTTAGGCGAGAAAAAATAAAGCCCACAGAAATAGGAGTTTGGACGGTTAGCGTGAAAACAGTGAAAATTATAACAAAGATACATTAACAAATGGCATGCACGCAAGCATACGGCGACAAAATTCAATACTTAACATAACGGGTGCTATTTATTCTTTAACGTACGAAATGGCTTAGAAGACATATTTTCCATTTTTTAAAAAGCTATGTAGTCCTTCAGGGCATAAATAACTTCTCTAATCGGATCTAACTAAGTCATCAATAACTTACTCTGTATATCTATATTCACACAAAGCATTCCATTTTATCATAATAACGTACAGCATTGTTATTTTTGATGGACCAACAACGATAGCTTATTAATAATTTTTTTTAGTAGAAGCATGGTCTTTTCTCATTATCGATCAACCCTTCTTATCGTCATTAATGAAGATGATAATTATTATAATACTGACTTGATAATAAATGATGTCGTTTTGGATGAGAAAAACACCATTCCCATATTACTTACAAGTTTCTTTAGGCGATATCAAATCTTTATGTAACCATAGTCAGAGTTTTATCACCATCAGTCCATAGATACATAAATCTCGTTGAGTTTTAGACTCCTGTGTTTCATTCATAGTTTTTAGCCGATTTGCTTTTAATATTACACCTTAGATTACTATATAATACTATAATATAAATTGAAATAATGTGACGCACTAAGCGACAAGGTGCAGTAGTAGGCATATACGATAAAGATATTGTTTAGAGAAGTATGAAGACATTTCTAAAAACGTTCTATATAATTTAAACAAAATGAAAACTTGTAACTGCTGAGTATGGCTAAAATTTTGTATTTAAACGAGACTGTAAGACGTAGAATAAAATGTTTCAGAAATAATTTGTGTAAGTGTCTTAAACGTTTTCAACTTCTCCTCCTATTTGAAGTTTTAAAGAAATTTTAGTTTTTAGGTATATTCATATTAGCGATCGCATCTTTTTGGTTTATCTTGATCCCCTTTGTCACCAGATTTTCTCCCAGAGGTTCCACGATGCCCCGATTATAAGATGTAGCCGCTGCTCACGCTTATTCGGACACCCAGTATAAGCACTAGAGCAATCAAATTTCGTAAACGCCCAGCTATCGCAAACAAGTGTGTGTGGTATCAAAATAAGGAGTAACCGAACGTTCTGCCGTCTCCTTCCTAAATCATCTTTTAACAAATCGCTGCTAATTTTCAATTTCTTAAGGGCAGGCGTTCAATATCCCCCAATGGTATCCACATAATGGCATAATACCGTTGCGGGAAGACATAACAATCCAATCTATTAAAAAATCGAAAACCCATACATTTTCTTACATATAAAAATTAATCACATTATCAATCTGAACCTTTCGTGGCCCATTTTGGTCCGGCACGACCGTTCCATCTAAGAGATTAGCAAGACAGATTCATTAATTAAGCCTCGATCATTCATTACGCTGATTGCTAGAGAAAGCCTGATACGAAGGGAGCGGCACAGGGTTCTTGGCGAGCCGCTGCACGCGCATCTCGACCCGGACTTTTCTAATTTAAGGATGACGTCACACCTCATTACGTATGCCAACGTGGAGTAATCATTAAGGTATCGATTGGAGTTTTTTACCCCCCGACATGAAGAAGTACGCCTGCGCTAATTCCCAGTCACGAATGCAGGAATTAATGGTTTTTCAATTTCGATGACACTTAGGCACAATGCAGGGAAAGCGACGACGATCTTGTTATCTACCTACCGGGAAATGTAATATCGCTTATCTACAGGTAATTTGCTATGCCGGCATTATGGCACGACGTGTAAAACTATGAATAAATAACAAGTTGTGTGTGTGTGTGTTGGGATTCACGGTATGAACTTATTTAACAATAAACGTATTTGCATATTTTATTTATAACCTCTATCGGCTGAATATCAGATGAGATGGAAAATTTTATGCCCGATGGTGATGCTCATAACGGTTTAATTGTCATTATGGGCAAGCCAAAGAGGTGGAGGTCTTAATTTTGAGGTTTGTTACAGCCTATAAAATACGTGACGTTCTGTTTGAATCGCTAAATTAGAAAGGCCGGCGTGTAGAAGTATCTACAATGTGGAACTCCCGCTGAATGAATATTGCGCCCATTTGCAGTCTGTAATTTCGATACTTCCTTTATTGATTTATATTTTAAGTAATATTCAGTTATACTCTATGTAGTCACTTCTGAAGATTTGCACAAGCTGTATCGGACCCAACTAATGATATTTTTGGTTACAAAAATACTCAATAAAACATACTACATAAATCTACATAAAATCCAGAAGATCATAAACGCAAACCCCCAATCTCTGCGTAAAAATTAAGTGGGTCGAAAATTAAATACAGTGAAAATGGAATATATCACATTATGCCTATCATATGTTATAGTATTTGCCTTCTAAGACTTCATACCAATTTAATAATGATTAAGGTGGAAGAGTTACCGATCTTATAGCTCGGTTTTAAAGTTTATAGGTTATGATTCAAATAATTATGAATATATTACGTAATTTCAGCCCTGAAACCAGGGATTCCCAACTGAAAGTAAAACGGATATTAAAGTACGATATAAAACAATAATATTTATTAATTTGTAAAAAAAAATATTATTCATCAGTACTTATCCGCTATAGGTGTTAGATAAATCAGTGTTATCCACATTTAAACCATAAAATGATCTTCAATGTCGAAGAATACAAATAGTACATGCAATAACGTTATATAACTTCTACTAACCGGCACAGATTATCTTTATTACATGCAATGATTTCAGGTAATTATATGAAAGGTTGGCGTAATAACTACTTACATCTTTCTTGGAAAATGCGGGTTACACAAAAGTTTGAATAATCTTTATAAAGATTAGAAAACGGCATTTAAACAAATCACACATTTATTATGTAGCTGGAATTCACTGCAACTGTATCGAGGTTTTCAGTCTTGTTTGTTTCTTGAGTACTAATCACAAAACATTTGTGTTTAGTAGTGTACGAAAGTGGTTTTTTTGAGCCAGGACTTATTAAAATGACAGTGATGGACGGAAAAGGTATGACTGGCCAATGAAATATTTCCTGTTGAAATTTATGTGAAACGTAAGGCTAAGATATTCGACGTTACGAAACAGTTGCACGGAAACAAGAAATAGATAAAGAAAAGCCCACATCATCTTTTAACAGGACCAGAAAAAACAAAGATGGTTAACTTATCAATTTCCAACCAGAGGTAAAAATTATACAACAAATCTATAGGCTGCACAAAACTAATCTGCCAGTGACAACGAACTCTCTAAAACTTCGTTCGGAAGCCAGATTTCTACGATGGTAGTGTAAAGAGTTTGAAGAACTTAGTAAAATCCCGAGGTTTCAAATATAAGAAGCACGGTTCCTTTGTGAAAAGCCAGATATTGCCGCGAAAAAAATTAATTTTGTTTTACTGATTTTTAAAGAGCAAATCAAACAGTATGTAGGTATACAAATACTATATTTATTTGACAAAATTAGAATGTTTTCAAAAGGTGGAAATAAATGCACACGATAAGATGACACAGTACTTTCTAGCAGATGCATCAAATAGCGGTGATGGGAAAAGATTTACACGCAGGATGAGAAGGAGAGTTTGTGAAAAGTGAAAATCAAGATATGTGTTTGATGTTTGGTTTCAAAGACTAATCAGAAGGTTAAAATGGATTTACGAATAATAGTTACTAGTGCTAGAACAACCGACAACTATTTTTATGAACAACCTTTCGTATCATTCCGTTCTAAATGAAAAATATCCTTCTTCAAATTGGCTAAAAAATATACATCAATAAATCTTGAATAGATGATCACAGTATTAATGTAACAGAAAGACTTTTAGATATTGCACATCGACACAAAATGAAAGAAAAGCGATATTATTGTAATAGATAATTATGCAACAGGCATGATAATTTAATTGTACCTGAATAATTAAAGGTTATACGTACGTACACCACTTACCGTTGTCAGTACAATCCGACTAATCAAAATTTGGAAAAATTGTATGCACCCCTGTGAAAAGTCAATACCTTTTAACATATTTTTTTTAATTTGTTTAAATAATAATAATTAGTAAAATAGTTCTGTAACGTGTTCTATGAGGTTTAAAAATTTTGTTTGAGGCCCCTGGATTTTATGCTATTCCTTTCCTTTGCTCCATAAGACCAACCTGGTATCCACCAGCTGTACAACACAGACAAATATACGGCATATCTGCGTTTCCACTATTTTAACTATTGTAGTATATATTGTACTCTTTCTTTATGTCCTACAGTGAGAACGAATATGATAGGGACATGTTTAGCGCGGTTTACATCTTGGACGCGGTAAAATATGCTTCCTTATGATACTTAAATAATTTTATGAGCTTTTCCTAAAATTTTTCTAAGGAAATTTTAATGTTGGTACTTCAACATTTCGTTTCGAAAAGATGTCTGGTGTTATCAGCATATCATGATGTATCAAATACTCAATCTGCGCTCTGGTATGCAGGCCATCACACCATCAACACTTCAGTACACCAGAGCAACAGTGGCTTGCTGACCTGGGCGCACATTGAGAACTGAGAAATGTAAATACAAAACTTCTTAAAATGCATATCTGTTCTGTGCCGTCTACACCGCAACCAACTACAGATATATCCATTTCGTTATCATTATATCTCATCGGTGCACTAATGAGCTACAATCTATCTGCAGTTGGTTGTGGTGCAGACAGCATAGCACAGAAATGCCGCGGGGGCCTGCTGTCAAGTTGATGTACGCAGGTGCATGCAAACTTGTCAGGCTACAGGTCGCTTCCTTCAGGAAGTAGTTCCCATCATGGCAGCTAGGTGGCTTTGTCATTGTGTCAGTGTAATGCTGACAGATGGCATTGTCATCTAATATTCTACTTACGAAACCCGAAGAGGTGCCATTTCATTTTAAGTTCCCATCATGCAGCCATGGATGCATTATCTTCGCAGCAGATTAAGTATTAATTGAAATTATTCTTCCTACGTTGAGTAAACAATACACAACACTAGACTCAATAATTCGTTGTGCAGGTGAATATTTCCAACAAAGCAGCCTGGGCTCTGCAGTATTATTTTTCTAACCAATGTTCAGATGAGTACAAACACCCCGATAGAGACCAGTCGGTTCATCTTCATTATTAAGTATGAT
Source organism: Rhyzopertha dominica (assembly GCA_025024175.1). Classification (NCBI taxonomy): domain Eukaryota; kingdom Metazoa; phylum Arthropoda; class Insecta; order Coleoptera; family Bostrichidae; genus Rhyzopertha; species Rhyzopertha dominica. The sequence goes on along the minus strand of QCXZ01000003.1, from coordinate 34,414,664 downwards.
GTTCAAAGATTATTTACCCATTGTAGGAGTGTATGCGTGTGGGTAGAGTTATTTCGATTAATATTGATTTGTTGGAAACTCACGTTCAACCAATCCACCACTTACGAGTATAGCAAAACAATAATATGCGTACATGAGGTGCTCTAGTGTCCACAGCTCCATGATGGCTACTCAAAGTGAAATGTTACGATCCAAATAAATTATTGTCACATTATACCCTTTTCTAATGGCCGAGAATTTTAGAAAATGTTTTGTACTAGGCAAAAAACTGCATGCAAGTTGATGATTTCCAATAAGATAGGACGTTTAATTGTAATTTGATGACCAAGTAGGTGCTATACATATTTACAAGCAGCAATGCTTATTTTAAAGTGATGATTCTAGCATGTTTGCGGACATTTCTAAGTTAAGTTTAGCAATTACTTATATGGGCGGTCATACGTTTTTCTTCTATTCAGATTTCCATGATGTAGATTACTGTAAACGTGTTTTGCTTCCGTCAGTTCTCCATACTGTTCATGCTGCCAACGCTTACCCAAATGTCTTCCCATATTTCACCAAGGACTAATTTTTATGTTTATTGCCGATTATACGAAAAGGAAGAAAACTTAATAACGGTCGTAAACCGTCATTTTTTCGGTGACTGTCACAGGTAGAGCAGCATAGCGAAACGGCTTAACGACATGCCCGCGGGTTCGTTTCTTAATTCAGCCTGTCTCTATTGCTTTATGTTTTTAAAACACGAGAGCGTCGCCTATCGATCGGCGAGCCGAAGAAAAAGCGAGCGTCGCGGTGCTAAGTGCGAGTGTGGCATGCACGCCATCTTAGCAGACCGCAATTAAAACCGACCCCCGCCGCCACGGCCGCAGAAAATTGCCGCCAACTCGCCGTTCTGTTAAATGCGGCATTGCACACTTCAAGTCCACGCGCGCTTCCGGCACTGAACTGACACTGGCTTGCAACAACTCCAAAAGTTTGGAAGTTCCAAAGTTGATGATACAACAAATATTTAAATGTAACTATTGTGTGTATATAAATATTTACTCGACAATATGGCATTTGCTCCAACATTAAGAAGAATTGCGTATTCGTGTTCTTTATATGCAGAGTACAGAATGAGCATTTATTTAGTTATCGCAATAAATAACTGCGAAGTACAATTTTTGCCTACTGGATGTCACTTAGTTAGTGACTGCACTTTCGCAGTGATGCGTCATTTGAAAGCGGTCGGCGGTCGGTAAGATAATGTTTGTTTGAAACGCTTTTTGGCGATTTGCGTTTGTTGGCTTGCCAGTAGACGTCGTCCTCTGAGACTGTTTGGTTTGCGCACACTGACATTGTGTCGTTGCCCCCCACCTTAAGGAACATAACTTCTGTGCTGTGTTGTCTGCATAGGTACTATAGTCGGGCCGATGAGATCTAATAATAAAATCATCCACATATTAATATTACCAGTTTAAACTGTGCAAAACAAGCATTTTTAGTCGTTCTTCAAATATGTAAATGAAGAATTTTTAAGCTGCAAGCATTAGTGTAGGCTTGGCAGCACTGCGCTGGCCGGTTACAGTTAGAGTCACTACAGCTGACTGTTGAGGATAGTTTCAGTAAAATGCCAAACGTTAGTTAGTAGTCATTAATTATTTAAAAACATTAAATGTCCTGAACATTATCGTTACTGTTATGGATATTAGATATGTATAAAAGACACACTCTAATACAAGTCTCCCAGTTACTGTAGACAGAAATCTCTGATAACTGTGAAACACTAGTTTTTAATGCGAAACTAATGTGGCTAGGATACAAACTCGATTAACTGTTGTGACAGCAATAAGAGAATTCTAGTAAAATATACACGACTGGCAATGCTGTAGAATCCAAAAACCAAACCAATTCCAATGCAGAATTGCCAAACATAAACGTCATGTTTCATTCATATAGTTATCCACTGATTGTAGAGACAAAAAACATTGTAACTTACAAAACATTTTAATTTAACAAACATAACAATTTGTATACAGCGGTGACTTAGATGGACCTCTCCGTTGAAAAAGCTTCTATTTACTTATTTGTCTGTTGAATCAAAATGTCACTTGAATTTAAATGTGTTGTATACAATTGCATTTCGAAGTTTTTACGATTGTTTGGAAATCAACTGACATTTTTATTAAGCTTCATATACGCAACACATAAAAACTGTGACATAATTAATAAGCTACCCAAACATTGAATAGTAATCGAATTTATATGTAAAATTATAAAAATCAGTTTTCTGTTATGTACCATTCTAAAAACCAAACACTATAATGATCATCTAATACTCCTTGAGTGATTGTGAATCAATTTATTGTTACCTGTTCTAATTGGAAGAAAGTGTGCTGAAAAACTTTATTGGGTAAATAAAAGTTGCAGGTATATTTAAACTTTCAAGCAAATGTAAAATACTTCGAATTTAAATTATGGAAAACAAACAATTTAAAACAAAAAACGTTTCACTTCAACAAACAAATAAATGCGAGCATTTTAAGAAGCTCACTGCTGCGTACTAATTATTATCTTTGTCATTTTAATTCAAAAAGACGGAGAGTGAGCACAGGAGCACACTGTACGTACGTTGATTTTTGACGTTCGAATAATGCTGAGTCTATGAGGGTAGAGTCCGTTGCATGGTTGTCATATTTACATTTTGTTAGTTCATCTAGTGGCCACCGACTTCAGTGACGAATTAAAATTATCAACAAACATTTTATCCAACAAACACAATAATCTACAAGATACGCCATGGTTTTAGTTAAACAATCTTTCATTTATAGATCTGATGGATTAAAATGTTACTTTAATAAAAATGTATGTTTTCTAGAGTTTCAATATGAAGTATTAATATTTTATTGGGTCTCGTTTGCACAACAAATATAAAAATGTTTCATATAAATGCAACAACCAATTTCAATGAATATTATTTTTACTTGAAAAGATTTACTAATAAATATTAAAGAGACGTTTCATACTTTGTTATTTATTAAAATAATTTATATACATATACCGACGGCTTTATCACTAATCATCTTTCACTAAACAAAAGCTTAATATGTGTCTGTACTTTTATACCGACCAGTTTCCAAAGGCAGAAGTTGCATAGTTGCTGATCACACTGTGCATATACTGAAATTAATGCCAGTAACGATATCCCACTGAAATTTTCTCTGGTTCAAATCAGGAAGCACACATAGTGCATCTGGTTTCCTAAGAAATCTAGAGTAAACACTCACGTGTATTTATTTAAAAGTCAATTTTAATAGGGTAGGCTTAGATCAGACACTTCTGATAGATATCTGAACCAGGAGGTGTTTATAAGGTACTTACTTAAAACTAATCTTAGACACGCCGATTTTAACAAGCGAAATCCTGTGATAAACGTTATTAAAATTGCAGTAACCTCTTGTGTTCAAGTGACGAACTTGTATTTAAGGTATTATCGTGGGAGCAGATACAGGCAATCGATTTGAAGTGGTTGCTCGATCCACGATTTGTTGACAGCTATTCTAACAAAACCTATCTGGTTAAGGAAGCAGAGAATAGAAGTGAGACTGCATATGATTCGAAATATACAATGGTAATATTAATTACAAGTTATGCTACTTTAATGTTTACTCGTCCATAGTTAGATAAAATAACAGGAACAATTCTTAAGTGTTTAGCTAAGAATTACTCATTTATGAAAGTTAAAAATCTATAATCTGAATACAAGTACGCAAGTATGTACTTTATAAGCACTTCAGAACCACAACACAATGTATTGAAAAATAAAATACCCAAAATACTTAACTACGTCGAGTGGTATCAAGCTAAATGGCATCATTTTGTCAAACGTAAAAGTGTTGCATAACATAATGCCACAAAATAGCAATAGTCACACCTGAGAAATATTTTGGTTTACGCTGTTTGTTTGGACTTTACCATCCCAGTTTCAATTTACGACTGTCGCTATTCTTGATGCACAATAAGCGGAAGCGCGGTGTTTTCAATGTCCATCACATATAGTTACTATTTCATTTTTGTATTTGTGTACGACAAAAACAACGGAGCGAACCTAATGATAACGCGATTAAAACTTATTTCGCACCAGCAAATATTATCGAACAATTAACTGGACATAAACAGAAATCCGCTTTTTAGTCTGTGATCACGGATTTTTATTATGAATGCTTATCCGGCGTTGCGGCAATTATTTCGATATAATTATAGGCTGCAACACGCTGCGTCGATAATTATAAAGCTATTTGCTTACCGGTGACGTCCTACATAAAAATGCGGCCGGTTGTAACTCACCTCCTGAAACAGAAAAAAACCTGGTTTAAATACCCCCAACATACGCGAAATAAAAGATAATTACTCGGTGCATGAGCACATTTTTGACACGTCAGTTCCGCTTACAGTCCAATGAAGTTGGGTAATAAACGACGTTTTAAAAATAAGCAGGCTTATCGTATTTTAAACGCAGTTACTCGACGTTACACCGACGTGAGGTTACAGTTACAAAACTTTTCTTCCTATGTGTTTTGAGTACTTTAGAATTATACGTCAAATAAATTGCAGAAAATAACGCAGATATTATTATTTGAATTTAATTATCATTATTGTCGTTATTTTAACTCTGAGCCTGGTTTATCTGACGATGCCAAGAGCAGAAGAGTATCATATCCGCCGAGAWTATGCGGATGCCGGGTTCGATTGACCAACCGTATCACTAAACGGTCAATTTAGTTGAGAAACCCAAGTGGTCGTGTATTTCTTGTTTAGACTACTATACTATGTCCTTCACGTAATTTTTAAACCACACTCATTTCAAAAATTTTTAGTTGTTCAGTAGCCAAAAATTTGTTACAAAAGATAAAGTCGGACGTGCAAGATGCATACAATTCATGTGATCACTCCATCTATTCGGAGATCGGAGTATAGTGTCAACTGACAGTGCCAAACCCACCGGACATTATAGGAGATTCCAACTTACATTAAGCAAGTGTAACAAAGTCAAGTGGAGAGGAAGGAGGCTGGACGTGTATTGCCTTGTATAGCGTATCACTGAGAACTGATCGTTTCTTGACTTTGCGAAAAGCTATTGGAAAAGTGTATTAACGATCGACGATTCTTCGAGTATTTGGTTGAGAAGGAGTATCTACATTCAGAAGTATGTTAACGTAAAATTTTACATGCGGGATGAATTCTATCGCTGAAATGCTGGATATATGTGATGTGTCTGGAGTGTGATCAACTTAAATACCGAAGTCACAGTTAAATTAATTCAGAAGTTAATATCACACAAATGATTTATTTCGTCAGTTTGTAACCGACTGGCACTGTCAGTTAACTCTGTTTTTCAATTTTTCGGGCATCCGATCCAACTGATCACAAGTTATGCACTTACTAACAAACAGCATATATAATCCTTATTTCATGCACCTTCAGCATAAAAAAGTAATTAATAAAAGATATGTCCAATGTGTAACGGAGCTGCCGTGCGCTGTACTCAAAGAAAATTAAAGTTGTTTGATTCAATACTATAATTTCTCTGTAGAAAATACACTGGTCTCTTCCCAGTATTAAACATCAACGATTTAGACACACTACGCAACCTGTACCTACTTTTGAACAGCTATAGTTTCTAATCTATTGAAAGACAGAATTTTTCTGATTTGGTGCTTAAATCGGTTTTGTAAATTTTTTACTCAACCCGCCAAGGTGATAGTGCTTATATGCTCGATTTTCTGTCCGTTCGTCCGTGGGATAGTGACATCTCGGCTCCTAAGCGACGACGGATATGCACCATGCTACCTAAGGGTCTAAAAATTCTAATTTGCTACAGGGGTGTCGTTAAACGTGATTTTTGCACCGAGTGTGATAGTCTACGTGAAATTTGGATTAAGGCTGTCGCAAATTATGCAAGTAAACCATTTTCATTTGGTATAATGATACCGTCACGTGTTAAATTGACGCGATTGTGCGATTGGAGAAGCTAAGAGTTGCAAAACGATTCAAATCCTTCAATAAAGGAGCTTACTGAAACAAAATCATAAGCAGTGTAACGGTAATTATTCGCACAGACCCCCTCTGACTGTAGCACATCTCGATATAATATCTGTCGGAATTGTTTTTATGCTTTTACACAAACATATAAACAAGTCTCGAATTTCTTCTCGCTGGATTACACATTTGCCGACGCCGTCTCCGAATCAAAAAGCGCATAAAGTATCCGTCTGTGAACACTAAAAACAGCGTGTTCAGGAAAAGGCTAAAGAACAGTAGAACACGATTATTGTTCTGGATAAAACTTCGTATATCGTTGACATTTTTTTGATTATGTATACACGCATGTATTTCTAGTAAGCGTCTATTGTTATGAGAAAGAGTAACGAGCTAACTGGAAAGCGGAAATTTCACCGTGGTAAACACGCCCGCCCTTGACTAATGCTTCGGTGTAATTGTTGACGAGTTGTGCACAACCCTGCATAAAGTCTTGATGTGGCTTACGTTACTTCCATCTACATCCTCGAGCTAAAACTGAAAGGTCGACTATTTCAAATAGAAGTGGATGCTGTCGAGGTATGGCTCTGAACAATGACTTAGGTAAATAAGGTATGCTGTATTCGAATCCATTTTGAACATCTCCAAAACAAAAACATTTAGTTACGGGGCTTGCACCAGGATCTACTCACAAATAATGTTTGTTCGTTACATATATTTTGATTTTATAAATTTTCAGTTACATGCTATTCAAAGCATAGGTAGCGCTGCCAACGCGCGATCCAGCTATCGGCTAATTTGTTCGCCGCTCAAACCTTGAGCTTCAGAGAAAATGCCAGCATTGACCAAACTTGATGGTGTAATGAAAATACGGCAAAACGCCAATCTGGAAGTCTTGGGTTCAACTCCCGGCTAAAGCAAGTAAAATCTCATCTAATATGTGGCAACTTATCCGATAATATAATACATCTTAAATTTTAAATTAGAAGGTTGTCTCTAGCCACAGGTTCATATATAAAATTAAATTTTCCTTCCATGGATATCATGGATACCATATAACAAATTCTTAAAACACTAGCTGTTCCATAAAACTGGTACGAATGCCTACTTACTGTTCTTTTTCCAGTATTACTTTGAACTTGCCAACAATTTACATTCATTCATTTTTGTAATGCGTTTTAAATGTATTGTATGTAGTTGAAATGGTCTAACTTAATCTGTATGTAAAGCAGATTGTTCGATAAAGTATTAACAGCACATGCAAGAACCGACAAATCAATGAGGAAATGGAGGACACGGCTCGTTATCAAATGTAAGAGGCCATCCATAGAGGGCTCAAATACCGTCAGTGAATACGCCCACAATCCCTTATTACATTGTCTTCGTGAGTACAACAAATCATGAATAATTTCAATAATATCGATCCAGCGGCTTCTAAGAAATTTCGACACAAACGACGCGATTGGTGATGGAGGAGGGGTAAACTACACACGCTTCCTGTTCGCGCCGTCCTGCAATCGAAAGCGTCATCCTCATGAAGCGGGGCATTGAGATTACAACAAAAACGTATTATTATCGGTCAAAATTATCCTTAACCAAATAGGCGCATATTAAGGCTAAATGTATACGGCGTCCTAAATCAATATTTGAAATTAATATCTTCCGAGACGCGGACAGCTGCATCTTATATTTGATGTTACAGATATAAGTCGTAAACAAACATGCCTTCACCTATGCTAGTGAAATAACGGAAATTATTGACAAGTCTGATAAAAGTATTTGTTATTATATTAATAAAAATTTCCGTATCTCGCTCAGACAACAGTAATCAACTGTTCGGCGGTTAAGGACGCGCATTTCTCACAGATTTTTAGGACTATTATCGCAATAATTACGTCGACACGGCCACAAACTGCTTCTCGAATCAACCATGCGCGGCATGGCCGTGTACCTTTATTAGGGATTAACCAATCACCGGAAATCATCATCTGCCGTCTGTGTGCAATTACCTACCCACAAAAATCGTTTTCACTGGGGTGGGAATTAAAACAGAATCATCGTATTCTTCAACTGAAAATACATTAAATTGCTATGGTTCATCTACGTTGGAAAGTTCTACACAAATTACTCGTATTTTTTGTAATAAATTTTTACTCCTAAGCAATTAATCCTATCGAATTTGGTATTACTCACAACTGGATATTGATGAAGATTATATGGGTAGATAAATTAAAAGCTCAACATATGCCTTTTTGTTAACATTTTTCAGAAACATTTACTAGCAAATATTGTTATTATTTATTATTAATTACTATTAGTAATTAAGTGACTATTTCTCATGTTATATTCCATACTATAAATTACTTATACATAGGAGTATGCACCGACTATTTTTATAACTATTGGTGAATTACATGATTCTGAAATATCGTCAAAGCCATAGTATATATACCACCATAAAAAAATTAATAATTTACGTTCTGAGAAATTAGCTACCATACTTAACACAATTGCGAAATCTTAAAGAAGGTTTTAGTTGACATATCTCCGATATGTTATGTAGATCAAGAACAAAAATTCAAGGACTAAAATTTTTTTTCTTCCTTAATATTATGTATCAACAATAACAACTGTGGAGTTTAAGCTCTATTACTTTTATTTTAGATACAAGGGAAAATACTTTTTTAATCCTTCATGACATGACACTTGCGCATTGCGTCTGTCAGGAGTAGGTACAAAATTTCCTTCATTTTTACACCAAAGAAGCTTATCACTCTATTTTAACAACTAACTTGAAAATCAGTAAGCCATAATGAAGCAAAACTTTTTGTGACAAACGAGAATACAAATATGTATAGCATTCCAAGCTACGGACGAATCAAACTTTATTTAAGAATTTTACAGCAATAATCACAAGCATATGTTTCAATTTTAAATTACTCAAATTCTTCGATGATGATTCGTTATATATAAAACCTGTTGTCAGCACTTTCTGCATGCCTAGCGGTGTTCCTCAGGGATCAATTCAAGGCCCGATGGTTCACACATCCCGCTTTAAGGAATAGTTTAGATAATGTAAATATATGTCATGCTAATGACATTTTAAGAGTGATATCCTTATAAATAATAGTTTAGCAGTTCCTTTAACATATTAGCAAATCGAAAGTTACAGTAGGTAAATTATCAGTATTGATACTGCTATACTACCGATTGCTGAATCCTCAAAAAGTAAAGAACTTTTTCGGGATGCTAGCATGCGTTTAATACCCAAATTATCTGTATTTTAATAAATTGCTCTTTCCACTCGTAGTTTAGAGAGCTTATGTAATTACATCAGCAGAATACTAATATGTATAAAGGAAGTGTAAACGTATCTTATCTGAAACGTTAGTAACGTCCTACTCAAATTATTATGATTTGATTATGGCTGTCGCATAGCATATATAATTCCAAAAGGATACAGGTCACCTTCTGCGCGGTTTGCTTGCAGGTTGACGAGGAAAAATATCATACATGATGATGATTTGTTAATGTATTCGTTCAAGTACTCGCCCAATATGCAAGAAAGTTTAGTTGCTAAAACGAATTTTAATGTTTTAAAAATATCTACTTTTTTAGAATCTTCAGTCCTTCTAGTTCCTCTTCTACAAATCATTTTCATATGTTGCAGTAGAAGTTATTAATATCCTTCAGATAAATAAGATAATTATGGACGTAATGGTACCTATGTTACTGGTAGAAACAAGCGGATTTAATTTTTTACTCCAACTTATTGTTTTTTTTTGTTCTTATGATGCAAGATACGAGTAAAAATACATATCCCTATTTATTTGAGGCTCATAAAATGTTTACTGCTATTTACTTAAAATCATGAATAAAATTAGAATCTCAGGTCCACCCATCCTTAAGCTCTTATGTGGATTAAAATTGGCAGAGAAAATGTATTTTAATTATTAATACAAAATCTGTTAATGTGGTGCAATTAAAACTGTGATTCAAGGCAGTCTCCTTATAAATTAAATAATCAATCGGTATTGATAATTTACTTATTATTCTTACAGTTGCAAGGGTACAAAAATATCTCATTCTATACAATCATATAAAATTACTTATTTAAGCAATATTTTAAATCCAGTTTCCTCTGTCCTAATTCTGAATCCGGAGTATACATATTAAAATGCGGGTTTAGAAACGAAAATCATGGGTTAGGCGTCTCAGTTTTCTTTGAACTTGAAAGCCCATTTGCACTCCGTTAAAACTGACCTTATTTCAACCCCAGACTGTTACAATTTAGGATGGGGGTATTAAATTACATCCCTTAAATATAAAATCTGGTAGCTAAGACGGTGCGTGTACCACAATGAGAATACATTCCTAGTACCGTGCGTGAACCAGTAAATCGCCCTCGGAATATCACGCTTGGTTGCCACACCGCTAAGGATTCGCTAGCTGACTGACTCATAGTTCTAATTTGTGTATGGACAATATTTAGGGGGTTCCTCTTGTCAAGCCAATGCGCAACGTATTGATCGCTTACGTTTACAAAAATGGGTCACTAGTGTTTTTTAAGAAGCAAGGAAGCGCAGATTTCGTAGCGTCTTTTGCAATTAGTATCCTGGAGATTATGGAGAAATGTTTTATCAGTTTATTTTCAGTTTTTAAGAAGAATTTAAAGGCCGAGAAATAGTTGCAGTACCAAAAGGTATCTTAGACTTTTTTAAAGTAGATCTGAAAAGTGTTGTCCGGTGAACTGTTTAATTTCCTTACAGCTAGGAACTTTTTAGAGCGAATAAATCTTATTATATTTGACAACGCTGTCACTGACACGGAGACTGGTGGGACCGAGGACAGCATGAGAAAATATCGCTGGAATAAGTTTTAAATTAAGGGTTGTCATTGTGCTCTCCCAAATAAAGTACCTATGGGGATGTGTGACCTATTTTAATGGGTTTTCTTGAAGCCGCCGTTTATTATAATTGGAAATCCTTAACGAACCGTCAGGAGGAAAGAGTCATGTAGGTAAATTGGGCCAATTTTTTCTGCACCGCCAGAAATAATGGCATTATACGCAACCCTTACTCTTATAATTTTCTTTCTAAAACGCACTGACGCTCGTTCGCTTCGGTGGGCAATACGGCTACTGTTTTGTAAAAACTCGGGGCACAGTGTGCGGCAGCGGCTTTGTCTAGTCGCCGTTCACCCCAGAGCGACTCTGTTAATAAGTTGCCCTTGCCAGCATCCTGCGGCGGCTACTTTCTGAACACGTCGAAAGCTTAAGAAGGCTGTTTGTTTAGAGGTAGCTGCTTACCTGTGGCGGATAATATCAGCTTTATTTTATCACCCCCGCGCCCTCCCAACGCCCACTCACTAAATAACATCACGTCACCTTGACCCACGCGCACCTGGCTAATTTGGGTACAAAAGTGTTCCTCCGTCCCTACGGAATGGATGCCTATTTGCTACCTAACCAGAATTCTTTCTCAAAGACTAATACAAGCATTGAAACCGTTGCCAATTTACGGACGACGTGGATGTTATGGGACAGTGAAGAAACACGGACGCCAGGAATTACCCGTTGAATGTTTCTGAGCGACACAAATTTGTTTTGGAATTCATTTGTTTCAGACCGTCTAACGTTGGCTAGTTCGTTAATTATTTCTGTTAGAAAAACTTTGTAACTGCACATTTTAGGCACGTATTTTTATATGTAGCATATTTAATTTGTTGACGGTAATAATTAATTGGACCGTCCAAGGACGAAACGCATTGCACACCAATAAAACAAATGGTCTTTCCGTCCATTTATCTCTTTATCATATAACAAATAAAATATTAAGCTTTTGACATCTTACATGCATAATATTTTTCTGGTCATGTCTATGTCATCTTGTAACCTACTCTTTAATTTTAAAATGGTCGTACACGTTATAAGATGTTAAATCTTCGCACACGCAAAGACGAGGAAACGTTAAAGATGAAACAGAAGAGGAAGACAATTGAAACCAGAAAAGAAGGTATAAACCTGAAGGATATAGTCTATGGATATGTTAGAGACGCTGAAGATACTGAATGTGACGAGGCAACTGGCGAGGCAGTCTAAATCCTAATCAAATGAATATTTGCCATACTTCTTTTAAAAGCAGCACAGGATTTACTTATACACCAAACTGAAATAATCATATTAAATAACCTGCTATTTTTTGTACATATATTTGCATATGATCCGAAACACTTCCTTATTGGTTGGCGTCAAAGATAAGTGAAGTCCAAAAGCTGAAGTAATTTTTTCGTCTTTCGCTTGGTGCTCGACGCAGTAGTTGGCAGCTCGCTGCACACATAGGCAGAATATCTCAGAATCTAAATTCATGCATTGTGGTAATTTTAATCGCACTTTTAATAACTAGCAGAAGTTATTTGGACGGGACCTACAAAACACCTATCAGTTTTAAATTTTCGTTGTCGCCAAAATGAAGTAGTTTAGCTGTCAAATTATAAATTTTCTAACCAACTCGGTTTCAAGAGAAAATAAATACACATATTAAATAAATCATTAAAATTTGGAAGAGTAAAGAATTAATTCCATTATTATAATTTTTGTAATATGCGCGCCAGGAAAGGAGGCAGACGTGGTGAGGACGACAGCTGTCGCGAGGCAGTTAAATCATTGGTGTGACCGCCATTATTCATGGTCGCAATTTCAGTTAAGCGCGGCGAATAAATTTATTAACTCGGGCCACCCATGCAGTTCGCTCCGTTCAAATTGTGGACGATGTTACATTCCTAAGTTGCGACATCTTTCCTGGCGCGCACTGTGCAATACATTTAATAAAAACACTCAATTAAATAAGAAACACTGAAACACTTATTTAACTTCTTTTGTAACATAAGGAAACTGATAATTTAGCGTGTACAGAGGTGTTTTTACCTATTGTTCGACTACATTACCCTCGTTAGTATAAGTACCAAATTGCGCAGCAGGAATGCGTAGCTTTGTCTTTCAGGTTTCCCTTTTCTCTTGTTTAATTTTCAATGAAGCAGGTTCGTAAATGGTCAAATAAATTCAGTTGGTATACAATGTTAGGAGATTTGATAGTGATAATAACTTCGTCAGTGGCGTTATTAAAAGTTTATTAATGAAAACCCAAAAGTTTCAAAAATTAATGAAAACCCATAATGCATGTTGGTGTTAGCCAACATTTAACATTAAAATCACGTTCACCGACACTCATTATGCAATATATAAAATTTTCTATGAAAAATGGACTTTTTGACACCAGGGGAGCATTCTATTTACAAAAAGTTGTTTAGCTACGACTACAGACTATAAGTTACCAGACGAATTCGATGTTTAGGAGCCGACATCGTACTTTCCATGGACGGACGGAAGGACGGAAAATTGAGCAAATAAGTGCTACCGTATTTGGTGAGTTGCGCTAAAATGTAGTTTTCTAAGTATCAAAAACGAGTCACGGACAAAGTGAACACAGAACGAGCCGGAAACGACTTTATCCACTTCAGATAGAATAGTGAAGGCTAAAGTCGATATTATAAAAGCCACACAATCAAAACTTGCAACGTAATTTGTAAATTAGCTTCAGAACGTAGCAAAAAGTCACCACGTGTTCAATGGAAAAATGCTGTTAAATATGTCTATTTATACTGATTCTAATAATAACGGTGCAACTGGTCGTACAATTTTCGGTACCCAAAAGAAGGAGAGATTGTGGCAAAATTAAAAAAAAAACACCTTGCTGATTGCACTGTTATTTTTACGAATAAAAACACAAAACTTGATTTAAGTGTTTAGGTTAATACCTACATGAATCTTAATTGAGTTTTTCCAAGCATTAAGTTAGTTTTCCGCGATATTTAAAGCCTACCACTGAATTTATTTTAAAGTTATCGCGTTTACAAAATCATTTCGCCAAAATGAATGACAAAATCATTCGGTTTCTGATTGGGAGTTTAGAAAATTGGGAGCCAATTTACCAAATGCATTTGTACACAATACTCTACAATTACACTCCTCTAAAGCGTCTACTTTGCAGACAGCTAAATGTAGATAGTTTATGTTTACTGAAAATTTCGGGAGCTGCTGCAGCATCCTTCTCCCTCGTTACACTACTGAGCTGCTGATGCTTAAATATTCAACATTAGCATCTTATCAACCTTCAAATTATGATACTTATTTTCATGCAAAAGCCGTATGTACTGTATCGACAGTCGATATCTCCGGCAAGCGAAATACTTTAATTACAAAAATCTGAGTTTAACTCGGTAACCAGAAAACCTGAAATCTACGAAAAAGCGTTTAAAGCGTCACATGGGCATGCCCTTGTCGGGACGGTGTCCGTCACGTGTGTTCTGTGTGAATGAAATGCACCCTTTGCAATGTCCAGCGGTCGGCCAGCGGGGTTGCGTTCAACAAGTAGACCACTTCCCCAGTCGATATATCGATTACACACACTACACAAGTTGCGGTTGTAGAAAAGTGCACACTATCAGCCGGTGGCGAACGGTGAACCCGAGACTTTGTCCGAGTTCGTCTTTCGTGCGTAACCCGCACAAACTCGAAGCTTTGCATAGGCATTTGTCATCTCAATGGCTACTTAACTCACTGAATTAAAGCCGCTGTTCACAGCGTAAGTGGAATACCTATCTACCAGACTATGAATGGCATTCCTAAAAAATAAATTTATGGCAGTTAGACGCCCTGAAAGGACAGTAAAAAGCAAATTGCTTGCTTGGATTCTTGCAAGTGTCGAAAAATTACGGCGGCTTACTTCGGTAAAGTTGTAAGATTTAACTAACACTTAGAATATTGATATCTTCTTTCACTGATAAGAATTACCTTGTTTGATATTGAGCCGAATCTGCGACTCAGCGAGAGTGAACACTTGGAGCACGCCGGGATTAGGGGTGGTCAAGTCAAATGCCGTATACTCGTATACCCGTAAAAGTCACGAGAATTTAATGAGTAATCATTTTTAATACAATAATTTAAATTAACTCAGTAAAGACACACACAACCATGATAAAGCTACGCACAACAATAAAATGTAATAATTCTCAACAAACACAAAATGTGAGAAGATGGCCGAGTAACATCAACAAGAAAGAACAATAAAAGTTCAAATTGTTACGTGGATTACTGCACTTACATTTTACTAAAAAAAAAGTCTCTTTGATCTTTTCCTTTTCCGTAGCTAGGCGAAAAAAACTGGAAAGTGGTATCGATGTAGCGAGTGCGTTACAGAGTATGCCACAATATCAGTGATATCAAAATATCATTTGCACATGGCCAATTAATTGGGGGCATATTTGTCAGTTTTTAAATAACTGCAATCCGTTGATATAGTGAAATCTTTATATATTACTACAGCTGGCTGAATTTAATATTTTATCTGTTATTAAGGATGGAGTTACGTGCCTTGTCGGTATATTGTAAGCAGACGAACAAAATATTCTTTATCATTGTACAAATATTTTTACATCTCACCCTTTTATTAAACATACCTAAGCATGCTGCTGATTTCGTTCTCACGTTGTTATTTTGTCTTTAAGTAGATATTAAAATAATGCGAAATCGATTTCAGAATTATTCCTTTCTGTCTCTATGCTTCTATATCGACCTTTTCCTTCAAGCTCAAGATACTTCAAATAGTCGGAGCTGTAAACAACAAGCTTTTCTGTTTGTGTGTATATGTACTTACACTCTGAATTGTATTATTTACAACAATATTGTTGAGCCTCTATCTGTCATTTACGAAGCCTAGTGTTACTTTACTACTATATTAATGCATATAACCTATCCTGGACTCCCCTTGTTTGATTATATTTAGGTAGAGCGATAATTGATTTCAACAAAATCGTTTAAAAACAGTCTAGTTGCATAGTGGATGTACTGACTGACAAGAAATATACGAACAGCCAATAATACTAAACATGTTTGTTTATATTGAGACTGAAGGCGATCAGTTTTCCTCATACCCTCTTCATCTAGTGCTATCCTTGACCGTTGAGTATGGGCTAGAACAGTGGAGAGAACGAGTATAGTATAGAACTATAGGAATGGTATGGTATGGTACCACATATCAGAGTTGCTTTGGACCATTTTAAACAAAACAACGTCAATTCGTAGTCTTGTCCACCAAAATCTTCCAAGATTGCAAAATTTTCCAACTTTATGATGCTGCTTATGTAGCATGGAATCAGAAGAAAATCAAACATCTGATCAAGTCGATAACCATAAGTGTTCATGAGTGCATGTAGCACTTATTTTTATGTCTGACTACCTACTAATGGGTGTTCATTAAAAAAAATATTGTTTCGTACATCTGGTAATTGGTGTATTTTTGGTTGCTTAAGTCTAACAATTGCAATCGACATGCCATTGTAAACAACTAACCTCACAATTTTTAGTTTTTCGTCCTGAATTGAGTTCCGTCTGTCTTATTGATATTTTTGTTTTTATAAAAATTATTTTTCAATACTAAATTTTGCGAAGCCTTTTCTGGATATATCATGATATTCACTCGTGTAGAAATGGAGTTTGGAAACATTTCATTCCATTATGCCTGAAGGAGTTGCAAGAAGCTTTCTCTCAAGTAATTGTAACCTATGAACAATTTAAAAGTATTCTTAACGGAAATATGAACTTGTTTCGTAAAACTTCAAGCTGTTTGCTTAAAAAGGGTTGTGGAGCACCAAGAAGAAGAAGTTATTCATACTGCACAAGACATACCTACTCCATTAGGAGCCAAAAACTTCTCAACAAGTTGAACTTTCTGTTGGAGCATGTCATTAACTTCAGAGAAAAGATTTGCCACTGTAACCATGTCGTGTCCAATCCGTTCAAGAATGACGACCAGTAAAGTACCCTAGAATATTACGGTTTGGTCAGTATTTGAATAATTTGAGAAAACTTTCTTTGCGAAGAAGTTTGCTTTCGTCTATCTGGCTACACAAGATAATAGAATGCAACAGTTTGGGTAACATAATATCGCAATGCAATTGTGGAAGAACTTGTGCATCTAGAAATGTAAGAGTCTAGGCAGCTATCAGCGGAAGAAAATTTGTTGGCCCAATAAGAATAGCTTTAAAACTCAAGTTTTAGTTGGTTTTCAGGAACATTAAATGCAGAACGTTATCAAAACGAAATCCTTACACCATTAATAGAAAAAGAGGGCTATTATCAACAAGATGGTGCAACTTCACATTGCATATTAGAAAATTTAGGGTTTCTAAGAAACTTTTATAACGACCCAATAATCAGCCGGTATACAGCAAATTATTATTATTATTTTATTTTTACTATCAATATTATTATTATTATTATTATTATTATTTAACCTCTTGCGACTTTATTTTGTCATACATTAAAAATTATTTTTGTTAGACCTGTACAAAATACAGATGATTTTAGGCAATGCGTTATGCGTTCAAGAGAAAACTGATTAAATTAGTGCAAATCCAGTAGTGTTAAATAAGGAGTGTGCAAAGACCGCCTGTTAAATGCAGTGAGCAGGAAAGAAGCATTTCCGTCAGTTTTTGTAATAAATGATTCTAATTGAAAAAATGTGCCTTATTGTTGTTATGAGTACGATTGCAGTTATGACCAAACATTGTTGTGAAGTAAATATTATGGTTGTTATTGATGAKGAGAGATGCAAGTGATTAATGTTATTAAAGAGACCAAAAAGTTCAGGTTGCTTAGACTTTGGCGTGGTTTGGCAACTGTTATATGAACACGGTACAGGATTGCAGTTTTGACTTTCCAGTTTCTGTCAACAGTGAACTAATCGGACATGCATTATATCGTGCACGAATATTCAGGACAGAAACTGCAAAAAAAACGTCAATGAATTTTATAGGGACTGTATTTTTATAATGTGTATCGGAGGCTATCCCAATTTAAGGAAGCTAAAAAATACCCGAATGCTGCTGCTATTTTCAAATGTAAGATTTCAATCACAATTATCGTGCAAGGGGTACCAGAAACACACATTCACACACTTTATAAACTAGTGTAATAGGTAATTAAGACTGCACCATTTGTAATAACAAAACCATTTTCAAATAACGAGGTAACAAACGACCGAACTGCAATGACCTTGCAAGCTGTTATTAGGAAATCGATTTATTGGAGACATGTAAATGTAAGCTCGAACAGTAAAGGAAACAACCGTCATTACATTCTGTCGATCAAAGAAATCGTTTGATTCCTCGTGTCTGTAATAGAGGAGTTAGAAGCCCAGCACGGTATATATAATATATGGCAGTCAGCTATTGATTGTGTCCGATACATAATTATATGGCGCAAAAGGAGGGGTGATTAGTAGCGCTACCCACGATTGGTTGCTTTAGGGTTGAAAAAAATGACTCACGCAGGGTGTAAAGTATTGACTAAACAATTAGTGCGGGCCGACTCTCTATGTTCTATCATGTAAATGCCGTGCTAACGAAAAATACCGGGATGCTACCGTACACTACGGGGGATAAAAAGTATTCAAATCCGCAACCACGTGCAAACCACGTGCTGTTGTAGTATGCAGATACGGCGTAATGACAGGTGTAACACTAGACTCGGGACACGGCTTTCGCGTGGAACCATATGCAAAAAAGCTAATATACATTTGTAGTATCACTGAATGTCCACGCGCCCTTTTTTTCATTCAGATGTGTTTATTATTGTAATTCGTGCAGTACGCCACAACCCCCTTTAAATATTCGTGCATGGTATGCAAAACCTATATGCTAATTTTACCCTACCAGGATATGTAAATAAACACCGTCACTGCAGCAGACGAATTATTTATTAAACATATTTTCACCTAAGGCAAGTCAGTGACGGCTTGTCGGTGATGAATTGGTAAATAACGCGTTCCTAATTTTCTCAGTCTCTGAAATGCAACAAACATTTGTCTAGAGATATTCATAAAACCTATAATAAAATTAACAATGCAAAAAGGTGGAATAACCCACCGTAATCATTATTTACACATAAAGATGGCTCGCCCTTTTTTATAGAACACAACCCGCCACTGGTACAAAAAAGAAACTTTGGCACCTACTAGATCGAGTCCGTGTTACGCACACGTCCATAGGAAGTATGCGATTAGAGCCCAAGAACATATTTAAATCACAAAAAAATCGTGCCGTATAATTTTGTATCTCCGCCGGCGCGCCCTTGCAGATGCTCACCGCCGCTATCGATTATTAATTGTTTAGTATCACTTTCGATCTGCTTTGGCATTAAAATTGACTCACCACGACATGCCTCTCGTCGTGTACAAAACACAAAAGAGTCCGCGTGTCGCAATAGAGAACATTAGAGATTGTTTAACACTGGAGAATGCGCTAAATAATTCTTTCTTGTAACCTAGGTCTTTGTTGCTTCTAAGTCGTTATCTGTTAACGGGGCAGTCATGATTATATTAGTCTGTTGCAGTAAAATGCTTAGATTTTGTAATAATCTGATTTATTTGCATTAATGCTATATTGCCTAATCACATTTTTATGCTTTACCGTAGTTATTCTCCGTGTCAACACTGACTTCCTATTCTACAAAAATGAGGTAAGAAATATACAGCTTGTTAGTAATTGTTAAGGTAAAATAGATAATTACCCACATAAACTAATAATTACAAGCGGTTTGAATATGTAAACTAATTTTTAGTCTACATATTATCACCCTACATCGAAATAACTGTGTAATTTTGTAACGGCTTCAGGAGATTTTAACCGCACTACAATAGCACGAATTTTGTCATTTTCTTCAACAACCGCACGAATAGTAATGCAGTTTTATTACTATTACGCTTATTTCCACCTTTTCTCTTATACATATAACAAAAAATTGCAGCCCTACACTGACATATGAACTGTATATCTTTCTTAGACTGTTTCGATCACGTTGCCATGCTAAATACGTTTAACTTTCCGTATTCTTCCAACATTTCATACACTAGTGCGAAAAGCAAGCACTTCCAAATGAATCTACTACCATCAAATGTGCATAGATTCACATTTCTCATACGCATGTTGATAAAAGTGTATTTCAGTACTGTAGCATATGTTACAAACTATTGCAGTAACCAACTTGGTGTTTCAATGTTCGCACTGTGGTTTAATTACGCATTTAATACAATAATATTTCAACACCAACATTCCGTTAGCTGATGATATGATACCTATCCATAAAAGGAACCACATCTTAAGTTGGTTTGTCTGAGTAAACATTAATAATCATTTAACACCGTGCATCATTATAAATATCAGTATAGACACCAAGATAACGATCTAGCGATTACGATCCACCTAAATAGTCACCCCGACTGACAAGACATCAGGGACAATACTTGATTGCTTGTTCGCGGTATAGTTTTGTATATTGAGGTAGGCAACCAAGAAAATCCCAGCACCCGGCATAAAAGTGCGTTATTTTATGGATACACACTATAGGAAGTATAAAGTTTTTACTAATTTGGTGAAAATTCTTACCAAATAAAGTATTTTTAGAAAAGGTCAGTAAATGAGTGGCGCAGTGCACTATTATTTATTGAGATTAATTTTTTGATTTATAAAGTGTGTGTTAAAACATTGTATTTACCGCTAAATTAAACCTTTTTATAGAGTATCTATTTATGCATACGAAATAAACACTATAATAAACTATAATGTAAGGATACCTATAAGACGATGCATATACAAAAATGTGCCTGTTTATTAATATTCAGCTGAACGAATGTATATATTATATACCGCTGTTTACAATACTTTAGTAGGTGATACTTTTAATATAAATTATTATAGTATAGTTATAGCTATGCAGCTATGTTGTCTCATGTTGCACATATATCACCGCTAAAAACCAAGTATCGATTCCCAATTTCAACTGTCACTGTCATTTTTAACCTATCAAAATGCTATGAACGAAAATTAGTTGACAATATTGTACACTAACGTCAACATAATATATCGGCTATCTTTGCATTGTGCTCAGGAAATCTTATGATAGTAATGGAAATACGTCATTTATGACGTAAACTTCAAGTTCCGTTAACAGCGGTATATATGAACGTTACTGGACGCAAATTTACCACACGACACAACACCATGTGTGATTCCAGTTAACAGTTTGTATTACTGATGTTCTTGTTTGTAGAGTAAAAATTTTTTAATAGTATAAAATAAATTTCATCAAGTAGTTTTTCAAAACTTAAGAGTACATCAGTTATTAACTTTAACATTTAAGTTATCCCAATCTTTTACACAAGGAAATTTCGTACGCTGTAAATAAAACGTAAGTACTGCGAAATTTTGTAGAATAATCAACGACAAAGGTATTAACATTTTTTTAATTCAAGAAATGTTCTAGAGGAAAAGATAATATGGGGGGAATCTTTATGTTTGAAGAATGATATTTTTTTTACTACTGATAGAAATTATTTACTTCTAACGAATGATAGTTTAAAGCAAGTAAGAAGAAGGTACTGAATATTACATTAACATACAAAATGAGTCGTGGGCGATAACATCTGCTACTCTAAAAGTGAAATTCTTACATAGGGATCAGCAAATTCTGTAGAAACATGCAGAATGTTTTACCATTAGTAGCAGCAGTACCAAAAGTAACGTTTGCAGTATACAAAGACTACGCCCTTTAAAGTATACCTACCCTAAAGACGCTCTAAACTGATATTAATCGAGCATCACTCTGTCACACAAGTGAAATGTGTTGTCAAGTTATACAGGCAACATATACTCCTTAGCCCTTATTGGGGTGATATACGCCTACACTACAGTTCTGGGACTGTTTGCAAACCATGAACTAGAAAATAAGAGAGGCAAAAACTGAAAGAAAGTGATTTGATGAAGGATCTAAAGACAACGAAAGTCCGAGGTTGGGCGTCCGAGCATTAAATGGCAAGAGAATCAGGAGGAAAAGTGATGAAAAAGCCAAGAACCCTTGAAGTATTTATAGTGCAAATATTTTTATTATTGTGTCAAAGAGAATGTGTTTAAAGACTAGATCACTTGCAAATCGTCTACGTGCACGTGACTGTGATGATGTAATCTCTTATGATGTTTGAAAAGCTTACTTTTAGTGCAAACCATTAAAAAATCAGATACTGATTTAATAATTTTTTGAACGGCGAACGCAATAATAAGAATTAATGTTCCGACGCTTATGAAACGGCGAATAGCGACAAATGCAAAAATTGCCGGCACCGAGCTCTTGATAATTCAGCGCGATGTGTAAAGGGCAATTTCCCAGGTCGTTCTTGATCTTGTAGCGCGCCGAATATGAAAACCCATTTGATAAAGAGCGGCTTGAAGGAGGAGATACGGGAGATACGTTCGGAAAAAGCGCAATCGTACTCTCTGCGATAAGGGCAGACGCTAACATAAATTCATTATACAGTGTCTAGTATATAAAACAGTCGTCCTGCTACGTATTGTAAATGCACATGCTTAATTTCATACAAACGTCGGCTGGCCCACTCCACGGTTGGGGATAAAAATCAATACGACACAGAAAAGAATATTTTTGCTTATGGAGCTTAACTGAATTTACAAAGGAATTTTATAACGTCTGAAAGACGCGTACACGTCGATTTTTGAGTGGCACCCAGGTATATCATTCGGAATACGTACGTTTCGTCTTCTTTTCCAACTCATCTTGGCGCATAAGGAACATGCGGAGGCGTCATAATGTGCTTTACTTTCTCTTTGGCCGTCGTAATATAGCAAAGGCGAGAAGTCGGAATTTTTACCTGTAGATAAATACAGTAGGTTATGTTTGGTTGTAACCAATTCTCAGAACAGTCTGAAATAAAATAATGCTTTTTAAGCATTTCCTATATAAAACCATATGTTTTTACATTACTGAATACAGTAAGTGTTGTTACGGGCTAGCCGTAGTTTTAATACCTTTGTTTCTCAATTAGTTTTGTTATATAATGAAACAAAAAAATGTAAGTTCAAAAAGTGTGACCACTTTTATTCTATATCCAACGATATAATACGATATAAGTTTTAGATTTAGGTCCCTTTTACATCATTATTTTCTGGTGGTATAAATTACATGGTCGCTGTGGCTTTTGCATCACCACTCTATAGCAAATGGAAACATTGTAAAATCTGCTCCACTTTAAAACGAAGTACCTTACAAATGAATAAAATTTCATGCTTACGTATCACATCACGCATATAACTAATTAGAAGTCAATCCTTTTTTTTGTCTTAATTTGATATAAGTGTCATGATATAAGTAAAACAACTATATGATCAGAAAGACGCTTTGTTCCACAAAATAATAATAAATAAATCAAATATTTCAGCTATAGTACACAGTTTCCCCAAATTGCAATGTTTATTCATTCTGAGCTTAATAAATGTAGCCATTAAAAATGTTTGGAAGACATAACGCAAAATTTAATTTAGGAGAATACCTATAGCGAGACAACAGTTTCTTCGAAACGAGAACGTTCATGCGTCTATAAAGCTCTGGTATTAGATTTCCAGGCTCAGATCAGTTCGTTATATTTACATTGTTCAATGCCTAGCCTAAATATGTCCTCAAAAGGACAATTTCTTATCAAAACCCTAGCCGTCCAGATGTATAGTCGTCATCCCTGGCAGGCCGTCCAGTGTGAAACTGAACTCCGCTTAAAGGGGCGACAGCATCCCGCCTTTTTACCAGAGGATGATCTCCCTTGAAATTTTAACCATTTAACTATTCGTATTGTGTACGGCTCAGGTATTTGCACCCTTCGCCTGCGACTCATTTAAAACGGCAGGGTATTCCGCAATTAACATCTGCCATGGAAGCGCTGATCAACTGTAGAAGGTTCACGGTTCGGGGAACGGAGTTTTCGAATCTTTTTGTGCATATTTAACGCATACCAACATAAGTACCGACCGCAACAATTTTACGTACCGCAACAAATACCTCGCCGTGGATAACTTTATACTTGACTAAACAACGATACTGTTTGGTAACGTTAAATAAATGTATGTATACATCTTTGTGTGGCGAGCATGGGTGCAATTACTCGTGCTTAATTGTTAGGTTTGAGAAATGTTTGAGAACCTTAAGTGCGGACCTGAGGTCTGAAATGCTTCTGAATATGTAATAGATGCAAATGACGTACACGCAAAGCCCGCCGTACTTGCCACCCTCCGATGTTTTTAACCGATAATTAGCCGAATTGCGACTAAAATCGACCGCGGAGCAAAAATTGTACCCCCCTTATTACCTACAGCAACTAAAGGGTAGCGTGTTGTAAGTTTTGTCTACACCCGGGACTACGTTAAGGACATTACACTGTAATTAACGATATATTATGTAGATATTTATCTATGTACTTCCTTTGCTTTATGTGTCTCCCAGCTTTTTTTTTGAGGTGGACACGTCTTTCTCCGCGCTTTGTGAAAATCTGCAATGAGTCAGCCAGTGGTGGCTTTACGAACTACGACGTACCTAGGTTGGTACGGACGGTAAATGCAGATCCTTACATTGCTGATTGATCAATGAGCGTATAAGCCCACAAGAACAGCAATCAGTACGTCAGTCCCAGGAATTTGGCCACCAACATGAAGCACAAAGTATTTTACATTACCCTAGCCTTAGTGCTTCCATTGTGCCTCATTGTGCTTCATAAAAATTAATAGCCACATCTACCGTTTTCAAGTTATGAACGTTATAATTTTTTGTGGCCAAGTTCGCACATAGCCACAAATTTCCAAATTTAACATCTTTATTGGCACCAGCCTTTAGTGCTTCGTTAGTGCTTCATTGTGCTTTAACAATTATGCTCCTTAAGTCAGTATGTGCCCATAATAATTACTATATAGTTATTAGGTCTAGCCACTGACAAGAAGCACAAATGCTATTCTTTCCACTAATTTTTAGTGCTTCGATTGTGCTTCATTGTGCTTCATGTGTTGACTTGGCCACATGACCACTTTTTAGTAAAATAAATATTTTTATATTTGGAAGTTAGCCACCAAATTGAAGCACAATTGCCCATCTTTTACTAATCTTTAGTGCTTCGATTGTGCTTCATTGTGCTTCATGTGTTAACTTGGCCACATGACCCCTTTTTAGTATAATTTATATTTTTATATTTGAAAGTTAGCCACCAAATTGAAGCACAATTGCCCATCTTTTACTAATCCTTAGTGCTTCCATTGTGCTTCATGTGTTGACTTGGCCACATGACCACTTTTCCGTAAAATAAATATTTTTATATTTGGAAGTTAGCCACCAAATTGAAGCACAATTGCCCATCTTTTACTAATCCTTAGTGCTTCGATTGTGCTTCATTGTGCTTCATGTGTTGACTTGGCCACATGACCACTATTTAGTAAAATAAATATTTTTATATTTGGAAGTTAGCCACCATATTGAAGCACAATTGCCCATCTTTTACTAATCTTTAGTGCTTCGATTGTGCTTCATGTGTTAACTTGGCCACATGACCCATTTTTAGTAAAATTTATATTTTTATATTTGGAAGTTAGCCACCAAATTGAAGCACAATTGCCCATCTTTTACTAATCTTTAGTGCTTCGATTGTGCTTCATTGTGCTTTAACAATTATGCTCCTTAAGTCAGTATGTGCCCATAATAATTACTGTATAGTTATTAGGTCTAGCCACTGAAATGAAGCACAAACGCTATTCTTTCCACTAATCTTTAGTGCTTCGATTGTGCTTAATGTGTTGACTTGGCCACATGACCACTTTTTAGTAAAATAAATATTTTTATATGTGGAAGTTAGCCACCAAATTGAAGCACAATTGCCCATCTTTTACTAATCCTTAGTGCTTCGATTGTGCTTCATGTGTTAACTTGGCCACATGACCACTTTTCCGTAAAATAAATATTTTTATATTTGGAAGTTAGCCACCAAATTGAAGCACAATAGCCCATTTTTTACTAATCTTTAGTGCTTCGATTGTGCTTCATTGTGCTTCATGTGTTGACTTGGCCACATGACCACTTTTTAGTAAAATAAATATTTTTATATTTGGAAGCTAGCCACCAAATTGAAGCACAATTGCCCATCTTTTACTAATCCTTAGTGCTTCGATTGTGCTTCATTGTGCTTCATGTGTTGACTTGGCCACATGACCACTTTTCCGTAAAATAAATATTTGTATATTTGGAAGTTAGCCACCAAATTGAAGCACAATTGCCCATCTTTTACTAATCTTTAGTGCTTTGATTGTGCCTCCTGTGTTTACTTAGCCAGATGACCCCATTTGAGTAAAATCTATATTTTTATATGTGAAGGTTAGCCACCAAATTGAAGCACAAATGCCCATCTTTTACTAATCTTTAGTGCTTCATTGTGCTTCATGTGTTAAGTTGGCCACATGATCCCTTTTTAGTAAAATCAATACTTTTATATTTTGAATTTAGACACCAAATTAAAGCGCACTTGCCCATCTTTTACTAGTCTTAAGTGCTTTGATTATGCTTTATTGTGGGGAATGAATTTTATATTTTTATAGTTACTGCAACCTGTATAAGAGTACTTTTTTCATATTGTATATATTAAGAAAATGCCTGAACACCACCCCTGACCCCGCAACCCTCGTCCAACAGGTTGATCACTAGGTATATGATGCGTTGCAAATTGTAATTCAATAATTTGCATGTCGAAAATACTTAGTATGTAGTGGGCAATATTATTTACAGCACTCAATATAAAAAATACTGATACTAAGTTCTAAAACTGCAGGTTAACAATCCTTGGAAATAACGGGTTTTGAGTGACAATTACATAGTAATATTTTGACTGAAACTTTTTATTAAAGCTCCAATAATAATATAAGAAGAATATTAACAGCAATAGAACAAAGAATGAGGGTTAACTACTACATTAGATGCAACATTTTTATACTCTCGGTTAATATCGTCATATAGCTCCCACATACCATCTAGTCTTCTACTATAGGTGGCGTAGTGGCCTATTGCCTCTAATGACTTGGCAATTGGAGGTTGAAAATGGATAACTGAACGGAATTGAATTGAAGCACTAAAGACTAGTAAAAGATGAGCAATTGTGCTTCAATTGGGTGGCTAACTTCCAAATATAAAAATATGGATTTTACTAAAAACAGGTCGTGTGGCTAACTTAACACATGAAGCACAATGAAGCACAATCGAAGCACTAAACACTGTTAAAAGATGGGCATTTGTGCTTCGGTTGGGTGGCTAACTTCCAAATACAAAAATACGGATTTTACTGAAAAGGGGTCACGTGGCTAAGTTAATACATGAAGCACAATGAAGCACAATCGAAGCACTAAAGACTATTAAAAGATGGGCAATTGTGCTTCGGTTGGGTGGCTAACTTCCAAATATAAAAATATGGATTTTACTAAAAACAGGTCGTGTGGCTAACTTAACACATGAAGCACAATCGAAGCACTAAAGACTAGTAAAAGATGAGCAATTGTGCTTCAATTGGGTGGCTAACTTCCAAATATAAAAATATGGATTTTACTGAAAACAGGTCGTGTGGCTAACTTAACACATGAAGCACAATGAAGCACAATCGAAGCACTAAAGACTGTTAAAAGATGGGCAATTGTGCTTCGGTTGGGTGGCTAACTTCCAAATATAAAAATATGGATTTTACTAAAAACAGGTCCTGTGGCTAACTTAACACATGAAGCACAATGAAGCACAATTGAAGCACTAAAGACTAGTAAAAGATGAGCAATTGTGCTTCAATTGGGTGGCTAACTTCCAAATATAAAAATATTGATTTTACTAAAAAGGGGTCATGTGGCCAAGTTAACACATGAAGCACAATGAAGCACAATCGAAGCACTAAAGATTAGTAAAAGATGGGCAATTGTGCTTCAATTTGGTGGCTAACTTCCAAATATAAAAATATTTATTTTACTAAAAAGTGATCATGTGGCCAAGTTAACACATGAAGCACAATGAAGCACAATCGAAGCACTAAAGATTAGTGCAAAGATTAACATTTGTGCTTCATGTCAGTGGCTAGACCTAATAACTATATAGTAATTATTATGGGCACATACTGGCTTAAGGAGCATAATAGTTGAAGCACAATGAAGCACTAACGAAGCACTAAAGGCTGGTGCCTTTAGATATGTTAAATTTGAAAATTGGTGGCTAAGTGCGAAGTTGGCCACAAAAAATCATAACGGTCATAGCTTGAAAACAATAGATGTGGCTGTCGATTTCTATTAAGCACAATGAGGCACAATGGAAGCACTAAGGATGGGATATGATAGTATAATTTGTGCTTTGACATTGTGGCCAACTTCACGGACGTCAGTACGTCCTCATCATATCTCATTGCATGAGAACCTTCTTGTTGTTCTGGTAGCACTGGCGAAACTGTCCAAAATATTTATTGGAACAAGCATGTTCAAAAAAGAAAGTAGATTTTAACACCAAAGAGTTTCTTTCCCTAACAATATTTTACCAGATCGGAGACAAAAATAAAAGATTAAATTTTGCTCAGTACCAGCCACAGCAGCAGCAGTATGCCAGCATTCAAATATCTATGTATTGTTGCATCAAATACAGACTTGGTATAGTGTTTCAACAAATCCTAAATAATGGGGATGGACACGACTTACAATAATCAAAGCAACTGCAGCGCCTATTGCCGATATACTCCTCAACTTCCTGTATTGCAAATGTAAAAAAATGATGCGGATCGGCAGTTGGTAGCTGAAAAGCCGATTTAAAGTGCTCCATCGTGTATTGCAACAGAGATTCCTTTGCTAACTTTGACGATGAATAAGAACATCTGAACTATGTTCAGCAAAGCATCACAACATAAAATTAGAAGGATTCTGAAGAAGAAGAAGACGCTATTCAACCAAACATTATTACCTAGTAAATCCAGAATTGTGAAACAGTAGGAAGGTATAGATATAAAAGTAATTAAAGGTAAAATATGGTGTATTGAGAACATTACAAATAAACGCTCCGTTAACTCTATATCATGGTGGTATGGAAAAGAGAAAAACTGACAAGTAATAATAAATAAGTCGATAATAAATAATTTTATGAGGTGAAGAAACGTGTACTTAGTTTACAAAATACACTGCACCGTATAATTCTTTCTAAAATAATTTACTTATTTTCAAAACAAAAAAATCTTTCCCACAAATGTAGAGAACTTGTGATATTTTTGGTCTGGGATGTTCTGGAAGGGCGATATAGGAGAGTTTATCGACCGTTGGTGGCGCTAGTGTGCCTTTGCAAATGGCGGAAATAAACAGTACTTGCTATTATAATATACTCGTCTGTATCGCATAATGAAGCACAGATGGGTTCGCAAACGAGTATATTTAAAATAATTATTACAAAGGAACTGGTAATGGTAACCAAAATACACTCGTGGCAATAACCTATGTGATAACCGCTGAACCACATAACCGCATATTACTATTATAATATAATATCACACATGCTTTTTGTGTTTACATGTATCCTCTTTTTCTTAATAATATTTACTACCCACAATTTAAAAATGCTAATACGATATAACAAAAACAGCCATATTGCACAACAATCCCGCCTTTTCCAGCATTAAAGTACTGTTCTTAATATTTTATATATATATCTGCCGCCAGATGTCGTATCACTATTGCAAACTTGCCTATTGTAGGCAGCAGCCAGCGCCAGCGGCAGCCCTTGTTAATCCCAAATCTAGCATGTAGTTTAGATCACTAAACTGCCAAATTTCAAAACCCCAAATCTTTTTCAGCTGAAGATAAAACTATGTACCGTTTAACTGTTGCACGTCAGTAGCAAAATAGTGATGTTCATCTTATAACTGATATATTCGAAATATTTATAGCAAAATTTTGGAGAAGCATGTGAATAGATTGATATACATACTTTGCAGTTTAGTCAACTTAGTATAAATTCTTTAAAAAGTGCTTGCAAGAGGAGATTTTAGCTGGGTTAGTCCAAAATTTAGAATATGCGGATTTCACAAATTTTATTAGTTTCATTTAGTGGAATAAGAAAAATATTAATACAATTAAATTTAAAAAATGTTGAACCAAATAAATTTAACTTCAAGACTCAAGTCAAGAGGTACTCTTATATATTTTGTGACATCACCCACGTTCATTTATGTGTAGTGTTGATGTGTTACGTACTAACAGGTATATTTGCTAATATACAGATTTTCACAATCTCTTAAGACAAAAACTGTATGGAGAACAGAAGCTTTTAAAACAGAGTCAACTGCTTTAGTATTCTGTATTAATAAAATGGTATTGGCGAATGACATTGATGACGATTAAGAAAAACTAACCAAAGACCAAGGATGTCAGATCTAAACGTAAAAACTGTCAAAAGGTGTTGTTTTTCAATTGCATATGCAAACTTATAGATCAAGTATAAATACTACTCACTTTGGCGTGTGCCCAAGTTAGATGTGAAACAATACTTTTCGAAAGATCAAATTTATTTTAAAGCAGCTTAGAAATTGCTTATTATAGCCATATTTTGTAGATGTCAACAGAAAGATACATATTGCTTTCGGATCGGAAAATGACGCCATCATTGACGAGATTAATAGTTATTTACATTATTAGTGCGAGTAGATAGAAGTTACTGTAGTATGTTCTAACCCACGTGTAATGTACAAAACTTTATTTAAAAAACTCTAAAAAATCTAAATCAACAATTTCCATTTAAAATAAAATGTAAGGAAACTTTCGAAGTGTTATGGCAACCCTTCAAATTTGGGCTGCCTTTAAAGAATTATCGAAGAAGTTTTTTGGGTTTTGTATTCAAAGCTGCGAACTATATAATCTCAAAGAAGCAGTAAATCTAATCATTTTTGTTAATAAATGAGGATGTTTCAAAACTTTTTTAAAACAACAGCTGGATATAAAGAACGTATAAACATTGTAGTTGATAGAGTAGATGAACTAACTAGCAATTAGAAAATGTGAAAAAGGGACAGCTTTTTCATATCATCGTACCAACTACCTCCAGAATTATCTGTTGTTGTCGTAGGTACTTGGTTGAAATAATTGAAATATATCTTGTGTTGGATTTTAATCATGCTGTTCATGGAATGTTATTCGTCGGTTACAGAGGTGGTAATTGCGACAACCTTCCCGTTGGTTTAAACACCTTTAGAGCAATGCCAAAGAAGATTGTCAATTTATTTAATTTACTCCAAGCTCAAGAATACACAGAGCATTGTTTCCGAAAATAGTCAGCTTCACTCCTAATAAATACCAGAATACACCTACAAACAATAAAGCGCGATGGTGGTTGTTGATCGAATGCTGTATGTGAGGGTTACATTGATACTTTTCAGTTGAAAACAAGAGGAAAACAGCCTCAAAAATTCTTGAAGGAGATATTACTGACAATGACAATGGAGCTACAACAAACGTTTCTAACACAAGATTTCAGTCTTCATGGAAGAGAGCATGCTATTCCTCAAGCTATAACAGACATTTCCCAACAAAATGTTAGTAGAAATAATTCAGTTCAAATGACTGCCACTAGTTTTACTTTACTTTGGTTTAATAAATAATAATAAATTCATAATATTGTTGTGCTGTCGCAGATCGATCTTTAGAAAATAATAAATATATGAATTCTCATTAAATACGGGTCACCACAGAAAAGCGTAAAAGCCGAATAAAACGCCCATTCCGATCCATATCTTCCATTTATGAAAGTTGCATTAAAAACAAAAGCATTACTCAAGACTCAAGACTAAAATATACCTCGTTCGTAGTCTTTTGTACAGAAGTGTAAATATAATGCAAAATTTTGAAAAAAGTATTGTTATTTGAGTACCTCGAATTAGTTAATGTCTCAATTGGTATTTATCCATCAAACAATTTACTCTGTTTAAAAAGTAAACACGGTCATGCAAGTTACGTAAACATCACTTCAACTCCCCTTTTAACTTTTGACCGTGGCAATGCCTCCTCCACGAGTTTTATTGTGGGCCACACACAAACAACGTCGAGTGTGCCGGGTTCACGTAGGCGTCATCACTTTTCGGCACTACACCCGGTATCATGCAAACATGGAGAGTGTACAGGGGCCAATTAAAACGTCAGGATGCGTGCGATTTACCTTGTGCTCTGTCGGCTGGCATTCCGGGGATTCCATGAATCTCTTGTAAGGTGTTCGAAAATAAGTCAGTCGTCGTTGGCAAACAAAAAAGGAAACGGATTCACGTTGTATTGGGAATCTGTTGGAACAACAGACGATCAGCGCGGACGTTCCTCCCCGTTTATAATATGCTCACGGCGGATGGTTACTTATCCTCCGCGTGCCTCAGTGTTCGCAATAACTATGTAAATTACTCCTACGCGAGCGGCCGCGAAAATAAAACGTAATCAAATAAAAGCATGAGATATAGTTTTAAAATACTCATAGTGATTCGATTCCGAAGGCAATAAAGACTATTTCATAGCATGTCACTACAGGCTTTCCCGGTAGGTGTCAAGCCAGTCGACCAGACGATCAGCCGGCTAAGTGGGATGGAGTATAATAGTGCACGGAAAGGCACAAACTGTCAGGACGACTGCATCGGCTCCGCATGATCCTGTTCAGATGTATGTTGTATGCAGTTAAAATCAACGTGATATATTTTAAGTTTACGATTTTTTTATCACACCTGATATTTTTTGTATTGGTGCACACGCCGATTGCTGTTTATGTTAATGTCTGGGGATGTGATGAGCTAATAAAATTCGGCCGATTGAGCGCGTCCTGAAAGTTTCCTTCCGGCTTATACAAAAGAAAGTCCCGCGCGTCTTCGCGAACGGTTTGATTAATCAAACACCATTTCAGTGACACACACGCGGAGGCAGAAGTAACCAAAAGCAATTAAAACCCGACGGTAATTAMAGTAACTGATTGTAGCGCTCCACAGCGACGCCGACGCTGTTCTGGCGCCGAGTTGAGCGCCGGCCGGATAGTTAGCACGCTCGCCGCATTTGCATGGCGCTACCGTCCACCCCACCTTACCAAGGGTAAGAGAGCCATAAGCCACCCACCGGCAAGACGAAGACGTAACTTACTTTTTTACATCCGCGAAGTAGAGAGAGCAAAACGGGGTTGGGGGGAGCGCGAGCGAGACGAAGACGGGCGGAATTGGAGTTTTCGCATATTAAACGAACAAAAGATTGAATGTCTTTCGGACTGTGCAACGCTCCCTTACGTTCCTGAACATATTTTCGGGAAATTAACGAGAATAAGGAGCGCCGGCGGGCATTAACTGCGCCAGAGCGAAACAGAATTACATTTCATTAAGGGCAGACACAGAATGAAATTACATACCCCATAAGAGGAACTAAGACGAAGTGCTTTCAGCGTTGGCGGCGGGAGCGGGATAAAAACAAGCGGCGGTCTAAATGAGTGCGAGCGAGACGGAGGCCGCTAATTTGTTCGCGCTAGAGGGAGCGAGCAATATGCAAGTTAATTAATCGGTAAAGTAATGAGAATAGGGCGCATGCGCCTTGCTTGTTTATAGGGGTTGGGAAGCATGTTAGGGGTAGTCATCAACGCCAGCGCAGATTAGAAGTACAGTCAATGTAAAAGCGAACGTTGAATTTTTTAATATCTTCGGTATAAAACGAGAGGTAGCTCGATCTCCGGGGGTAGCTACCCCGCTAACAGCCGGCCACCCGTCGAACAGTTCGTCACTGATGATTGACGCTCTTCAGGCGCTTACGCAAATACGATTTTCATAAATGAAAATTTGATTTGCATGTTTTATAATTACTTTTATAAAAACTAAGACTTACAAATCTCATGTTTAGACGTTCTGTCGCATGTCATGTTGCGCTAGTTCTAAAACACACACTAACAAAAATGTTTCACTCATCACAACGTGTTAAAAACACTATACACATTATATTTTATCCATGCATGTTAAAACAGCGTCAGACTGCCACACGGCACGTTTAGATAAGCCTCAGTTTGCTAGTTCTAGGTAAACAGGGGCACATCTTGAGGACAACGCACATAAACAGACTATAGGGTGCACGTTGCCGGCAGGAKATTTCGCGACCGCGTGTGCATGAAAGCCGTGCCGTTTGGTTCGCTGGTCGAGTTGATCTGACCAAGTGTGCSCACTGGCCAGGAGAGGGGCGGCGTAATTACGAGAGGGGGGAAGAACCCATGTGCGCTAACTATACATTTAACATATATCCTAATAAGAAACTTATCTGGCAGAGTGCCATCGGAAAACAATGCTCGGGCTTGGAAGGGAATCAAATAGAGGCACATTTTTCGCATAAATTTCGCTGAGTAATGTTTTAATTACTTTTTATTGGTGGAGGGAAAAAGTCGCGACGTGCTAAATTATCAGCTGCCAAATGTCCACATCGTCAGTTTTTACCACAATTATAAAATTATTCCCACATCAGGAAGATGAAATGACAAATATTTGGGGTGAAGAAACTTTTGACATCGGAAACKWTTTTTATCGGTCAGTAAAAAGTGCTCTTTTAGTTTTGCTAAACGTACTAGGTATCATGTAATGAATTCAATGAATGTATTCAGTAATTAGTACTTATCTATACCGCCATACCTTTTTTTAGTTAATGAAACACTTTTATAAATAACCATTCAGAAGCTCAGACGTTACATGTTAGCTGTTTGTATTCCTGTAAATACTTAGGTACATTATATAGTGTACAGTGTCTACAAAATGTATATGGTTTAGACAATAAGAAACTGAATCTGTAACTAATTTTATGATTAACTTAGTTTAGATAAATATACCTATAGATACTCATCTCATGCTATTTAAATCAATTGCTGCATTCAAATCGTGTATAGGAAATAAATACAGTTGTATCGGTTAAATTTCCTTACACAAGCAGACGAAAGTAAATTCTTATTCACTTATAAGGACATCATCGCAGAAGAAGGAAGAATTAAGTGTTTGACGTATACTCTTTTGAAAATTGTTATTTAGGGCCCATAGGTGATTTTTGTTTCCTAGATTTTGTGACGATCTGTTACCATTCCTAGTGGTGAAGCTGTGACCCGAGGACCTCGGGCCGCGTACGGCCGGGCCGTTCCGGAGCAGCAGCGTCTTGTGATGCGGATAGCTGGTTCTTTGGAGGAGGCTGTGTGTTGCGGGTTGCCGGCAGTAGAGGGGGACATTTGCATACCGGTAGGTGACAAGTCGCGGGGGGCGTGGCCTATTCGACCAATGGCTGAGGTCTCTCGCGGGCATTGTTGATGTAGGAGAATGAACCTGCATGGTTCCGAAACCTCTGGTTCTGCAGCCGTGTGTTAACCCACCTACCCACCTATTGAGATTGTTTCATAAACGGACGATTTTCC
Organism: Rhyzopertha dominica; assembly: GCA_025024175.1. Taxonomy (NCBI): domain Eukaryota; kingdom Metazoa; phylum Arthropoda; class Insecta; order Coleoptera; family Bostrichidae; genus Rhyzopertha; species Rhyzopertha dominica. The sequence goes on along the minus strand of QCXZ01000003.1, from coordinate 34,379,281 downwards.
GTTTCTCCCGCTTTTTATTTCGTCGCCTTTGTTCTTGCTCCTTTGCACGGGCTCGGGTTTCGGGGGCTTTTTCTGGTTAATTGCACTCCGGTATTGACATTCCAAAAGTATCTATACCTACCTATAGAATAGTTAATAGCACGATGATTTCTAAGTGAAGCTTTCTTTGAAGGCAACTAGGAAGTAAAAATTTGACATAACGGGAACGGAACAAATATTTACAGAATTAGGACATTTTTAAATAACAGAAACGGTAGAAAGGTTATAGAACCTCTTCATAATTATCGTGATGTTTGCTTTTTTAAATGCTTATTGCCAGAATCTTGCCAGCCACCTGCCTTTATCAGTTTTCATGATATGACATGGCTGACGAGATTCTGGCTGCAAGCCAGAAAGTCCTACAACTTCTTAACATTTTAAACAGATTACCTTATAGGTATAGATATTTAGTACATACAATATAGGTACGTATGCATTTGTGTGCTCATTATTTAGGTACTTAGATACAAATAAAAATATGCGTTATAGATATAGCTATAGCATAACTGTTCGAATCTTTTAGATTCAATTGGTTGATGTTTAGATACTTATTCATATTTTACTCGTAGTATTCTTTTGAGCATCGAATGCATCATGCATCTGACTTTTAGTTTATGTGTCTACTTACATATCTATACAAGTCTAAATTTCTATAGATGTTTTTTTCCTTAACAATTTTAAACGGGTAAAATCGTTGACTACGTATTTTATCTATCTATAGTTAGTTACTTACGATGGATGATGTCCTAACACATTATTTCATTTTTTTGGACTGATTCCGAATTCCGAAGTGTAAGATTAAATTTGGCCCTGCTCTGTTACTGCAGGGGCACCGATAATTTGAAACATGAACATTGTCAAAACACAGTCAATATAAATTAAACACCGGAATATTAGAAACACAACACGGTCGGGAAGATAATAAATGAACTAGGTATGGTCGAAATATTGCCAATAAAAGGAATTAATTGAAAATCATTAACAGGAAACGTGTTTAACCATGAAAATACCAAATACCTCATACACAGCTTGTTGTATGTAGCTAGCTGTAGAAAGCCAGAACAACAAAAAGTTCCCTCTACAGAAAAAGTCCTTTCCAAACATTACACAAAGATAAATCTGCTGTTAAGCGTGTTTTGTTGATTTTTTACGTGAAAGCGCGTTTTAACCAGGTACAGGTGAATTTGGGGTGAGTGCTTACCTACTGACCCTTGAAATATTTCTATATTCTGACATATAGGTATGCACAATATATTCGTATGCAATGAATTAATTTTCAGGATAAACTGCGAACACTATTTTATTCAATATTTAGTTGATGTGGAAAACATACCCTTTCATTTATTTATCAGTACTATGTATTAAGTATGTGTTGAAGGTGTGATTATAATTAGGTATCTAGCATTCATTATTTCAATGTAACACACTTAACCACCGAGCAAATCGAAATATCTATTGACAATGGCGTTGATGTCTAATGCAGTTCGCGACCAATCAACGATAAAGGGTTTCTGTTTTCGTTGATATTAAAGGTTCATATTATAAAAAGAAGTAGGTAAAAGAAACAACAATGCCCTATTCCATCGTCTCACTCAGTGGCCATCATCAGTGCTAAAATACAATAGGCAAATAACATTACAAGTATATAAATGGTTAAATAGCAAATATTCATCTATGGACTATGGATGTTTCGTAAAGTGACCGACTTGGCTAAGTATTATTCGAAAAAGTAATACGTGTTTTTACCGCAAATGTATGTATGACAATTATGGTATATAATTTTAAAACTACTGTAGAAATTTTTGCTAATTCCTTGTATATAATATTAATAATTGACGGTTTTAAGCATTATTATTGTAATAGTTTGAGAACAGTTTTGCCAAAAATCCTGATGGCAAGCATCCATAGATTTGGGTGGCTATTTGAATGTGCATGTTACATGGTGTTACAAATGAACATGCAATTTCTAGAATTCTTACCTTGAGTGAAAGTATGTGTACATTTTTTGACTGTAAAACTGAAACTGTTAGCTATATAGGTATCTATAGGCCATAAAAAACACCTACCATGGCATAGACGGAAGTGCTGAATGTCGTATACAACAGATATACAATACTATACTGCCTAAACTCAACTTCTCAATCAAATATTAAGACATCGTAGCTCGTATCAAGAAAAACGTATTTTTAAAATAAAACACAGGTATTCAAACATTGACAAAAATTGTTAGTCTAATAACTTACTGACTCAGTGGGATATTTGATTTATTTCCCACAAACAAATGCATAATGTAAACAGCGAATTAAAATTTTGTATTTAGTAGTTAGTACGGTTTAAATTTGTTTTTAGAAATTTTAGCTGAAGATGCATCAATTAAAGCAGGCTTTTGATTAAACCATATTTATTGATATTATTCCTACGTTTCGGTTTTGATTAAAATTTCCTCAGCGAACATCAGTCTAATTTAGTTTGAAGCCACTTGGAAATTTCACAACAGTTATATTTGGATACCACATGAAGTGAGGCAAATCAAAATATTGTTAATTTTCCGTATTTTGTTTCTTAAAACATGCAGAACTTGTCCTTATAACGGCTGGTCTTGGGCGTGGTCAAAATTCTGCTTTTATTCGACGCTAAAAAAAAATTCTAAAAATAAATAAAAAAGAATTAACAAACCAACAGATCGTATAATCATATTCTTTAATTGTGGCAAATTCGTAGGTCAAGTAAATCATTGTATTACTTCAAAATTACATAAGGCAAATAGAATTCTATTACTTATTGCCATTAAATAAGTTTTACTTGTTAGAAATAAGCCCTTTTCTCAATATAGTAAAAAAATTATACTATCTACTTATTTCAATTTCCTATATGGTAACAAGCGATAACAACAGCATAGAATAGTAAATAGGAGTCAATGTTATCCTTAAGATTATAATCTGCAATTATAATAAGTATACCGAAAGTTTTTTACATTTGTTGTGACTTATTTCTTTAATATTATTTTCTGTGTATCTATAAGGTTCCTGTCACCATATTCTTACACTATTGGACTAATTGACGCAAACTTTAATCGTAATACAAAATTTTGCTACCTACATATTTATTCATATTTAATAGATATGCATTTTCCTTGTGCTTGTAAATACAACTTCGTCGGATCCGTTTACCAAAACAAATGTTCATACTATTCCATCGTCTGATTAGCACTCTCTGTGACAGGAAGTTCATCCACGCAGTAAAAGAGTCGCTCTAGTATGAGTTTCTTATTACCTAACGGCCATGATGAAAGACCTTGACTGTCACCGACTACTATTAGTTCATTTCATTAGAGCACGTACAAATTTTGTTAATTGAAGGTTTGAACAGGTAATCCACACCGTTTAGTTAATTTAGAATGTTTACTGGTTGACACAAACATTGGAAACAACTTTCGAGAAGCGAGACGCTTGTTAAAAATAATAGCTGGAGTAGTGCCAGTTGCCGATGTTTTATTGTCATGTCAGTTATCATTTATTTAATTTGAATCCCAAATAGCAAAGGTCGTTCTAACTTACTTTTACTTACGAGAACAGCATGGATCGGTAAGCTTTGTAAAATTTAACATCATTGGTTTCATTCTTGTACGAAACGTGATCTTGGGAGTCAGAGCTGGTAATAACAGTTTTGTGTAATACAGTAGGAATAGGTCGGTATTATCCCTGAAATTGGTTAATCGCAGGAAATTTTAAACGAACACCCAGATGCGTCATGCGTAACAGTAAGGTGTGACATTCTGAGAATGTAGCCTGTTGATCTCTGCTGAAATAGTAATATTGACTTTAGTAATTAAATGACACTACTGTGTTCTGATGAATTTTGGACGAAGTTTACCTTTCCTAGATTATTATCTCATTAATATTCAACATATACATAATAAGTAAAACAGAATATAGAACAATAGTGCAAGTTTTCCTTATCATCGCAGTTCGCCATAAAAACAAAGAACAAAAAAACAATCTGGAACACGTTTCCTCTTGCTGTCTTGTTCTGACAGCTTAAAGAACTGCGTTGGCTAACTATTGTGAAACATCTTAGCTGACGTCCCATATTATTTCCATGATAACTGGTAATATACCTTTCTAAATACACAGGTACAATAATAATATAAAAAACAATAAAAAGCATTTAGATAAATAAGAGGGAAAAACACTCTCCTGTTTATTTGTAATGCGATGATATGAATAAGAACAGTAGTTTAAACTAATCAAGAAGAAACGATAGCTCGTATATCAGTATTAATTATGAAGGCTGTAAAAGTCTTGCAGCTGAAAGAAAATGTTCAAAGAGCAGTTACCTACAGCTCATTTATGTGCTACGTACATAGTTAAAGTGGAGAGAGTGGTGCATGGTAATTTTTCCCAACACAAATAAATAAAACCCACCTAAAGTTTGGCTGACTATATACTCGTAAGTACTTATCCGCCCACCATGTATAGGATATTATGAAAATGTAAAAATTATATTTAATCTTGAGTATGATTTTAACTGCCATAGAATTATTATACAATAAAGCCCATCATAGATTTTTTGTACAATGATATACAAATAAAATTTGGAAGTATCCTTGTATACAAAATCCCATTATCATGCTTTTAAAAATGCTAGATTTAGCTTGGTTTTTATTCGTGAAATATGCAGTTTTAATTCTTCTTTAAGTCTTGTCATCCTACATATAAAATCCAAACATCCATTGTTTCATTGCATCCTTGTGAATTTTTGAAGAATACGTTTTACTGTCGGAACCCTCTTCTCCGTAATGTAAAAATTTGGGATGTATCTCTTTAAAACACCCCAATCGAAATCATCCAAACTGGTTCTTGATTAAGGAATTATTATCTTTATATTAGCTACATGTACCAAGACAGATTTGTTTAATATATGTAATAGATATATGATAGACGCAAATATGCACTTGCATAGGGTGCTCGATGTGCTAGATCTCGCCACTGACGTTCGTGCTATGAGGGATTGCGTCTTTTATTTATGGAAACATTCAAAAGAACTGCAGATCGAACGAACAATTTATTTAAGTATGCTAATTAAAATTATAAAAAAGTGTTAATATTATTATTTTATCTTTTAATGTTTATGTCGCATGATTTATAAAATAAAAGAAAATTGGTCTAATTTTATAAGACACGTTAAAAAATGTTGAAGACATTTACCGACAAAATTTTGTGCATGGACTAATTATAGAAATTAATGATAGTGACATAGGGATGATGATAAAAGCTGATTAGTGATTAAACCAATATTGTTTTTTAAAAAGTTGCTAATATTATTTTTTTTTAAATGTACATATATGTCTCATGAGTTATAAAATAAAACGTTCACGCAGCAATATTTGTTATTTTTAAATTTGTGTTTTTTTGTCATTTTCACCTTTTTAAAACCAATAAGCAAGTAGAATACTACATTTTCCTCTCAGGAAGTTTGTTTTGATTCAAAACAAACTGTATGACTTCTTATCGTTTGACTGGTTCTCTGTTATGTTATTATCTACAACATTACGTATCGCTTTTTGCCTACTCTATTAATTTTGTACCGTCTTTCATTTAAAAGAAAGTATATATAAATAAGTTTCACTACTTCTCTAATATGTTTGAGAAGTAATTACATATTCCTCTAATTCGCACTGTTACTAAAAGAAATATATCCACGATCTTATTAGTGTTCTTAATGGCTTTACATCATACATTGTATGTTATAAAGTATCTACGGATTTTAAACTTCATCAGTTATTACCGTTTTTTATTCTGTATTTATTTATTTGTTTGAATTATTTTTTCTTCTACTTACAGATGTGCTGACATCAAAGAAAAATGTATAATACTTCGTGATGTATTTAAATGTATTTAACACTTCTTAAAGACTAACACCAACGTCGGAGCCCTCGCAGGTTCGCAGAACATCCATTATACAGCAGTTATGCACCCTGCACGATACCTTGCATTTTCTCCCTCCTTCGTGCCAGACCTTATCACCTGAAGAGTTAAATTAAACGCTCTCTTTCCTTTTGCATTCACTCCTGGCTAAGACAATGGCCGTACCTGGCTCCGGGACATCGATCGTACACTCGGGACAAAGAACCATCCCGGAAACTGTCGCCACCAGGGTCACGTGTGAAATTAATAAAAGTGCACGCCACCGCCGAGGCGTAATTAAATATCTAACTTAATTCTCCTCTTGCATGTTTGCGTTCAGCCGTTTCGGTGAAATTGTTTGCATTGCAGGCGTTTCTACCCCCTCTTCCTTCCTTGCCGGGCTGGATGAACACCTGTTGGGAAAGTCTATTTTCGTAACCCTTTTGTTTGGTTGAGATGGTCCATCTTTTTCTAATTTCACGTGATGGATAAATTACAAATGAATTTAGGATTTATGTTATCTGCTTGGTTCACTATTTAGAAATAGTTATAGATAATTAATAAAAAAATAAGTAAAACACATACGTTTGTAATTTTTTAGGTTAGTATCACACAAGACCTAGTTTTACATAAATACATTCTTGCCAAAATGTCAGACAAGTCTTAAGTTATATTTTAATCAATGTTACTCTTTGTTTTGGTTGAGTTTGGACACGTTTTATACCGGTGGTCATACTGAATCTAATCAGGTTTCCGAAATAATCTGTAAAGGTAGAATTACAAGTTAGGTTTTTTGTGGGTGTTTGACTTAACAAACGCCCCTCTATCTACGTCCACGTCCCAAAATGGTTAAGGGTCGCTCCAATTTGAATGTGAAAAATCAAAAGTGCTCCTGAAATATACTAGGTATAAAAATAAATTTATATCATAGCATTTAAAATTTAAAAAATGACTAAACTGACATGGCCCTCTGACTTCCATAATATGAGTAAGCCGATACTAGAGAATTGTAAAATTACATTGGCATAATAGGAAAATAAAATTAAAAACAGAACATCCTCATCGCTGACGGAAAATTAATGAAAAACAATGTTCATTCCGAGAACTCTGTTTAACATTCATGTCATTATTTCGAAGACAGTTGAAGATAGGTAGGCGAAGAAAACGCTAAACTACAGAAGATACAAAAAAATTACAGGATTTGCTATAAGAAGGATAACCCTACTTTTTGTAGATGTAATACTCCGTCTATGCAACCGAACATAATTTAAAATGACTGTCCATCATAAGAGTACTCGCCTATGTTTTAAAGTGCATTTCAATATCGTTTCAAACATAGGAGCAATAATTATCTACTCATTAACACGCCCTGGGGGGTTGTGCTACCGAAAACATCTATTGCCCTAAACAAATCTTGCCTGCTGCCCTATAATTTTAATAGACAATGAGTTACGTGATAAGACAAATTTATACATATATATTTTTCAATTTGAATATGGTATTCCTTAAGGTAACTTGTTTATTTCGCCTTTATAATTTTACCATAGATTTTTAGCTGTCTTTTATTTGTAAAAAATACGCCAATTTAAATTGATTGTTGTATATCGTTAAGTATAGAAGAAACCAACAGAAAATGAAACCGATATTCTCATTTGGCACTCAAAACATGATGTGTTCAGTGTAATGCAGCCAGATTACCTTTACAATGTAKAGKTCTCATAATATCATTGGTKCGGTTTGTGTACCTACAGGAACCTGGGGTGCAAGCAACATAACAAACAACTCTAACTGCAAATACTATATAATCACGTGTAGGTACGCGAGTCAAGATAATCAAGGTCAAAGGCTCAAAATGCGTTTTTTTTTTAATATCTTGGCATTTGGAATTGAAGAATATTTTATACAATTGATCATTCTTAAGATAAAGGGCCAAGAGTGGAAGTGTTGTTAAGTTTTCTTTTAAATGTGTAAATCTTGTATACACACCAATATTATTAATGTACGTATCTATTTAGCAATGTATAATGCTCCAAAATCAGAAAACAGTATTGACAGGTGTCACCATCATCTCTTCTACCTACAGGCGCAGTAGTTTGACCTTGTCTACTATCAGACCCAAATTTGCTTAGAGGATGATTCAGAACCCTAAGAATGGGAGGGGGTATTGCAAAGTGAAACCCTCGATCCGACATCAACATTATTACCACCAGCATCAGAAGAACTACTCATTACGATATTTTGCAATTGTAAGAAAGGTTGCGGTTTAAATTGTGGACGCAGAAAAGACGGGCTGCAATGCTCCTTGGTTTGCGGTCGATGTAACGGACAAGCGTACCCCAAAGCTTCATGATAATCATATGAGCTTGATAAAGAAGATTCACGATAGTGAAATAGAAATTCAAACTGAGCGAGCAGAAGAGGAAGATGATGACGAACAAGAATGACAACAGAAAAAAACAGGTAAAAAAATACCGATAAACTGATAGTAAATGAAAAAGTTATTAAAATATATTTAAACTTTTTTTTCTTAATATCCTATTATTGTTAGTATAAATTAATTAAGTACCTATAATCGAATGGGTGTCTTTTTATGAATAACATTTATAAATATCTTTATTTATTAGAAGATAGTTTGCCAACAATTACAGTGATTTTTACAGAATATTTAACTTTATGAATAGCACTATGAAGTGGATTTTGCATTCTGGCTAATTATATAAAATAGGTATCGTCTAAGATCAAATTTGTAAAGTATTTTGTATTCTACAACTTTTCTAATAACTCTAAATGCTATTTGGAGCAAAGGAAATAAGATATTGACAAAAAACCGGATTTGATTATCTGGACTCCCATATACGAAATTTTATTAGACTTTTGAGCTAACGTATAAAATGTAGAATAAACATTTGTGCAAGTTCATAGCTTATTAATTTTTGTTTCGAGGTTGAATCCCTGTATTACTGGACAGTAGGGCAATTATAACTATATGGATGTAATGCCAAATCAATTACGTTTTGTTTTCCCACGTTACCTCCACTGCWCACGCCTTTTATCTMAAGATACGTTCACAGTCTTTTGCACTTGTAGGGAAGGCCGTGAAAACGCAGCTGGCAGGCAATGTAAATTACCCGGGCCAATGGAAGCAGCAAATTTTATTCACAGCTAATCCATTTTTATCCCTGAACACGAAATTTTGTACGTGTAAGAGCTCCACAGGTAAATCATGAGTCTACGGTCGCGTCCGTCATTGTTCTCGTCTGACAAAGTTGGGGTAGGTCTCTGTCGACCGACGAAGTAGTCGAAGCGTTTACTGTCAATAAACGATCAGAACTGCTAGTGGGCCGCCCGTGTTTTGGTCAAATGATGGATACTGTAGCCTACCAACTGTCCAAAAGTAACTAATGCATTTCGTTCATTGAGGAGATCTAGGTAGAAGAGTCCCGTGTGGGAAAACGTGTCACATCTGACGAAAATTTTAATAATTTACATTAACCGTCAATGCAGATTGATTATTTAGAAATCTTGTGGTAAGAGTAACCGTAGGAAACTTGAAATAAAAGTGTAGTCTTTGTGAAGGCACTTTTCGATATAAATATATATAAAAGAAAGGAAGCACATTTATAGAACATTACTGCAATTTTTCTTTTTGGTTACTTAACAGGAAGCTATCGGAATTGACCTTAATACAACGGCATGCATTAGAAATAGATATTTACCTAAACATAAAGGTAATACATACTGTAACGTAATGAGAGCGTTTAAGTTTAGGGTTTATAAAAAGCGAATGAATTTTAAAAGTAACACGAAGCTAACACAGTTTCTAATATTTGATATTGTCAATACAATACAAACCGATGGGCAGCGTGGCCAGACTTTTACGACCCGTAACACAAGCACGATAATAAAAAACCGAGCAAAAGCGGATCTAAAGGTAACTAACATTTAAATTGCGAAGGAACACAAAAAAGGGTTTATTAAAGAACAAATAAATATAAATTTATTTCTTCTCTTATTTCTATATTTGAAGTTAAAAATTAGAAATTTTGAACTTAAATCTTAAAACTTCTAAGCCTCTATGGTTCCATACAAATCACATAATACTTATGCTGACGCAAAGTACGACTTCTTTCAAATCATTATCTACATCTTCATTAGGTCTCTGATGTTTACTTTTCCTCTCTTGAAGTAAACCTAGAGTACATGGCTTGCGTAGGCTGGAAAGTATCACAGCAAGGTGAATTAGTATGAAAGTAAGACTTTATAAGTAACATTGGATTTAAGAAATTCACCTAATTGCATTTTATTCCGTAAATTATTCGGTTACATCAGCACTGTAACTTCAGAGTGGAAACGCAAAACACGGTATATCTTCAAATGATGAATCATTCGGCGTATATTTCAAAGTAATCATTTTTGCCAAAATGTGAAGCTTCAGTTGGCGTATTTCTTCCAAAAGTTTCTTACAGTGAAACAAAAAGTAAATTAAGAATTTAGGATGGCAATGCCATCTGTCAGCATTACACTGACATGATAACATAGCCACCTAGCTACCTTAACGGGTACTACTTCCTAAAGGAAGTGATCTGTAGCCTGACAAATTGGCATGCAACTGCATACTTCAATTTGACAGCAGGCCCCCACGGCACTTTTTGTTAGTAGGTATGCAGTTGCATGCCAATTTGTCAGGCTACAGGTCACTTCCTTTAGGAAGTAGTACCCGTTAATGCAGGTGGCTATGTCATCATGTCAGTGTAATGCTGACAGATGGCATTGCCATCCTAGATTCTTACTTACATCATACCATTGCTTTGGTATATAAGCAAAACCAGTTCTATACCGTGCTGTCTACATTAGACCTAAATTGCACTGATGAGCTGTAATGACAGCAGTTGGTTGAGGTGTAGACAGCACAGCATAGACGTGTATTTTAAAAAGTAAATTGTTKATATTGAATTTCTGTATCTTCTAATTGTGTAAATTTGGGCCTCAGAGGATTGCAACTTACTTGTGCGCTAATATGAGGCATTCTCTTAATTATTACAGTTTATGAACTAGAACTTTCAAAGCTTTACTTTTTTGTTCTAATACAGGAATTCAGTTGGCCGATTCCAACTCACAAGTAAAGTCATATCGAAAATCAGAGTACTTTGGTTCCAAGTAGTTTGCATCAGATAAACAAATTTTAAAACATTTCAAGTAAATGAAATAAGTCATCTGTCCTGGACAACTTACTCTCACCCTACGACTAGTTTTGTCCTATTGGGGCTCATCAGGTAAGGGTAGAGAGTAAATCAAGTCATTGAAATAAGTCATCTGCCCTGGACAACCTACTCTCACCCTACGACTAGTTTTTCCACTATTGGGGCTCATCAGGTAGGGGTAGAGAGTAAACTAACCAAAACAAACCATCGCCTTTAACGGCGGCGTGCGGAATGGTGAGTAAAAGAGCTGATGCCCTCAATACGCGGTTCTGATGGAGTGGGTGTGGGGCTACTGCTCATGGCAGCAGATAACCTTTGGTCGCTTACTGTTATATGTAGGAAGTTATATCCAATCTCAGGGCCCTCCGCAATTCACTATGTGAAGAAGATAATGCAGACTACGTGCAGCCATAGTAATTTTGAATTACTTTGAACAAAACAAGGTCAGTTCGTTACCCTGATCACCCAAATTTTCCCATTCTTTCATCCATTGACGGTATCTGAGACATTATAGGCAGAACGTTGCAAGATTTATCACTTCCTCTATAGATTCCAGCGGTACTTCATGATACTGTAGCTTGAAATGAGACACCTCAGGAGGAAATCGATTGCCTGATCGAGTCGATGACTAGACGTGTGGCTAAGCGCATACAGTAACGTGGAAGCATAATATTTTTGTGGTTTTGCAATGGTTTACTTACTTTAGTTAGTACACCAAAGTTTATTTAAATGAAACATGTAGGTATAATTGATGTTCTTATTATTCAGTCGGTCAATACACTTTAGGCGGTTATTGTGGCATTAATAAATTCAGTTTTTCTATTTCGTGATCTACGTATCCTATTAGCTTAATTTATATATTTGAATAAATTAGAAAATGACCCAACCATCGATGTTTATTTCGTTACATATAATCGTCCATTCTATATAGGTGTATGCCTATATACATTCAAAAAAGCCATTAAATTTTCTTCATTTAATGGCCGCTCTTGAGAAAGGCAGCGCACGAGAAATGCTTAATAATGCATCAAACAAGAAGCTTAGTTTCTAATGCTTTTTCAACTGTATACGTAAATATTTTTGTTTTCCTGTCCACCTGGACTAGCAAAAAGTCAAGGACGTAAAAAAGTCTATAATTTAATTAAGCCTAGTTCAACTACTTTTAATGTCTGTTACAGTATAATGTTCTATTCTATATCTTGCTAAAACTTCTTGAACCCTTGAGGAGGCACAGATTCTGTATTTTCGTAATCCCTTGTAAACACATTATTCATTGTTCGCCGGACTTATAGGACTTTTAGACCAGTTTAGATATATATATATTACTCGTAATATAGCTGTTACAAAACTGACACTCAATTGATGCCAAAGTGACATAAGTAAGTAGTATGTAAGTCGTTATTAAGGACCATAGATATTTTTTCCGGTAATGCTAAAGCATAGCTGCTTCACATTTTTCTTTCCTAAGAATTTTGTAATCACTATGATTATTGGTTGTAGAAGCTAACTTACTTACAAGGTTTCATCTTCTTGGTTTAATACTAATTATTATTGCATTATCCTCCTTTTGTACTTTATAACGATGCCTCATTTAATAAAGATTGTCTCAAAACATATTCCGTTGTTAAAGATTTTTTTGAAGTCCTTCGTTCTATAACTTTTTTAAATTTAACATTTAACAATTTTGCCAAATTATACACTCTGAATGATCAAAGTTATGATGTATGGCATATGGCTGATATCATCTTTTCGAAAAAAAACCGCTGCAAATTGGATCAACACTTCCACATCCAATTGTCAAAATGACATTTACGTTTTTATTTCTTATAGGTACCATACGATTAGTAATCAGGTTTTGAGCATTTTTTCTCTATACACATTTTTTCTAAGACAAACAGTCCTCGTGATATTAACAAAAATATATAAATTTTAAAATCGGTTTTTTCCAAATAACTCGAAAATTATTAACTTAACAAAAAAATTACAAGAGTGCTTTCTGATCAGAAATTTGATTTTATATATAATACCAAAATTAAAAAAAATCGTACCAGCAGGATCCAAAATAGGTTTTTTGGAAATATTTCGAAAATGTCAAAATTTTGATTAAATTTTCTAAGACTTTTTTTTGTGAGAATTTTTTTTCCTATCTGATGGTATTTTTATTTTTGAATATATTAAATATATTCGAAGATATTTAGGAAAAACCGTTTGTTTTAAAAGACGCTTTTTTGCTAATATCTTCTAAACAGTTTGCTGCACCGAAAATGTATAAGAACGAATAATACTCGCAGTTATACTACTAATCACATAATAAAACGAAAAAATAAAAAGATAAAAATTTGCAAAAAGGGTAGTTACCCCCCAATTTTGCCCACTTCCCGATACCCTATTTACCCCACAAACAATAGGTCGCTTTGGGTAGTTAAGATTTATACGTTTGCCAAATTTCAAGTTCATATATTAAGTTTTTCGAAAGTTATCGTGTCCATAAACAATACCACAGACACACACACACAGACAAGAAATTTTTTTTGCTCAAATTTTTGAAATTTTTGAAAATTTTTTTCGCGATACAATACCTATCCGTTGGATGTGGAAGTAAAAATTTTTTTCGCGTACAATACTTCCCATCCGTTGGATGTGGAAGTAATAGCCTGTGAACCATTAAGCCACTATGAGATTCGTGATTTGTTTCATTTTATATATTACCTATATGTATATATCAAGAAAGGCAATCTACTTAACTAAATTGTAATACAAGCAGTTTAAAAATGTGAAGTATGTTATTCTTAAACACTTAATTTAAATGGGGCTGATAATGCATAGTAATGATATTTTATAGTTTTTCCAACAAACCGAAACCGAATATAAAGCAATTATGGTGGAAAATACATTGTGATACATGCCGTTCATGTGAAGAATAATATATTGATTTACACATGTACATAAAAAAATCTTGTTAAAATTTAAAAAATGTAAAGGCAAGATTACTGTTTCCATCAACTTCTACGAGTAATACACCCATTCAACTTTTGATGCATTGTCCAGACCATTGCTCCTAATTTTCAGACATAAATGAACTAGAATACTTTACTTGTGCTTCCCAGTTGCGCAAACATTCCACACAGCCTTCCGTATAAAAGCCTATAAATGTAAATATTAGCTATAACTGAAATCTGCAGAGTCGTTAACGCGTCTTGCCTTTAGAGAATGGCCTGTCCATTACGGAATAACACCTGGTTTGGCGGTGGTTAAGGCCTTATTTACATGATAATGGGTGCTCGCCGCGACTAGCAGCTCATTTCGTTTTTGTCTCGTTACACTCGCTTCTCACTTTCGAGGACCGTACTGGACGTATACGGGTCCAGTATATGTCACTGGGTGAACCCATGACGCTTCGTAATTATAAGGGGAAGAACACTTGCACGCCGCATTCCCTATTGCAAAACCATGGGAAACTTTAATTTCAATACGAGATTTAGTAGGTTTAGTTACGCTTCGATCGAATTGATGGAAATTGTTAATAGAAGGTTTTGAGGAATAGCGGTGCCTTGACTCAATGTATGTATGTATACAAAAAAAAACGTTCGAGCAAGTCAATTTTGTATTCAAGGGGGACAGTTGAATATGTACTTCGCATCCGCACCACTTCAACCTCTAAAGAGGAGTAGCACGTAATTAGCATTTTAATTGGAACGTAGTTAAATAGTTACAATTTTATTTTAAAATTTATTAAAACATTTTTACAATAAGTATTTTTTTAATTTGATTCAACGGTAAGTAAGAATCCGTGTTTAAAAAACTACATCTCATTTACTTAATTAAATGGTCTAAATGAAACCATCAGTTTCCATGCAATAGCAAAATCGCCAATTTCTCTGACGTAATTTGAAGAGATCCGTCTACAGCACGTTGTCTTAAATCTTGTAAAGAATAGAGTTTAGGTGGCGTAATCTTTATTCTTTAAATGATCCCTCAAGAAGAAGTCTAATGGAGCCAAGACCGGGGATCTCGCGGGGTTCTCGTTCCAATCCATCGATCCAGGATTCACTTAAAATCACTTCACCTTGATGAAATCTTAACTTGTTCATAATTATGGTCATTTTTCCATAATTGGATCTACATAATTTTTCAACAAATCAAGGTACATTACCCCCTTTTGATTGCCAGGTAGTCTAACAATACGGTTCCCAAAAATACCTGACCAAACATGAACTATTTTAGGATTTTGAGTGTGTTCTTGACAAGTTCTAAGTGTTGTAAAATATGGTTCAATTGATTAATATTTGCTGTGTGAAAAAATTTACCGTGTTTCCCATCTTTTGCCAGTGTTGTTACAATGTATTCCTTACAAATAACTAAACAAGCTAAACAATAAATTTATATTGTTATGTCGTCTTACCGGCATAGTAATTAGTGAGTGTAACTGATGTTTAATGTTGGAGACTTCTAAAATGTTTTAATACAGAAAGATGTAATCGGGAATCTTGGTTCTGCTGTGCTCTATTTCTACCGTGCTCTATGCACCACTACAGCCTATTACGCTGATGCTTAGTAGTGAGCAGGGTTGGCAAAAAACATGTTTTTTTTTAAATTAAACAAAACAAACAGTTTTTTTAATTTAAACATGTTCAAATTGTTTTAAACATGCTTTTTCTTACTTAGTTAAAAACATGTTTAAAACGTTTTAAACACTGTTTTAAACATGTACTCTCATGCAAATTACTATGTGTATTAGTGAAAATAAATACGAGTAGATGACTCAAAGCGTAGCAGTTGTCTAAAAATCCCTAGGTGACTACGATTGCCCGTTGAGATTTGTCATTTGTATTCGATGTGTAAGGCATTTACGCGACAATTTTAATTATGAGCCAGTTTTTCTTTTCTATTTTAAGCGAAAATCAGCTCCGTTCTTAAAATCCAGACCAATCACATACTGGTTACTGGGTGGATTTTAGCTAATATCAACTTTAACAAAGAGAATAGGAACCGACCTTGTATGTTTAAAGTTTAAAGTTCAACAATTACAATGACCAGTAGGAGAAATAATGCAGGATGGAATTACTTCGACAAAATTAAGGTGCAAAATAGTACAATGCGAGCTCGATGCAAGAAGTGCAAGAAAGATATGCTTGCGCTAGTAAAAATATTTTATTTTTATTATTTCTTGCTTATTGTTTTTTATATTCCCAAGTTCTGATAACTATTTGTTCTATTATGCTAAATATATAATTATCTAGTAAGTGTTGAATGAACGTCTTACTTATTGTTTTGTTGTATTGGACCAGAAATACAAATTTTTATGTTATTATAAGCTTAAGATTTTTATTTGTTGTTTTAAAGTGTTTGTAATTTATAGTTACAGAAAAAAATGTTAGGTTTATTATTAATTTCTATAACTGTTGTATCGATAAAAAACTGGGCCTGGTTTTGAATTCAATTTATTTTTATGCAAATGTAAGGTGACATTATGTAGATATGTCATTACTAATAATCCTGTTTATCTATTTGTGGAGGGTAAACGAGCCTAATAGTAATAATTAATGAAACACATACAATAGTAGTTAAAAAACACTGTTTAAAACAAATGATTTAAACATTTGTTTAAAACAAGGTTTTAAACAGAAGCGTTGTTTTAAACAAGTTTAAAACATTTTGTTTTAATCATGCCAACCCTGGTAGTGAGAGACAGTACCAGATCAGCACCGCATGGAAGTAAACCTGAATTTCTGAGCGGTAAACGGTCCGCATTCTAGTTGGTTCTGCATGCTCCATAAACCACTAGTTTGCAAGTGGCTTCGCAGGAACGATGGGTCTCTTAGAACATTAGTCTAATTAGACGAAGGTTGTGGCATTCTGAGGTTGTTTGTAGACCCTTCGCTCTTTCGTGTTCGGCCATCGTGAAACCACGCTCGACAACCACCCACTACCGTGTTTCTGTTTTTGCTCTAGGCATACTGACAAGTAAAAGAAACTGTTAGAAATGCTATGCGCCCAGTTGTTCTTTTTATACACTTTATTAAATGAAAAAAAAAAACTTTTCACAAAACCAGTGCATCGCTAAGGCTACAAAACTAATTGATCTAAAATAATCTACTTGCCGTTTGTTTGTATAAATGGATGTAACAGACTAACAGAAAGAGAGCGAATAGAATTTTTAATGATAATCTGTTTTGATGATGAAAGTTCAACTCAGCAAACCTAGTAACTTATTAATCAATATTTAAGTACTGTTAAAAAAGTATGTGTAACAGTATGGGAAATATCTACTAACCATGGTCCGTCAACAGGGAATATGGAATATATTGCAAAGGAAAAAGTGCCTCTATTTATGAATAAACTGATGATATCCGTGACCGTAGAAACCAACTTTGGATGAAAATGGTAAAAATGTACGTCAAAAACTTCTTAAGTCCAATTCCAAAAACAACAAGCGCTGAGCCACATACAATCCATACTGCAAAGTTGGAGGTGCAATAATATAATATCTGGGCGAAAATCGTGGATGCCCAAATTTTTGGGTTTTGAATGGAAAATGGCACTTGAAGTGTCTTCAATTTCATGTTATTCCTGATTTGGCAGCTCTGTTCTCAAATCCAGAGGAGCGTAATTTACGAAATGATCAAGTTGCTTACGATAAGATGCAACTGGTTGAAGATCTGGTGAGGAGAATATCCTCTGGCCAATTGGTTAACTCTTTCGCGGCCAGGTGATGAACTGTTGTCCTGGGGTCTAAAGGCCGTCGTCGGTTGGAATTGCTTCCAGTTCAATATCCTCTGATTAATCCGATCAGATTTTTCAAAAGTTCTTCACTCTACTGAAGGTGGCAGCTTAGCCACCGAAATACGTATCTATAGGCTATCTAAATCATTGTGGTTAGGGTTTTTCATCAAAGTTTTACTTTACGTTTTGTTAATTCTTTTTCTTACCTCTGTAGGTTTTGCTGTAACTTCCCTTCGATTTCGATCATTCGGTCGCGTGCGAATTTACATCCTGCCGGGTTTACCACCTGTATTTCCCTGTACAATTTAAATTTGTTGACCTTTATTATATAGTTCCCACAATACATCGTCCGTTACGATGATAAACGGTGTTGGGTTTAACCTCCTTCTTGCCTTATTACATCCACAGCGTGAAAATCTGTTGATTTTTCCACTATTTGTTTAAACGTAAATATACGGTCCTGCGTGCTTCGTCCCATACTAAACCCGCTACTGTACTTAACATTGCAAGTTGTGCCTACCTTTATATGTATTCATATAATCATCCCCATTTTCCAGTTCCCCAGAATACTTTCTTTATTCCATGTCACATTAAATATTTTTGTTAGCACTTTTTGCCCTTCTGGTCCCATACTTTTTAACATTTCTGGTGCAACTTGGTCGTGCCCCACAGCCTTTTTCTTTTTTATATTGACTGGGTCTTTTTACTTCCTTCTCTTTTCTATAGTTCTGATATCCTTGATACCCCTCTAGGACTAATTATTCTGTTTTCTGTACGATTTGTTTCACCTTCTGGGTTAAGCAGCTTTTCAAAATATTCTTTTCATCTGTCCATTATTACAAGGAAATAATATTTCGAAGAGCTTCTTAACCCAGGAAAAAATAACACTGCAGAACTGAAAGATCGAAAATATCAGAAAACTCGGCTGATTCCGCAAGAGATACTCCATAACGTTCAACAGGAATCAGTTTGAACACTAGCTTGGAATTCTTATAGTTAAGAATACCCGCAAATGAAATGAAACTTTTATTCTCTATCTAAGCCTTAAAAATTTATAGGGCGCTGAATTTATAATGAAGTTGACATCGCTACCGATTTCGCTTAAAATATGCTTCAACTACTTTGAAATGAAGATTGACAATTCCGAACGTTAAATAATTTAATGACAACCGTTTTATTAGCTATAACCTATTCAGTGTTAATAAATGATGCACGGAAACGGGTTATTGATTGTATTTAATAATAAATTAAAAACAGCATTGCATCCCTAAGAGCAAAATAGTGGACATAAGGTACTTGAGCAAGAAATACCTTGCAAGTTTATCGTTCATTTAGTTGGCTATAATAATTATGAGGGTGTGATTCAGGATAATATTAAGAGCATTAGTCATGTAAATTCTTTCAAATTCAACAGATTTTTTTTGCACGTAATCCACGCGTGAAATTACTTGTATATGTACTACGCAGTGACCTCTAGTAATTAGTGAAGTCCACTTAATCTGACTAACAAGCAATAAAACAAGCAAAAAAATATTAAAATATCATATCAGATGCAAGCTAAATAAAATATATGGTATATATGGTAAAATAAGCAATTACAATAGATAATATTCTTTACTGAAGATGTCACCAGATATTTCTGAAAATCTAGATTTTTTAATAAAGTTAGTAGTTATACCACAGTAAATAAAAAAGGGTTTCTAGTTTCCTGTGTCCTATTTAGTTATAAACAATCGGAATGAGGCATGCTTGTCGAAATTTGCTGCCACTAAAATATAGGAAGGTGCAAGCGGAAATCGATTACTGGTGCTTTTGTTTCCGTTTTACAATACCTAATCCTATGTCAATGAAAATGATGGAGGTACTGCGTAATTACTAGTGACAATATCTGAATAAATTTTGTGCGTGACTACCATTAAATTAACGCAAACGTCGAAACGGGAACGCTTAAAACTGTCTACCACCTGTGCGACATTAATTATCGATGCATTGAACTAATGAACAGTTCGGGTAATTGCCGGAAATGACGCAATCTCGTACATTTTGTGTGAACAGCAAAGCGTTTGCTTTTTGTGTTTCAGGCAAATTACCGTGAAGGGATTCATGGTATGAAATTATCAATAAGTAGTGCGTATAATGTACTTAAGCAAGCTGTTTTGTATGCTCAATTTCATTTACGGGTGGATTACTGGAATATAAGTTAGCACTGTTTTTTAAATTCACTATTGGACCTATTATTTTCTGTTTCTTGTTAACAAATTAAGATTTAACTGTGGATAATGTATGGAACTATAAATACTTATAGCAATGCGAAAAAAGTTGTGCGCACTAGTAAATCTAAATGTCTTTTTGCAATGTACAAAATACTCGTTTTTTTCAAGCTGTTATTTTTCTGTTCTATTTCAGTAGACGCTCACAAGAATAGTCTACTTTTTTAGTTTTTTTTTTAGTAAGTCATCCAGGTATAATATTCAAATTATGTTAGTTGAAGCTGCCTGTTGTGTAGTTTAAGCACATCACATCAAGAACAGAAAAGTTTTGTGAGTATGAAGTAAAGTGCGAACCAACATGCGTTCTGCACTATACAGGGATGTCGTAAACAGTAAGAGATAAAGCAAAGATTAAATAAAGGCCAAGTTGCTGAATTTACTGCTTTCTTAGATTTTGTAAAGAAAACTGCGCTGGCTCATCTAGTTTTTGAGGTATTTTAAGTTTTTAGTTTATAACTGTTTTTAATAAGCAGTCTATCAACTGAAAACACTCTTTTATTTTCTAAGCACATGGTTAGTTTGTGTAAATATGGGTATGCTCTAGTTATTACTATCTTTGTTGACTGAAATGTATTTATTTTGAGAAGACTTAAAAGGCAGCCATCAAATATTGTAAATCATTAAAAGCGTGGGCGAGATGTTTATCGACCCAAAACTATTCACTATTTTATTCATCCATCGGTTTAAATATTTAATGCCGTTTTAGCATAATTAAGGACTTTTATAAAAAAATCTCATGAGTTTGAAAAATATACAATACTTGCATGTAGTAGTTTTCAGTAAACGTGTACTAATTTACACTTACTATAAACACAGTAAGAATGCAGAAATATATGCATTATTTCTTAAATTCATCTGTATCTCTTCATGTTCATGAAGCTAAGAAATTCGCACAAAGAAAAGAGCGTCATTTAACGTTTAGGTCAGAGTAAATACCATTTGTTTTTGCTATACCGACATTGTAATTAAATCAATTACGCAAGTTCAGCATTTTTGATGGTTTACAATGAGCATTAAGTACCATATCCTTTATCGCCCAAAAAGTTCTCGGATCGCATTCGTAACATTCCGATGACATAGCTTATATTCTTGCATTAATTTGTAATTGAAGTGAAACTCATATCTATTTGCTGTGAATGAAAACAATCTTCATCGACAACATTTCATAGTTCTCTGATAAGATATGTAGCAACGCGTTTGGAAGCGAGGATACGCCAACAGGTAGTACACGCTACGCAAGTTTGTTTTTAAATTTGTGCTCATATGAAACTGCATTTACATTAGGATGATCTTTTGGCACTAGTCACTCTCTTACTAAAAATAATTCAGGACCATGTATTTCAATTTCCATAGCCGCGATGTTTTAACTAATTATTCTCTCGATTCGACTTCAAGATCATTTCAATACGAATAGTTGACAGAATGCCAAATTGCGTATCTATACCTACCCACGGGTTAAGTGTTTAATATTAAATTTCAAAATCGTATTTATAGCGACGTACGATACAACGAACGGTTAATAATTGGGCACACGTAAATCTACAGCGGCGGCACCAAAATAACACAAAGGGGGCAGATGCAAGAATCGACGGCATAAAGACGGGAATAACACAAAAGATGACTAATTATCGTGTACAGGGGCATTTCGGAACCAGCTAGACAAAAGAACCGTCCGAACGGAAAGTAAAGACCAAAACAGCCCACGTAAGGGGTAATTAGTGTTGCGTGACCACAAAGTGATTAAAACATAAATTACTACTGGAGGGAAATTAATTTTGACAAAGCTGTTTCGGCTCGATCGTACAAAGCTCACTGCTGTCTGACCGGACACGACAGCTTTCAGCTACCGACAGTGAGGTATAAAAATCACTTGGATGGTCAACACTTTCCGAAGAGGCACTGACCCTACACTCACATCTAATGAATCGATTTTTAGTTTTATTTGTCCGAAGAACTATAAGAACAGTAATCGCATTCGACAACAGCAATTATTGTATTCATGGTTAATGGTAAGGTATATACATTTGAAAGGACATATTTTTTGTATGTCGTTTTCCTGTGAGATTCAGGGGCATAGCTAGGATTTGGCTTGACTCGAAGGCAGAATATTCGTTTTGCATTATACATGATTGGCGGTCTAGTATAATTCCGCTACTTGAAATCTCTTTTAATTCGGTATGAGTATACAGTGAAAAATAAATAAAGGAATTTTATATATACATATATATAATAGAAAATGGTTTGGACTGCTAGGGCTTTCTTTTTTTGTTGGTACTGGTTCTTGGAATAATTAATTAATTATTAATTTTAAGACGTTTCAACCATTTATTCGGTCTTTTTTCAGCAGATCACAGAAGAGTTCTACAAATTATACTAAACTATAGTTTTAGACTGCATTCACAGTACCCAATTTCTGTTTATGGTAGCTCTTTTTCTGCTTTTATAGATCAAAGGAATTGACACCTGCAAATTGTTACCTATGACCCCAAGTTATAAAAAAAAATAATATAAGCCAGTTGAGCAAACCTTTTAGGCGTTTTTTTTAAGTGGAAAAAATTAATCCGGATTTGTGCATAGCAGCAAACATTTCTCTAAAAAGTAAAAAAATCCACGACCAAGAACAGTTTTACAATAATATAACGATAATAACTCCAACAAAAACGAAAGTTTCACTGGGCAAAGCAATTTCTATATTCTTGTTAATTAAAACMCTAATGCTTCTTGTAGGTATACATATTATGTTTGGAGTCCTAAMCGAAAGTGAATCAGGCCAGCTAAATTTTMTAAAGTTATTKTAACAGATTGTAACACAAATTGAATTCCCTTTGAAAAGTTTTTAATGCAGAAAAAAATTAAAAGCGTCCCCAAAACGCAAACGGAAAAAAACAAAAAAAAAAGAATTTATGAGATGGTAAAGCAGCTTATTTTTACAAAGGTTTACTTTAGCTATATACCAAATATCATAGTTTACCTAGAAAACAGACTTATTTAAAGTGAACTCATTACTGCACTTACTTTTCGCAAAATGTAAAACCTATTCTGGTGATATTTGTATTAAACTAAGGTAAAAAAAAAACAATGAGGCGTTGAAATATTTGATTTTTGGCGAGTAAATCACTAAAAGAATTAATCGCCTACCTTAGATTTTACTAGCGAAATTTCAGTACTGCGCTGTTACACCGGTATATGTTGAGACAACCTTTTCTATGGCTAAATATGCTTATTATAAACAAAAGGCAAGAAAAGTTCAAATTTTTATGGAAGTAAGTACATTTTAGTATTTAGATCAACTTTTGTACATTTATGCACCTAAATGCATGTATAAGGTATGTGCATATTGCGACTAAAAAACGTTTTTTAATGACTATTTTATTTCATTTATAATAGAAATGCGAAGACTGCAGCTGAAGATTTGCTAACGATATTCCATTTCAGATGAGAAGAGTTTTTGTTCCCGAAAATACTCCTGTAGCTTCGTCAATGCTCCGACTGATGTCATTTTTGACTATTTTAGGTCCTTTTCAGATATATAGTGAGAAGTGTTTATGACTGAATGAGATAATTATTATAATGACGACCAACAATGACTGTAACATCACTACTCGCAAACAGTGATAGAGGTAGAATTAGTCACTAACAAGAATGTATAGCATTTCGTCAAGTAACCTCTATGGCCCGGTATTTCAGTGAGAGGTTAAACTTTGGGTTAAAGTAAACTGGTTGTATTTTTAAACCAAAAGTTAAACCCATGTGCATATTTCAGTTCACATATGTGGTGTAGTGAAAATCCGTTTAACAGTCGACAGTTCTAACGTAGGTTGGCGCTACTGCTGTGGTTGCGCCTGCGTCGTAATGCTCATAAGCTCATAGTATGTTTAAAATCAGTTCGATGACCTATAAACTCATTTTCACTTCTAATAAAATACTGTTACGGTTCTAAGTTCTTGAATGATATTGACAGTATGGCAGTTTGCCATTAACCCTCGTATTCATCCAGTTCGAAATTTTCGGATTAGGAACAAGTTATACATTCGCTTGCTTACCTACATTAACAAAAAAAAAGTGCCAAGATAATAACCACAATTCGCAAAGGGATCATTTCCAGTTGGTTGTTCTGGGAAAATTACCGAACTGGGCTTTCGTCAGAACCATCAATGGCAATTTTTTTTTGTTAATTGCGAACAACCCTTAACTCCTTGCTCTGTAATACTTTCATATTAGTTTGAAGTAGTTTTACCAAATCGATTTCCATTGTTTCGAAATTTTTAGTGCGAAAACTCGTTGATCTTCATTATTAGCAAGAAAAGTAACCCAAACAACAGAAGTATACGTAAAAGACAAAACCACATGCTGTCACAACAAACCGAAACGAAATGCATTTAGTTCTATTACCTAGCATCGCGCAGTGCGCAGGCTTAACCCGAAAAACGGGTTTAACCCTCCTCGACGGGTTAGTATAACTTTCCGAGGAATTTAATCTGGCTTTACTCGTAATCGAGTACTAAAATACGCTGCGCGACTAGTAAACCAGTTTCTCTTGACAATTTTGGTTGGAGAGTGAGATCTCGGCTCCTAAGCATCGGAGTGACCTCTGGTTTTCGCCACATGTTTGCTGTAGGCGTACCCAAACAACGTTTTTTTTTGTAGCATCGCCCTATAAAATCTAGTGCCGTCACTGCATACGTGCAGGTATACTTTTACTGTTTTTCTGGCTATGCGGATTATTAAGACTCGCCTAAAAAGCTATTTCCCGGAGACTAAAATGTTTTCAGTACATTGTGGGCTTATGAATTGTTCAAGTACCAGTACAATGTATTATAATTACTTGAAATTGAGTAAAGCTTTTTGCGGAGTTTCTAGGAAAGATATTGCAAAACCCGACTAATAATAAGAAATAGCGCTCAAAGCTAAGTGCCAGAAACTACTGTTTTCGACAAAATCACAAACACCAACATGTGCCTTTTCTAAAACCTATCTACACGTTTTGTTATTCAACGACCGTGCTTTTGACAATCTCTCTGTGCCGTTAGCTTGTAGAAAGTAAATAAATATCTCAGCATGATGCCAAATTCATTTGGCACATAATACCTACGTTCTACAGGTAGGTGATTGCTGCAACAACTAAAATTGTGTCAGGAATACGATGCACTTAAGAAATATAGTGGTTTTAGTTTCACGTCTTTTGTCAATTTATGTATTTATGCACGCAGTATTATTTTTTCCAAATAATTAATGTAGTTTCAATATACCCATTTTTAGTCCCTCGCCCAAGTGAATAATATGGATATGCAGTTATACAGCTTTTTCCCGCTTAACTATTACCAAGCACTTCCAAGAAAATCGAAAGAAACAAGTTGAATGACGGTGAAAACAATAAAAATCTAAAAACGCAGTGTTATATTTCTTTTAACTATAACTTTTATAATTAACTTCATTTTGATTCCAAGATATGTATAATTCCTGCATCAGTTTCTTTGCAGTCAGGTATAGGTAAAACCTGAGATATAAGGAATACTTACGTTCAAACAAATTAACTGACATCAGATCGATATCTTAAGCACTGCTGCTTTATGTTAATCAGTCTAATTCTAGCGTCCGTCTGGCGAGGTGTTGCTCGAAGTATTATGGTAATCTCACCGAAATTACAAACTGATGTAGTACACTTTTTGATCACATGATCTGGCGTTATTACTCACTCCTATAATTAATTTCCAGGCAGTAATTTCGTGTATGCGCTGCCAACACGAATTTTATTCGGGCGATGTGAACGATTAGCATTTATTAGGCTGGAATACTGAATTTAAATTGGGAGTGTTATTAAACAAAATCACACTCAGTACACAATCACATATATAAAAGGCCTCATTTGCATGCATAATAACCAAAAATGCCATACATTAGTTTGATAAAAATCAACATGTAATATCAGCGGAGGCATGAAAGCAGTCGCCTACCATTATTATTAATAGAACACCTCGTAGACCCGTCAAAAGAGGGTGCTTGCCAGAACCGGCTTCTTTTCTTTGCCTCTGGATATACCTTTTTTTAATTCAACCCCCTTAAGATGGAAGCGCTTATATGCTCGATTTAATGGCATTCGTCCGTCATGGATAGTGAGATCTCGGCTCCTAAGCATTGGATTGACGTCGGTTTGTCGCTAGATGGCAGCTTGTGGTTCGTAGGAGTGCCAATAACTTTTTTGAGACWGGRTTACTAAATCACTTTCATACAAAGTTTGATAAATTGCTTTATGGGTGCTGTCGAAATTTTTGATGCTAAAGAATGATGGTGGTGCTATGCCGAATATGCACCATATTATCTAAAGGTGCCAAAATTCAATTTTGCTTCATTTGCAGTATTTTGGTGTTGGGTGTGATGATGCATGTTAAGTTTGAGATTATGATGGACCTGCACCACGGTACGGTACCTCAGGGTGCGAAAATGGATTTTGCTTCATGGGTGTCGTTGAATGAGATTTTTGATATTGAGTATAAAGGTGAATGTCAAATTTGCTTTTTAAAGACCATGCACTAAAGTACTTGATGTATGATATTAGATACTGATCTGTGATCGGTGGGTTGCGCTAGCAAGACCTGTGTATATGAGTTTTGATTAACTTTTTGTATGAGGATAGGTCGGTAAACTTTTGATAAAATCCAAACCAATCTGTATTCAGGAAACTACCAAATTCCGCAAGCAATGGGATGCTTGTCCATATCTTTTATTTCAGAGTATGAAAAAAGTTAATGCTTGTGGTTGGTTACAAGTGCAGGATGTTACCAGCAGCATGCCGGTCAGTGTTCCAGAGCATTCCGGAGTTGCCTACTTGTGATCTTCGCATGCTCGTTTTTCAAGTCAATGTCACTAGTTATTAACATAAAAATTATACTAATGTATGTGTGTATGTACTTTTTGGGGTTTCACATATATTATTGCACTAATAATATTACCCACCTTGCAGTTTGAACATTTCGTATTTTGGAAGTCCAAATTGTTCGTGTAGAAATCGTCGAACATATGTCAATCGATTTTTGGTAAATTATCCGATGATCCCTTTACATACCCTTAAGTTAACTTAATAACTGCACAACACAAATTATCCGAAGATACAAAAAAATAACCTTACAAAACGGAAATAAAGCGTTAGTGCGTGCTTAAAACAAGTATCAAACATGAAGGGGTAAATACGTAGCGAGCAAAACTCTAAAGTCTACATTCTACAACATTACAATATTTTTTTACTGATGGCATCATTATCAATTGGGTCTAGGCAAGGCCTGACATGAGTTATAATAGCAATTTTCGGTTGAGGGTAAGGACGCCATTGGGGACCGAATTATTGGGTTTCAATGTCATTAGTTAAAAAAGCATAATTTGCACAATTTCAGTTGCAGCTGCTATTATAAGTTGTATAATGGTGTGGCTATTTGGTATGTTAATATATATTTTTTATTTACAGAATAATCCTTTTCAAAAGTAGACTTCTGTATTTTATAAGATTTTAATTAAGCTGGAAGAACCCTCGAAGTTTCTTAACACATTCACTATAAAAGTTTACACATGCCGTTTAAGTTTGTTAGACGTAAAGATGTAATGTTATGAGGCATCAAAATTTTTTTACAAATAACATACACAGACACTTCCTCGTCATTTAATCCCACGTACATAATTCATTTCTCGATCTTAACTGCGGAATTACGCCCCCTGTGTGCTTTCTGATATTGATGCCTCACAATAAATATTAATTTTCCCATGCTCGTTTACGCTAACTTACAAGTGTAATATTAAAATACATGTCTATGCTGTGCTGTCTGCACCGCAACTAAATGCAGATAGATCTATTTTGCTATATTATAGCTCATCAGTGTAGTCTAGGTCTAGTGCAGACAGAACGACATAGAACTGGTTTTGTCTATATACCAAGGACTTGGTATGATATCCATTAAGGCAGCTGGGTGGCATTGCCATCTAAATTTCTACTTACAAGTGTAATGTTTGCTTAAAGAAAATAAATTTGCTTTTACCTTTTGCATTATAATCGCAAATGTAAATTACGATTAGAACTTACAGTCAGTATGTTACTAAACCTTTACGACAAAAGCGGTGAAGTGCACTGTTAGCTTTACTTTATACTCCAACATGCGTTTTTAGTACAGGTTGGGATTTCTCGCGAAAGAGCTAGAAAGTACGGCTAACAGGTCCGATAAATTGATGGGAAGGGAACGAAAGTTAAATTGCTAACGAAAGGAAACAAAAAAAATTTTTTTCTTATGTGTTTCATGAGCAAATGAACTTACAAGACAAACGTGTTATGCCATGTTTTCACAAAAAAGCACTTGCAGGTTTTACCTGCAGCGTGATACGAATACAAATACTTGGACAATAATGTTCAAGTTTTAAAATATATGCCTATGAAATTATTTAAATTCAGCCTATGATCATATGTTCTTATTAGTCAGGAAAATAGCTTTATACCATGTGGTACAAAATTTTTGCCTTAAAATAGTTTTTAACAAATGTCAGTAACACGCAATATAATGTCTGGCTTTTCATATTTTAAATTTAACTACCATTCCTTTGTTTACTTGCTATGCTTTATATTCTACGAGTTAACCCAAACATTCTTTAGTTTATTAATAACTACAGCTGCTTACAAAATACGGACATCGGGCTAATATGACGAATTAATTTTCTCTATGTCCTTAGTTGTTTCGTATTACTTAAATAAATGGGCGTTTTGTAGGATATTATAATGCTTAAGTTTAACTTTTGTGTACGGATAATGACTTTCACCTGGGAAATGCCTATGGTAACCTTTTCAACGTAAGAAGCTGGAAGGCACTATTTTTCGCTTTTATGTTGCGAAAGCAATTGTACCATTGATTAGGTTTATTAATTTTGAAAGCACGTGTAGCGAAATCAATGTTTATCTTCGCCTTTCGCTATGTGATTGAAACAAACTCGCGCATTCTCGGCTATTTTTGTCGAATGAATTCTTTCATACCTGCCAGTGCCAATGGAAGCGTCTAATAGCGAGCTTCCTGAATCAGTACGTTTGTATGAAATAACTGTGCAGGCATTTCTAATGAGAAATTTATGTCTGGGCCCCTAATAAGTAAACAACTGCTTTATCCTCGTGCCTGCTCGATGATACGAAATAATTTCTAATTTTAGCATCATAAGAATCACAAAGATGGCCCGTTAAGCTGTATTATATGACCATGTCCTACATGGATATTTTTAAAACGGAATATTCTAACTGTAGCGTAATCCAATTGTGATAGCTCAGAGTCTGTATATGCGTGCGTTTTAAGAAATACAGGGAGATATAATGATTTTAAAACAACGTGTTGGAGTTCCGAATAGCTAAAAGTGAATATCTTATTATAATATTTTCGAACTTATTTATTTATTGATTCTGTTTATAAATCATCGCTAATATCATGTTACGCGGCTGAATCAAACTATTGAACATATGTATGAATACAGCGACTGCAAGCCCGAGTTCTAATAGCCACAATAAGTGATTCCCGACGTGATAAACAAATTAATATGTGTTAATTGAGAACTGAACCTTAATTAAATTAGCTCTAATATTACGTGTTTGTTTCGTTCGATCATCGAAATACAGCTACACCAAAGCAAACACAGACGTCTTCGATAATTATTTGTWTTTCCTCTTCGTGTTGACCGTCCGCGTTATTTTATCTTGGTTCCAATTAAACTTAGCCTTGTTTCTTTTGTTTCGATTCATGGCTATGATTGGCTTCTAATTGACTGCAATGCAATTTGATCCTCGACACTCGGCCCAACTAGCCTGATTAACAAACACGACAGGCTGTAATGAAATATAAGTTTTGTTATGTTATATATTTTTTTAAATGTATAGCAATTGCAGTGACGCAACACACTTTGCGGTCAAATTTCTTCTTCGGAAATTGTAATTAAAATTAATGCTGATGTGATGAACTGCTTGTTGCTGTCGTTGACTGTTGATGTAAATTTAGTGTTAATAAGGATCATAACCTGTATGGCATTAGGTTGGCGTKGACATGTCTATTAGATGGTATCGGAAAATATGTAAACTAGTGCCCCAAAACTAGCATTGAGTTTTAAGCAAATGTCTTCCTTTTTAGTAAAATACCAAAATAATAATTACTTMCGAAAGCAGGCGGAAGAGCGATTGCCTTGTTGAGAAAACGAATGTTAAGTTTCGGGTAATACAGTCAGTAAAGAGCACATACATGCTCCTTGTAAAGTTTCAAGCTTTCGGAATGGTTTATGTCTTCATTAGGACTTGCGCACAATATAGTGTCAGTCCTGCAGGCAGTTAAAAAAATATTCTATGATATACTCTTGGGGTTGAGGTTACGAGTATTATGCGCACTAAGTGCTCTTGTACAAAAATTTTGCAAGGTTTTTAATAATGGCTTTCAGATACATGATGACTTCAGTCTTATCAGACTACACGTGATTTCTTTGTTCTTTAATATACCATTCGAGCTTTGCAAGCGGAGTATAAGGAAGAAGAGGCAAAAATTATCTTCCAATATTCTTAACGAGTTCCTTGAAGTTATTGAGTTTATCTCCCAAAATGTTCTTTTCATGTTTAACATTACTACCCACAAAAAATTATTTGGAACACCGTTGGAAGGTAAAGTTACTCCTATAATCCCACTCTATTCACTAAGGTGCACATATTACTGAAAGAGTCTTTTCCTTGATCCATGTCTGTCCTTTCAGTTATCTTCATAACGAAAAACATGCAGGTAGTCTGTTATTAGCAGTCCCCTAACTCAGTGTAAGTAGCACTAAATATATCTTTTATTCATACCATAATAATATACGCTTTGTGGTAGAAAGGAAAAGCAATAGAAGTAAGGTGTTTGATGAGAACATCACATCACCAACGCGTTTTCGGATATTAAAATATATCAAATAATTCGTCAATCGACAGATGACAAGTATCTGTCAAAGTACTAGTTATGTTAACTTTCCTGAGAGGCGGCATATTGATTTAATCGATAATTTCCATAAGCGTCTGGTCGCAAGAATCATTTGTACAAATCCTGTAGTTATTCATTAAAACTAGTGAATCTCATGTTGTATACCATAATATACAAACTGATAATAATAATGGGAATAGTAGGTAGATGGTAACGATCAAGTTGGCATCTGCTGACTATCTTGTACTGAAGTTTTAAGTGGGAAGTTGTTTAAAGTTCTAAAAGACAATATAATAAATCTGATTATTTATTTATTAAATTGTAGAGATGTGTACCGGATGTTTAATGAAAATTAACCAACCTCACTAAATCTTATGCGAGACTAATTCATTGTTAGAACAATCCTCTACCCTTGGTAGCTTTCACCTTTTATTTTTGAATAGGGCAGATGGGTCCAGTGAAAGTTTTTCAAAGCCTCCTTGAAAGAATGGGTGTCAGGAAATTTTAAATCGTTTTAAACAAAGAAATTCTCCAATTCCTTTAAAGTTTCAAATAACTCAACTTACTGTATTATCTTTTTTTGTGGGTGCAGCTGATAAACAAAATGTGTTGTTTTAATAAAACGAAAATATATCATTAGATCTCTAAGGCTCGAAAACTGAAACAATTTAATGGGTGCTAGTAGCAAAATAGATGGCAATGCATCTGTCAACCATGAACTGACATGATGACAAAGCCACATTAGCTGCCTTAACGGGAACAACTTCGTAAAGGAAGTGACCTAGCAAAACCAGTTCTATGCCATGCTGTCTGCACTAGACTTAAATTACACTGATGAGCTATAATGATAGTGAAATATATCTATCTGTAGTTGATTGCGGTGCAGACAACATAGCGTAGACATGCATTTTATCGTACCACATATAAACTGAATTATCTTCCTTAACTACCTAACTACCTAACGTTGAAGGTTACCAATCCAAATTGGTCGAAATTTTGAGTTTATTTTACTAAAATAACGACTGCGCCAGAACTGCTGGCTACAGCTTCAGTGACTTTCATCCGGATGAATGTGTCCATCACAAATTTAGGGAGACTGGATCGGATCAGAAATGATATCACAAACCCATCCAAGTTGTTGCTGATGAAACTACCACTGTTGCCGTTTTGTTGCTTTCATGGAAAATACAAAATCTGTTCAGATAATATCGCAAGCGTCTGGAGTCAGCATGTCATCATTCTTCGGGATATTTAACAAACATAAGCTTCGTTCCCTCAAAATTCGCTTGACGCATGAATCAAATTACAGTTTTGACAGAAGACTGGAATTATGTGAAAACTTAACGGAATCCAAGGTGGTACATCTACCACCTTGCGAAATGTATAAGAGAAATAAAAGTTTTCTTCACTTTATAGATTTGGTCTTTAATATGTGACTGCTGTGTGATGTTATAATTGTTTAATTGTTTTAATGTTATCTACTCGTATATAATGAAAATCTACCTACCATTTTTTATGAATGGCTGTGTGAGGATGTCTACAAAAAAAACACTGTAAGGGTAAGTTCAATATTTTGTAAGATAAAGCTAGCAACTATTGAGAGAGCCTGACGCCCCACAAATCATAAAACTTGTTTCTAATTGACTGTATTAACTGAAGTCTATTATTTACTAATAATTGCTTCAGTTAAGTACATTTCTTTGATTAGAAATGAAGTCAGTTTTCAGAAATCTGTTAAATATTTTAAGAAGTTTTCTGATGCGCTATTCGTTTGTCACAATGTGACAGTAGTAGTAGTAGTAGTAGTAGTAGTAATAATTTGCGCATTTAAAGCAATGACCGTTATATATAGGTCTGTTAGAAAATCACAATTATATTCCACTTTTTCGATGGTGCTCGTGCGAATGTGACGAAGTAGACTGTAAATTGATTTCTCGTGGGCAGATAAAGGCGCAAATCAAAGGTAAATCCCCTGACCCGGGTAGATGAGATTTCCCCGAGAATATTTGCTAATTCCGCCATTCGTGCCGTCCTCGTGGGGATGATATGACGACACAAACAAATACACATATATATCTATTAACCGGGCAAATATGTGACCGCAGCCGGACGTGAAAACTTGTGATTGAGTTATATTCTTACACTTGGTGATCAGCCATTGATTAAACTTGCATCAGTTCCCACGAGGCTGAAGTGAAATTGGACGCGGAGTGGGAACAAATGCGGAATAGAGATCACGTACACTATAGTAATAACTGAATGAGTAAAAAAATATTATATATTATATCTATAAAAAGGATATATGTAATACAATACACACTTCTAATGCTTTAGGTTGAGGATATTATGTTTTATGTTCTCAAAAACGGAAGCTACTTATATGAATTTTAGTGAGTAAATAAATTCTGTTTGTGCTTATAATCAGAGCTTAAAAGCAGCTCCGTTGTGTTTTATTTAAAAGCTAGTAACATGTCTGAATGTTTTTAAGAACGCTCCATTTATTAAAGATATCGCGAAGTTCATTAACTTCCGGGTATACCATAAGTAGAAGCTAACTCCTTTATTCCAATGAAACACTGTAATTTTAGTACCAGCACTTTGTAAAACAAAATATGCGTCGAATGTGAACGGTTTTTAAGATATTTTTTTCGTAAAATTTTTCCATTGCACTGATTTTGAAGGAGAACGGTATATCTACAACTTTAAGATATAAAGTTCATATTATTTTGGATTACTTGCTATAAACATCTTCTAAATTGATTTTAGAAATTTATGGACCAACTTATCAATTTTGACAAGCTTGGAGCGTTGATAAATGATTTTTTAATGCAGGATTTCAACTGGCGGCGTTGATTTCTGAATTTTCTATGCCGCCTTTTTATAACTGCTGCCAAGCTACAAAAAGCACGGCGATTACTGAACATCAATGAGCACGATAGTACTGAAGCTTGCAAATCAAGTTACAGTCACGA
This sequence comes from Rhyzopertha dominica, assembly GCA_025024175.1. Lineage (NCBI taxonomy): Eukaryota > Metazoa > Arthropoda > Insecta > Coleoptera > Bostrichidae > Rhyzopertha > Rhyzopertha dominica. The sequence continues at coordinate 34,345,224 of QCXZ01000003.1, read as the reverse complement.
ATTTGATGGCTTTATAAAGATTTTCCATTAAATAACAATAATTATTGGTATAGTGGGCTTGTGGTAACCTCTACAGTCTACACCTTTGCACTATGGAAGCCCCATGTCGTGCACATGATGTCACTACCAGTTATTTTGTGAATTTTACCATTGCGGCAGGCTAAAAACATCTTCCAGCCCATCATAGTACAATTATTTCAGGCTTACTGTAGTCACAACCTCACAAATACGGTACATAACCTAAAATTTATACGAAACCATGTTACCCCAGACCCCATAGCTCTAAAATGTGAGCTTTCTGCAACCTTAAAGTTGATTATTGCACAAAACATTATAGTATATGTTGAAAATACAAACTTCCACGCGTTTTCTCATATTAAAATATATCAAATAATTCAGCAATCGACAGACGTCAAGCAATTATTGTGTTTAACTTCCTGAGAGGCGGCAAACTTATTTAATCGATAAATTCCATAAGCGCCCTGGATGCAAGAATCATTTATATAAACCCTGTAGAAACCTCATATACGTAATTCTGTCATCACTCAACATTAAATTATATTATTTTCATTTCATGTATAAGACATAGAATATTATCTATTACAGTTTTTTTTCAGAACGCCACTTTTGCATTTCTAACTTATAGAGGTAGGTATAAAACAAATGAAAATTTTCCAGATAAATGTCGAAGTACTGAAACGGTCAATTATTTGCTATAAAATAAGGTATTGCCATTTCCGTATTAATGAAAACCAGCAGTAAAAAGTTCGTTGTAACTTTTCTAAATCTCTTAGTAACCATTACTGGAAAGTGAGAAAAAGTCCATTACACCAGCACACCACCTATATGTTCTGTAATACTAATAATTCATGTTGTAAATTGCGTGTTGAATAATTTTAGTATGTTGGGATTCAAATAACTGTTTTTAAATATCAAGTATTTTGGGCAATTGGTTTTGAGTACAAACAGCCGACCACTAATTCACATACTATTAGAAGTGTAGGTTTGTCTTTCTTAACTCCCATGACGTGGGAGGGAATCCTTTGTAATTGTTTTTGTGGTAACTGTCACAACAGTTACATTTCCATTCTGCGCTGGTACCGCTTTGGGCTGCCGTTGTTACAGTGGCAATTATAAACAAAAGACGCATAATTATAACACACGGTATTTTGTTTTTATTACATGCACGCCATCAGCGAAGCAGAAACGGTCTCTTCATCATTTTTAACAGTTAACATGCAAATACCTGTTTTCATTACCTCTATGACAAATCCATCACGGACTTTAATTGCAGCCGTAGAACAAAAGGCACATAACTGCAGTGTAATTATCGAATTTTTCTTGTTTCGATGAGTAACTCCTTTTGTGCTAGTGACAAGTCGTTGTACGATGATATCCACTTCTGGCTTGTATTCACACTCGGCTACACATTGGCGCGGTCTGTATACGAAACTTTTCAACCTGTTCTGGAGCGACTAGTCCACGTTTGGTTCTCCCGTATAAACAGCGCCTTAATTAAACTAATTTTGTCATCGCAGCAGGCTACGACTTCGTCTAATCAATGTAATTTGCTCTCTTCCTATTACTGGAAGTTTCTTGAATACTTTTAATTATATATTAAGCAGAACGAAAACAAACATCCAGGCCTGGAAGATCGATATACATAATACTCTCTATGGCTTTGTATGGGGCGGAACAGCAAGCTGTTTTATTGGGACGCTGTAAATACTTGTCTTATTTGTCTTACCATTCCTGCATAATACTGAAAGAAAATTATTTTTTTGTGTGGTTCCTTCCTACCGGTGGCGATCAGTTACATGAAGCAGATGAGAGCGAGCATCACTAGCAAAGTAAGAAGGTATAGTAGTATTTGGTTTGAATTTAAACTACAAATTTTTATTTTTATTTAAAAACCATGTGGGCAAGTGATTTTAACGTGAATTTCCAACCTTCCATGTCTTTTGACAATTAAAACCTACTTGAAGCAAAATTTGGGTTTGAAGGCTTCCGTGGTTGTTGTTGATGAGATGTTGTTTCAGAGCAACTTCTGAGGAAGACACCGACATGAGTGTTGAAACGTCACAATAAAACAAGCAACTTTGAAATAAATACTAATTTTGGCTCCTTTACCATGGTGCACTTTTAGGTATTATAGTGAATGTCTGTTGTAGCCTTAATCAAAATTTGACATGCATCAGTTTACTCGGCATAAAAAATCACGTTCAAAGGCAACCTGTAGCAATACAATAAATTTTATATGAAAAATGGGGTCTTTTGACACCAGGGGCAGCACTCTAGTGTCTCTATATCTAAAAAGAACTTGATTGCGAACGTTTTTAGATTAAAAGCTACTATCAAGAGAAAATTTGAGATCAATCCGATGTTTGCAGGCCGAGATTTCACTTTCCAGTGACGGACGCACAAACGGACGGACGCCAAATCGAGCGTATATGCGCTACCACCTATGGCGGATTGTGCTAGGAACTTTTCCGACGTGTGGACCGGCGATTTCTATTGCAAGTTAAAGAACTTGAGTAATTGTACCTACTGAGTGCGAAATCTTGATTCACTGAAGCGTTTACAAACTGAAACACTTAACCTTGGAATTAATATTTGAATTCATTTTTCTGATAGTAAATAATGTAGATAATGCAAATGTCTTTCATATTAAAAGCAAATTTAAAATTTTCAGTAAGCTAGCAACTGGTGCTCCATGCTGAATTTTAAGAAAAATGTGTGTAAATTAACGTGTTCAGAAGTTAAACATGGGAAGTTTGCGGTAAAAGTACTACCTGTATATTCGCAGTCATCAACCAAAAACAAATACTAAAAGGTGTTGACGATACGCTTTTTGATTATTATCAGTACTCTTAGAAGAGGATAAATATTTCGTAATGTGTTAGATTTATGAGTATAACGCTACGTACAGAAAAACACAATTGATATTTCAATTCACAGTATTCAACAAACATACAACACTGGACTGTGAAAATACGGATGTAGCGCGAATAAAACCCAAGCTCAGCCGGTATATGGGTATGGGTTCAAACAAAGAAAAACAAAATGAGCAAAACTAGATAGGGCGCCACTGGCCTACAAACGAATTTGAAAATGAATTCACAGCAACCGAGCCAGGCGGTTCCCAGATGGTAAGGGCATCCAAATTCCACCAAATGCATACAAATAAAACACGATTGTACCCAACAAGTATATGCGTATATTCAAAACCGTTACTATATGCATAAACCAAATATTCAATGTCCTAAAAGAGAGCATAAACCTCGTGTTATCCGCACTAAATATATGAAAATCACACGGTATATGTATAATTACATTTAAACAATTGTGCTGGATTGAATCAGTATTCCGAACGCAAGTAGCGCGAGCGCAAGTGTACACTGCGTATGGCACTTTACAAACTTACAAATGTTCGGCCAACGGTCGCAACGTATATTAATTTCAATAAATAAATTGAACACAGTCTTACACGAAAAGCAATACCGGTAATGATATTATGATGAATTTAGAACAGCTCAAAAATCGTTATAAGTATAATAATATGTAGTGATTAGTGATTAAACAACAATTAAAAAAAACTGAAATGACGCGGTTAAATTGGTCCAATGCGAATCTATTTGTATGTACACAAAGAAAACACACTAACACAGAAATATCCGACCTTACAGCAGCTCCAGCGATCTGGGAAGGCCAATGGCTCCACAGGTTAACCAGAATGTCGAATTCTCACGCAGATGTAACCTATGTCTCGATTCCAGATGATATGGAAAGTCCTAGGTAGACAGGGACCGTACAATCGGAAGTACTATATGTAACGTACTGGAGGAGTAGCGGAACTTTTGCTAGCCTCGTAATAGAAGCCCTAAAGAAAACCCAAAGTTGTACATGACGCGCTAACTGAAGAAATTTACTTACACAAACGGTGTGGCTTCTGAGGTGTAAAAATGGTAATGGAACGGGAGAAATCCGGGAAATTCCGCAGTCAATGAGATTTTTCTACCCAACTGCACACTGACTCAACTAATATAACACATTAGCCCTCGCACTCAGCCTTGAATCCCTTTCGGATAATTACAAACTTGCATAAATGCTGGCTTGAATAGTGCGTCCACTTTAAACTAGCAAGCAAAAGTGCACTCTTCTTACAGAAATCGAATTGTTTCGCACGAGAAAAAGAACCCACAAAAACCGATCAGAAGATAAACCATCGATCTGCGCTTTATTTAGAATAACGAGACAATAGTTGCCTATCCTTCAGGTAAAAATAGGCGAAATTACCAAATTTTATTAAAGTTTGAAAAACGAATGTAACATGAGTTTTAAATAATTGTAACATTATTATTTTCAATGGGATGGTAGGAAGAATTGCAAATTTGTGATTATTTTTCATTTTTATAATTATCTATAGAATATCTATTTATTATCAATAGATTTAATCGCCTACAGACATTAAAAGACACTTGTTCAAAAACATACCTTATGACTCAAACGGATAAAGTAATAATTGCTGTAAATAGCCAACATTTAATACTAAATTAACACGGCAATTTATGTATTCGCATTTCACAGGGAGACATGTGTATCTACGAACTACCTTACATGATTTCATTTTCAATTTAATTTTGTAACTTTGTTATTTAAATTCTTTTACATGAAAAAAAAACACAAAATTACAGTCATCACATGTAAACAGCATTCCTGTTGATGGGATATCAGGAAAATTGCAGGATACGATAATATGAAACCTTTTCGTTTCCTTCGTGGAACATTCAACGTCCCAACGTTTCACTTTCGCATTGTACGATTTTCGCGGCTTACAGCTTGTGTTTGGGGAACTACAAAATATGATGACCGCCAGCTAACTTTACCCGGTCAACCGCATCGAACGTGCGGAGTTATTCGAAATATTTGAGAGTCGAAATTATTGTAACGCTTATTCTGTATAATTTTTTTTACAAAAATAATAGTTAATAGGTAGTCAGAATAAAGACAGCAAAATATGAGATAAGATAATCCTAAACATCAAAAGTTGCCTGTCTAATTCTTGACACCAATATGAGATATTTATTTTACAAGCAAAATATGATATGAACATAAGATGTTCTAGCTATTTGTATGAATGGTGTAGATACTCACCATACTTTTTGATTTTTTGTTCTCATAAGGTTAAGTTTTGCGAAGTAGCTTAGAAATAAACACATAGTATATATTAAAAGCTCCTAGTTTAGCTGGCAAAAATCTTATGCCGTTGCATCTGAAAACTGAATCCTCAGTGCATCATAGTTACTTTTGCTAATTGTCTCACGCAATAAAAAAAAGTTTGCCATATTAGAATGGTAGTCTCTGGTTAAATAAAATATTCTTTTCTCTGCTCGAGTAAATGTTATTGTTCATTACATGTTAGTTGCTGTACCTTTCTGTGGAACCTTCCTCCAAAATTTGCACAATACAGTTCTCATCAGTTTACAATGTGTAACGACACAGCCCGGACAACCACAGTTTCATAAAGGTGTCCGTAGGAACGTGAATACTTAACGATTCCCATGTCAGGAGAACAAAACAATGGTGCAAAAACTGGACACCTTTTGTTTTCAAACTGCTCACTTGATCCCTTTACGAAACTGGACTGGCGATCCTGTCGGGCAAACAGAGGCTTTAAGCCGCGCGGTGTTAAGGTGCATCAATCACGACCAGGGCCGGTGTGGCTTCCTGCAAATCGCAGCTGACCCCCAGACATATGTTAATTAATAATACGGCGAGTAAGGGCTGAATATTCAACATTGTCGTTACGTTGTCCCTGGGCCTCTGATTAGGCATCGAGGTTATTTGGACCGTTGGTGAAATCCAGGGGCGGCGCGTGGTGGTGCTAATCCCTTTTGGTTTCGTAATAAATAGCTTGCATTTATGACGAGGTCAGCTATACGATTCTTTTCTGTATTGACGTATTTTTCAGTTCCCCACCGAAAAGTTATACACCTCGTCTTACATAGATATTGTAAATTCTAAAGGCTCAATAAATTGTATCTCTTCACATTCCAGACAGTAGGCTATCTTCAGAGGAATATTTTGTTTTGTTTTGCGCTGGATCTAAATTTGTGGACAATTATTGTTCGCCGACATTTAGTTTACAGTTCCATATGTCATCGTCAGCTCGGGAATCGAGCTGACAATAATGTTTTGACGTTTATTTTATTTTAAAGAATAGATGTGGTAGGTTTGAGGTAATAGTAACATCATTTTTCTCGATTAATTACCCTTCTAGATACTGTTTAGAACTTAGTTGCTACACTGGAATCATTAGATGTGCAGAATTACTTAAGGTGGTCACAACTTTTAAGCCAGTTACTTCAAAAGTTGCCTTATTCCATGATGTTGAATAGGGGAAGAAGAATGCCTTTAAGAAAACTAGAGTTGTTCCTTCAACGGAACACTCAGTTAACCGCTGACCGCTTACATAATATGTCGCGTGATAGCAAAGATCCAGAAAGTCTCACATCTAGTCACTTCTTGATAGGGTCATCAAGTATAGAACATAGCCTCCAGGACTAGTTTATAAGAAAAATGGAACAGATGGCTGACCGAATATGTGCCTATATTAACGAAAATGATAAGATGATTTGAGAGTGGGAAACAACTAAGCTAAAGTGATTTAGTGACATTTTGATCCTGACATAAGATAACTCATTTTTCTTACACTTTATCACCAACGGCTCGTAAAACAAACACTGACATTCATTACATCTTTGCCAGCTTTGTCAACTTTATTTTTCTTAATGATTTTGCACATTTAGCACTATTAATATATCAAACGGAATTTCAACTCACGTCATCTTTTCTCATTTACAAATTTAAACAAACGGTAGTTGGGATGCCAGAATATACTTAATTTTTGTGCTATTGATCCCATTGATTACAATTTTTTATTTTTGTGTGGAGAATTATACCCGATAATAATAACGTTATTTGATTTTTACTTTATGCAAGATTTCAATTTTAAATCTCAAATCTTTTATCTTGTAACAGAAAAAAGCATAGTAATCTTGCTTGTACACAACATTACTATTGTAATAAATAAGTTTGTATTTTTGAAATGGGATATCTAATACTTGGAAAGTAAATAAATAGTTAAATATATAGAGAAAGTAGCAACACCTATTAGTTTCTTAATTGCACTTAATAAAACAAATTGCTCAATTACAAAAATTGTTCAAAGCGTAAACCGCAATAGTACCAAAACAACATTGCATTGTATAAATAAAATGTTTAAAGAAGAGCAACGGTCTAAGTACCAATTACTATATATATGACTATACATTAACTATACATATATTAGCTCCCCATTTACAATTATTGTCATTGTCAATTCATTAAAAATCAGTCAGGATTATTTTAGGTATTATTATTGAGCTGCTTTTCTGTTAAATTTTTGAACAATGGCAATTATTCATTGCTGCGAAATGGTTACGTCCTCTTGCAGTGAACTCGGAAACATAGACTACTTTATCAAAGTTATTTATTACCTGTAAGATTAATAATGATTATAACAAGATTTGATTGGGTTTTGCAGGTCAAAGCTGGCAATACGTTTTCAGAAATATATGCCTGAAAAACCCACTTTGTTTCAACGCTACGAAGTCACTTTTGTCATAATTCTTTTTTACCATTCTCTACGTGCTTAGTATATTAGGACATTCAAAAGCATCTAGGCATACTCCTATTACCCCTGCTTTGATTAAACTAAGTGCACTTCTGCAGTACATTTGCTTCTATTTAATATTGTCAAGTACCAAGTAAGTTTATTGGGGAAAATGTATTTTCATTGTTTGGACTACTTTATTTGTACACGCAGCCCTCCCACAGATGAACACGAGTCACCACTGACGTGGTCTTTTTCAACCCAGGAAGCTTTCTTCATAACTGGTTTACAGTATGGCACTAGCACGTGTTTCTTATGATATACACATCGTGATATGGAAATGGTAAGATATTTTGAATAGTAATATATATTTTTCAAAACAACTCATAGATTTGCAAACACCAAAAAATCATGTTGCACAGTTTTGATTTATTATTTCGAAATTTAATGTAAATTAGCCCAAGTACCTATTAGTTAATTCGCAATAGTCACAATAGGACACTGCCTCAGATTCTAACCTGTTTTAGAGAAAATACATTTAAAAAGCAGTGTTCGTCTGTTATGCGAATAGGATACGCCCATCAAATACTGTGGTCATTCGATTCTACTCAAGTTGCGTTCTAGACTTACTGCGCGTTAAATCGTACGGTTTCTGCCAAAATTTGCCTAATTATTTAATGATTACGCTTCAGGTATTGGCACTACTTATTTATACATGTGTGGTACAAATTAACTAACGCAAGGTCTTAAATTAAAAAAAAAAGTTAAAAAATTAAAGGAACCGCAAACGCATCAGTTGTAATCTTTTCTCGGGTTGAGTAATTTGCTTTGAATGTCAAACATTTTAGGACTTGGATGACGAGAAGTTTGCCATTAAATCTACATTTTTGCTTAGAGAGTAAAAAATCAGTGTTTAACTGATTGGTTACTATAGACATTAAGTTTAGTAAATTTCTTCTTTAAATCTATAGTAGCGCTATTGACTGTATTTTTAAATTATTTCTAAATTTCCGTTTCGAAAAGAAATCGTTAATTTTTATTTTTAATAAAAGCCTGCGAGTTTAAAGTAACTGTACAATGAAGGTTTAGATCTAGGTGGCTTTTAGTTTCATGTAGATACTTCCAACTTTAATTTCTTTAATAAAGGAGCGCATTCGTTGTATAAAGTTTGCTAAATTTCATCGTGCTAAAGTTTGGTCTATTACTTTCCGTTTTCTTTATTATTCCGTATCTACAATTTATACTGTGATATTTTGCAATTTTATCACACTTTAAACATTGATTCTGAGTGACCTCAGCGGACAAGGACAAGATGGTTAAAAATCAGAAGTAACACATTCATTTTTAATATTGTATAAGTACTATATCCTATATGTACTTACAKTCGTTACTCATTTCAGTTATTACAACTATATTCGCTTAGCGTAACAACGCCATTTCTTGAGAACGTCAGAACATTGTTGCATCCACTTGCAGTACGCAATAAATAGCTATGTGAGTGATTGTGACACAATTCTATTTTACGTCAGCCTAGCGAAAACATCAGCACCCACGCTAATTTAAAGAGGTTTGGAATGCATTATGTTTTAAAATGAATTGCTCTAACTAACATAGATACACGTTTCCACCAAAACAGGGCACATGGCCAAAATAAATAACGTGTTTGACGAATGCTGGTGAAGAAGTAGGATATATAAGATACACATAGTATATGGACATTTAGCAGCTGTCTTATAGTAACAGGAATTGTAAAAGGCTTATTGTTTATAGTAGACGAACATGTCGAGTGTCGAATTGAAATAGCTATGTCTAAGAACAATATTACTGAAATATCTAGCCGTTTTACAGATATGTTTTTAATCATGTTTATTAAAAACGGTCAATTCAACATCAGCTCCAATTTGCTAGATAATAGTAAAGTAAGACGAAAGTACGTTCCCATATCTAAAAACTGAAAATAAAGTGAGTATTCCTTCTCGAAACCTTCGGTAAGGATGATACTTCGAAATGAAATAGATTAAAAATCCGCTTCCTTCTGATAGAGTTTTAAAAACTTGTCAAGATAGGTGTGCATACCGAAAGTGTTACCGAAATCGAACGGCCGCCATTTTAACGGAGTCTGACAGAGGCCTTACCAACAACAGCAAATTTTGACTCGATATTTTGAAGGTTTTTCCCAACCAAAAGCAGTGGTATAACACGGTTTTCTGTGCAGCTTGTAAGTGTAAAAGTTGGAGTGAAAAAATCGGCTACCACAAGCTTTTAGTGGCGTAGATTAGTGTTCCTTATTTTTGCTATCTAGAAACATGTTACTACGTCACTGCCGGTCGTTGTCGTTTGGTAACCGCCCATCTTCTTTCCTTGACAAAGTTGTCCAAAACATCTTGGACTTTTAGTCGTTTGACAAATCTCACAACTTTTTTTTTAATTGTTCCAACTGAAGAGCAACGATGTTAATTAATAATTTTGCCAATGTGATGGTTGGATGATTTTCTAATACATTTCACGTTTTTTATTACATGAAGAATTTATGTATTTTTATATTTTAGTAGTAATCAAACAATATTATAAACACGATGGTGGAGACAGTAATAAGTGCAAAGAAAAATAAAGAATTTTGGTTTCAGTCCTCTTGTATACAATTTATTAAAAATCATTAGTATGCATAGTAGAAGCAGATAATATTCTACAATTAGTGAAAGTCTGTGTAAGATAAACAATGTCTTTCCTGCATTAAAAGTCTAAGTAGGATGAGGATGATGATAGCCTGAGGATCTTGCAAGGAACTCCAAAGCCTCTACTCTTGTAATGAGTCGAGGCATTCGATAGTCTAACGAGCCTGGAACTGTATCCCCAATACTGACTGCCGTGACGTCAGACTAAAATCGAACGATAGTTATGCATGGATTATTGCGGCATAGCATGCAATTTGTGAGAGAAATTAAGGATTTGCTGTGTATTTCAGAAGCATTTGATACTTCGTCCTCTCTTTTAGGGCTATCAGTATTTCTGATATACTCATACGTTTGCAGATATCCCCCTTTTTAAGAATTTGTATGACGAATGTATAAGTGTTAATAAAACTATAAGCTACCGAAGAATAGGTTAATGTTTATAATCATTAATTTCCGCCCAAATTATAATGTACTTCAGCATACCAGTTTAAATAAGCTAAGTATTACGTACTATGCTGCACAAGATTTCAGGTGAATTTCCAAAATAACGTCATGCGGCGACAAGTCGTTGAGTTTTGCGAACTTAGCGTTGCTAACAAATTCGTCAAGTTGCTCAAAGCTGGTTTAGTTTAAACACTGACAACTTGTATCACAATAAATATACATTTATGTACAGGCTACTCCAATTACCGTTTTACCCAATTGACGGATTTATTCGATATCCCAGAGAAAAATGTTTCGAATAAAAGGAATACCCGATAAAGGAATAAGGCATACTTATATAGGGTGTTCCCTTTTTAAGTTCCAAGCCAAACCTGCACCTTTTTAATATAATCACTATTTCTATTCTATTCTATCTTCTGCGATATGACTCCTCAAATGAACCGGTCGCTGCACTTAGATCTTTCGATCCATTGTGCCCGCACCGTAGCTTAGAAGAGTCCTGCCTTCTCCAAGAAAAGAAGTGCAATATCACTTTCCAAGGTAGCCTATAAAGATCTTCAGTCTCAATAAATTGGGAGCCAAATTCTCCAAACATTTGGCTCCCAGTGATCCGCAGTTGGTAAGGAGGTGAATCTGAGTTCCTCCTCTTCTGAGCGGACCCTACAGGTGCTACTCTCCGCTACAGCTATATTATATAGGTTTTTATTGAGCGGGCAGTTTCCCTTAAGGACACTCACTACTAATCGCAATTGGGAACGACTCAGGCTTAAAAATCATTTGCATTTCTGAGCTGTCGTAAGTCCAGTAACTCAAACAAAACTGATGACCAAGCCACTTTTGTGATTTCAGCCCTCAGTCTGCTTGCTGGAATAGTAATGGAAAGTTTCGGTCCAAGATAAGGTGCTGACGCCGCTAATCACTAACTTTTTTATATAGGATATTGATTATACACAAAATTCTAAGCAAAAAAAAACTACTAAGATATAGTGCACTAAAATGAAGGGTAACGGAGATACGCTAGCTAGTCCGGTTAATGATGAGCTTTAGTTTTTCTTGTTACTGCTTATTCTTTAATATCTACTTATGTTACTTATAATAGTTTTGGTTCATACATTTTTTGTCAGTGGTTAACTATATACTGTTCCAATAATTTACATGTCCTAATAGACATTTTTCTTCATTTCCCGTCTTATATATTATACTTACGTATTACAGATACCTATGAACAAGGTAAAAATATTATAACACATTACCATATTTTGAAAAATTGGTTGCATAACTCCCTTTATGCCTAAAGGCGGCGGGAACCAATTTCCTACTTACTGCTATACAACGGTATTGGACACTGCTTTGACGTCACACGTTGCAGTTCCCGGCTTGTTGGACTGTCGAAGGTCTAAGGCTCCGAAAGTGTCCATAGTTTGATAGGCTGTTTACGGCTTGATATTGTCTTGTTGGTTTAGCAGCGATATATGGTATAGCAAACCTTTTAGAACAGCTATGTACCATCGCACTGTATTAACTAGCCCCAACGAACACTATGTGGGACCTACTTCCCCGACATTTAGCGTCCCATATCACAATGTCAGGGGTATTGGTTGTATTCTAAAGCAAACTACATCTTGTTTTTCACCGCCAAACCGTTCGTAATGGCCCGGTCGCGAGCTAGACTACAAAGCCACATATAATTCATCACTGGTTGCATTTTGAACTACGAAACGCAGTGTTTGGAGCTGGATTAGCGGATGCTCCAAAATCTTACACGCAAAACCACGTAAATCGTCTCAGTTTGCAGGAGCGCACTTATCGTTATAATACTGGCGCGATTAAGAAATGTTGGAGCAATATTGGCGTCGGCTCCATACTTATTATTTTACCTACTGTAGCTATACGAACACGAGTTCAAGCTGTAACTCTTACCGATCATGATAACATGATGAACATTTCCCTAAATGTAGGTAAAAATTAAAATAAAAATACAGATTGTGAGGTTGACGGAAGAAAAATTAAAAAAAAATAGAAATTAAAAAAATATGTGGAAAATTATATTTCAAAAGATTTGTCGACGGATCATACTTAAGTTGGTATTTTTAAATTTCTAATTGTTTAATGCTAGTCTGAATTTATTGCCAACGCAACGGATATGTTCGTCTGATAATTGTCAAGTTTCTTTCATTTTCACTTTCACGGAGTGAATGCTCCGTGACTCCGTGAGGGATAACTGACACGATCGAAGCGCTCAAGGTGGTGAAACAGATAAACATTGGCGAACCTCATCCTATATTTTTAGTTTGAAATAATAAATAAAATGGACCGTAACGTTTGTTGTGTATTTAATTATTGCAAAAATACTGGTAAAAATAGTAGTCCGAAGTTTTATCGGCGAATGAAATAAATGAATCGCAGTAGCGCATTGTTCTCTTGATAGTGAAACCACTGCCATCTATGAGAGAAGGTTGGCGTCAGTAGCAATAGATTTTTAATGAAAGGATTGCACTACAAAAAGTATATATTGAGTAAAAACTTTGTAGAGCACAAATAAGTTAATCCCCGGAGATTCTTGTATCTGTAGTAATATTCCTCTATGCGGGCTTACTAAAGTGGTAAGAACTCGTCTAAGCTAGGTTATATTGCTCTACATCGTTGAATTCTTTGCTGTGGGTCGTAAATTATTGAGGTGAACCGAACGAATTAATTACTACTGTCGCGTGTATTGTAGCTCCAGGTCCTGGACTTGGGGGTGGCGGTAATCAGGGATTGCATTAGTCACCGGGCCGAGACCGATGGTCTTCGTCGCTCCAGAGGTTTTCCCAATTAAACAACGCCGGTCGCTATTTATTTCCGTGTTAATGTAAGTAATTCGGACGGTGGATGTCTCCTCCGTAGGAGGAATTTAATAATGACACTTAAATGAGGAAAGAGTTAATTTGTGTGTGTAACAAGAACGTAGTTAAGTTTGTCCACTTGGAACTATCATAAAGTTTCATCTTAATTGCGAACATGATACTTTAGCGTGACATGGGAGCACGGTTAATTCACCACACTGTGAAATTAATGTAAAAATAATTACGTTTAAAATAAGATAATTACACTTATTATTACCGGTAACAACGCAGGCCTAACCATGTAAATGTCTACGTTAGCTACAAGGAAGGAAGTTTTGATAAACACAGGTAATTTGGATCTTGTCTGATCTTAATTAGATAACGGCGCATTAAAAAATTACTGAAAAAATCGTATAAATACTGTATGGAAGAATACCTATATAAGACACAACCTTATTTAGTAGCAGTGCGCGCAAAGAGGATAAAAATTTAATGGTCATAGCAATTTTGGTCTTAATGTAAGTTAAGAATGCCCCAAGAAGCACTTTATTCTTAGGAAATGGGAAATATATTTACGAATTAACATCAGGTATATGTTTTTATTTAATATGAAAAGTGATGTTTTGCTCTGCATTACAGCATAATCTCGATGAAATTAATAACAACTTAAGTAAGCCCCTATTACACCACTAATTTAAAATCCACACTACAAAATAGTTTCTCTCTTTTTTTAATATCTCGAGGAAACGCCACTAATGTTAGTTGAATACACCATTTAAACATTTTGTTTTCTGTAAAATCTTCATTCACCTGTTGCACCCGTTAAGCAGATTTCACAATATACTTTTTAAAATGTTGCACATAAGAAATTAAAGGAGCAGTGTTCACAAAATTGACTGAGTTTGTGCATTAAAAAAAACTGACGGTAACCGATGTAGTAAGGATCCGCCAAATATAGAGGAAATAGTAGCTCTTGTGTGCTGTGTGAATGGTCCAAAATTGAAGATTAAAAACTGAGGCCTTGTAAGAGCAAGCAGAATCACAAAAGAGCTAGCTATCTAATATAGACTAAATCATTCTAATTTTGAGGCATGTCATCGTAATACATACAATTATTATTTAAACAGCACGGAAAACTTAAGTATTTTAAGAACTTTTTCAGTTTTCATGGAACTCTAGTTTTACTTTGTGTTTTTCTTTTTATTTTTATGGGAGTTGGTTCAAAGCTACTAAGACTCATGTATTTGGCGACGTTTCAGCTTTTCGTATCAGGCCTTCCACAGGCTAGTCGTTTTTAAAACTGGGTCTTATATTAACGTGTATTACTGTACGAGTATTGGTCGTGCGATCCATCTTTATACAATGTTTTCGCTAAGGAATCCCTCTTCCGAAACTTCCGCCACTAAATAATACAGTGTAAAAATGGTTTAAAATATAGCTTCCGAGAGGTAAATTGTAGATAAATCTTAATCAATAAGAGAGACAGATAATAAATATGTGGTACTCTTGTTGATACGCGCATACATATTAGTGGTATATAGATAATATTACAGTTTGCATGTATCGTTTAACAATTGAACCAATCAGTAGCCGTACTTGAATAATGCACGCAGATACTGTAGTACATTTAAGTTTAAAAAATACAACATCGTGTCAGGTATAAAAGACGTATAAAATAATTGACACAAACTGAGGAAAGTGTCACCGAACAGTGGCTGGTGGAAGATGTGCTTTTTTGTTAGTTAGTTTAGTTTTATTTTAGTTTAAGGGAACGAGGCTATAGACAAAAAATTGCCCTCTTACTTGGGGAATGCACAGCAGTTAACGCATAATTTTGCACGGAGAACTGAAAAAGAAAGAATAAATTTCAATGTCGTGTTTACCAGTTTAAAAATAACTCTTAACCTCTAACAAATATCATAATCGAAAGGTTCAATTTTAACAATATAGCCCAACAAGAAGGTTATAAAGAACTATAAAGAAAAACAGCTATCCGTGAGTTCAGTACTTCTCAGGAAGGGCTTATTTGAGATCTGATTGTTTGTGGCATTCGTGATAAAGCATCGCATACGAATTTTGTTGTTAGCTGATGAAGTAAATAATTGTCACAAATATTGGAGATCTTATGAGGCGAAGAAGTGTCCTTCCTGCATTTGGAAAAACCTATACAGTAGGGAGAAAAACATTTTTCAACGGTGTGTAAGAAGAAACGCCAAGGGGAATTCACAAAAGGTAGACAGAGTTTCAATACAGAAGAAAAGTCAAAGAAGTGACAGAAGAAAGAAATGCAAAAAATTTTTTAGTCTCGAAAGTATCAGGGCAGAATTCTATAGTATCTATTAATACATAATGCTATAATAAGATTCAAACATGATTCTGGAGTAGAGGTAAATATTTTAACATTGTATATATTTGTTATCGAGTAGTATTTCTCCATATAATGCAAATTTAATAACATTCGGTAATCACAAAGTAAAAACAATTGGAAAAGTATAATGAGAATATAAACGCAATCAAGAATATCTGAAATTTATTGTTGTTAATCTCAAATTATAGCTTATTTTAGGACATATTTCATTAAAATTAATTAGGAGGGTTTAGCCAATTAACAAGATTTTTTTAATGCAATAGATGAATACAGAAGTGTAGGTGTATGTTCTATTAGATACAATTCATAACATTAAAACGACGTTACTTCCATCCTCTTAGCCGCATCTCTCTCCCTATAGTCAAAGGAAAAGAAACCCTGAAGGAATTGTAATGTCAAGGAATCATTCAAAAGGTAGACTATTTGACATACTGATCGAGTAAACAGCTTAGTAATCGTCGATAAGAAACCAGGTGAGTTAAGAAAGACTTTGCTTAGACCTCAAATTTCGATAAGGCAATAAAAAGGAAACACTATTTGATACCTACAGGCCAAGACATGATACCGTGTTTTGATGGTAATCTGTATATGAGTGCCAGAGTGATATATTCCGAGATAAACTCCCTTAGATAAAAATGTTCAGATTTGTGTTGATTCAACACACATTATATGCGCTTTAACAGTTATAAATTTCAAAAATCTGCCATAGAATGGGATTTTTTATAAGCACTTCGAGTCCTAGGTACCTCCAATCGAATACATGTATCATTACAGAAATACTTTAATTGAGGGAATTTACATTTCATCAGCTCAAGCAATGTTGAACAGAATCTTAAGAGAAAATTACCAATAATTAACGGCTGCTTCTACACTCAAAAAAGACAAATGCGAGGACAAATGTAAGAGAACATAAGAAATTTTCTCGTAGGAAAATGAAAACGTATTTTGATGAAGTATCAAAAGATCTACCTAAGCTACCAAATAATCATTGTTTTAGTTAAAGAAGTAAGAACAGGGAATCCAGGAAAAAATATTGCTGAACACGAAAAGCTAAGACTATGTATCGTTGAAACTATTTCAGGTGAGATTAAACGAAATAGAAAAGATCTTTGAGCCTCTCTAACCTACCTCCACAGATCTACCGGATGTACTTCCTAGACCTAATCCTTCTCTCTTTCCTACATTACACGTTCCCTTTGAAACAAAGGGTACTGACAAAATTATGTCCCTGACCCAATTAAATACCTAATACATCAAATATTATTCCGAAATGATCAAAATGTACAAATAACGTCCAGGTAGACACAAGGATTTTGAACGTGTATTAGAATTAACGTCAACTGAGTTTGTTTCTTAAAAGAAAAGGGAAGATGTAGTATATTTAAGTTCAGGAATACAATAAATAACCTAGTAATTAGCTCACATATAGAACCGAAGGTGAAAATTCTTGTTTTAATGTATAGTAAAGGTTCTTGGCTTTAGTTGGTAAACTGTTGTCAACTACAAAGCTGTGTATACTCGGTTGCGGACTAATATCAGTTATTTATGAGTCTGAAAGCATCACCTCAATAATAATTGGCCAAAAAGTGGGAAAAATAAATCAAGCAAGCTGTAGCCTCGCGAAAATGTTTTGCGTTCTAATTTAAATCATTTGATATAAATGTACCAAGTGGGCCTTGGTTTGTGTTACGTCACGTGTATAATTAAAGTGTGTTGTACAGAAAAATCAAATTTAGAAGCGGTAACTAAAATTAAAATAATCTGAACACAGTTACGACTAAGTGTAGGGGTGTACTAAAAATAGAATATGTGGGCATTTGCCGCTACAGCCGACGTGCGCTAACGTGCGCTCGCACTCATTGGCGTTAAAGCGGTGACAACGCTGGCTTGAGGTTATGCGGTATGGTATAATAACAAGTATACTGCTCCCAAAATAAATTCAAGACTAATTTACATCGCGTATTTTTTTTCTAATTTAATTTGGTGCGGGCAACGCATGACTTGGACTAAACCATTTTTCGCCGCTCGCTATTAAAAATAATTCTCGTGGCCGACCACAAAGACAATTGAATACTTAAGTGCTTCTGAATAAAGCGAAAGCTTTCATTATACGTCACATTAGGAGCAAATGCGACACGTAGCGACATTTTTGACAAGGACAAGCAGGCACAATAGGAATTAGAATATATAAACAACTTGTTCACAATGAGATTCAGAAAAATGTGCGTTAATAAGTTTCCTTGTTGCTTTCAGGCGCTTCAACTCTACTTACCAATGACTCTAAAGGCATCCAAGTCATTCCCATTTTGTCGAATCAACAGGTAAGTGAAAACAGAAACACTCGGCAAGTTAATCACATTTATCACATCAACCAAAGGTTAAACAAGAAAAAACGCGTGGTTGCACTTTTGCACGGGCACTCGAAGTTTGAAAAATTCGGAGCGCGCATTCCCAGCGTGTGACAGTGATTGCGGCCGCGGCAATTGTCAATTAAACGCGGCTAATATTCCAAGTAGGAATTTTCGTATAGTGGCGAGATCGTATGAGTCTATATTTACACTTCCCACCCTCACACAGCGCCGGTTCAATCGCAGTTTGCAGAAATAGCTAAATACTCGTTTGGTGTGAGGTCGCGTATGTTCACTGCTTGGAACGAACTTCTCTCTGCAGTGCATCCAGGCGGTGGGTATGGATGGTGATCGCAAACATTGGGGCAACACAGATGTATCGACGTCGAATCCCACCAGAAAACAGAATTCGATACTATCGGTTTATATCGCTTAAACAAACACCTATGGTATTCGATGTCGATACATCAGTTAAAGTTAAAAATAAAGAATACTCGACAAAACGGTTGTAGTTATAGTTTAAGGGTAAATAAGTAAGAACATGCGGCATGCACTTTTCAATTTATAAAGCAAACTATTTTTTAAATTTTATTAAATGGAAGTTTTGATATAACCAGCGCGAAAGCTTCTTTCTAAAAATGGTTGACGCGCACTGGAGTCTGTTATCTCTTTGGTGGTTTGTGGCTTAGCGCACATCACCCCAGAAATAACATTCATACATATACCACTCAATTATAGAGCTCGTGGGTAATCCCAGTAACCGTATTTGATCTACCTTCCATTTTGAGAGTCGTATATAAAATAATATAATTCGGTCTTCGGACCAACATAGTTAAAAAAATAAAAGTGGGTTTTTGTAAATTAAAGACATTTTTGTGAAATGTTTGAGTGTGTGTGGTCTCATACCTTATATACGATGTTCTGCTAATACTTTCCTGCACAGCTGTAAATTGCATCAAAATAATAAAAAATATAGTAGTGTTTGTTGTTGTACAATGTGTGCGAGATGGAAAATGGCAAATGGAATTCAACGAGTGGATTATGTTTATACGAGATAAAAATAGAAACTGGATTTGTGTTTTTATGCTATTTGATTCATCTTTAAAAGTCTCAGTTTAAAAAATTATCGGCAGGATATTTGGTAGAAAAGAAGTGCAGCTTCTGCATTATTTAATTTCTTGAACCAGGTAGTGGACACTCTCATATTAGATAACCGTAAACGCTATTGCTGCAACCAACAATACACGATACTGTTATGGATACAACATTCATAAATGGCACTCTGTGCTGTGTGTGTGAAGCACGGCTAACGCATGCACGCGGGATTGCGTTTAAATCAAAGTATGTTCAAATCAAGTTGATGTCAAGCTTTGATATCTAGCAAAAAATTGTCGCAAGTTCCCAACGTACCTACTTATAGGATATTTTAATATGTTATAATTATTATTATTTTGCAACCTGTTAACCTTTTTGGTAGCATTTTTGTGTTAAAAGTTATATGTAGTATATTGTGACATTGAAGTTGAATACGAAGAAGGTAAGACATTTTGCTTTAATTTTGTACCTTGAAAAGTGTTAAAATTGTTAGTTTCGAAAATGCCGAAGGTATCACACAGAAAAATTGTGCGGTAAAGAACTTTAGTAATAAATATTTAACAAACTCAAATATCACATTTCACCACTTCCCAAGAGAAGATGCCATGTGTGAAGAACAGGTAAAACGGACAAACAATTTGGACGTGCAGTCTCGCAGCCTTACAACCATTCGAGTATCATTTGTGGTATGTGAAGAATACTTTCTAGCTAATTGCTTTTAAAGCACAAAATGAACTAAATAGAAGAGTAGTTCCCACACTATAAATAATAAACAATGGTGCAAGATAAACATTGTTTTTGAATTTTATTTCTAGTAATTACATTTACAACAATTCAAATAATTCGCAGTTTTTTAAAACCTCGCATTTCCTTTGCCACTATTTTACACGGAAAGAAGAAAACAACCCTATTAGTTATTATTTAAAGTAAACCTTTCTGACTTAACTTTTTATGAAGTACACAATTGCGTACAAAGTCAGCATAATATAAAAAAGTTCAGTTAGACATGCTTACATAAATTAAAAAGATTGTTGTCGTAATTTCCTGTAAAATAGTGGGCAAAGTAGATACCAGGTTTTAAAATTAAGACAAGAAATAAACGTCAAAATAAATGACATTTGTATGACTTGGAGTTTCTGATTTATCGGCTACACCTGCTGATCGTTTCATTAAAGTAGTTCACATACACATTCACAGATGGCGCTGTAACTCTTTCCACAAAATTTATCAACACTGGCCATTCTTGTTTACTGATATTCTTTGTCCTGAACTCACCTCCTATGATCAATCTACTTTCACGAAACAAGCCTTTTATTTATATACAAGATTTCTCGCTTTTTTCTTTTAAATAGTAAGAGATATACATTGCACAGTACTTTGAACACATTAACATTCTTATTAGAAAGCTCACCTTGGGTCGAAGATGGTGCTTATTCGTTTACAGAGCCTCACTTTAGATAGGCSAGGTGGTGCTGCTGGCGCTGTGTAACTTAAAGGATTTAAACCGCAAAAAAGCACTTCAAAGGGTCAGWGGGTGTTGCGATGTATCGCGAAGTAAACATCGATGGCGTAACATCGATGTGTATTGGATCCAATGATCGATGTATTGGATATAATACATGGAGTTTTTGAAACATCGATATATCATTGCCATCCCTAGGTAACATAATTGATTAAAACACTTAAGTCATGTAGTTATCCAAATAATTAGTGCCGGCTCGAGACAATATCTACTGGGTCAGCAGTAAAAATTTTAGTCCACTCTAGTTCGTCAGTATTATTTATTTATAAATTAGAACACAAGTAGCCCAAAGTAGCCGATTTAAGAATCTGATATATACATACTTTTTAATAATCGAAAGGGCTTATTAGATTGTACACACTTTAATTTTCGCAACTATCAATACACTTTTGTACACTGCGATATTTCTTGCCAAATGCTTTCAAATCAACTAGCTATCGAACGGTAATAATCATAATCAAACCTATAATATGTAGTAAAATAATCAATGCAAAAAGAACAGAATATTTTTATTAAAAAGCTAAATACTATTCCATGAACATAACAAATGGTAATTGAAAATATTTTTCTGGGGTGGGAAAAAAACAAAGGTGCAAAAGAATACTAGGGTGTCCCATAAGTTCGTGGCCACTTGAAGATAAAATTATCAAAAATAAATTTCATTATGACGTTTAACTCAAATTGATTAATGTTTGATATTATTTTGTAGTATTATTTCTTTTAAAATGATTTATTGGTTTTTGTAATAGAGATTAAAAAAATTGTATTTAAAGTCACAAATGACACACTAGAAATTTGCGATTCTCGTAGTTTTGCGTCACTATTGGAAGAAAGAGCTGAGTGCAAGGTGTGCAGCGGCCAAAATTTGCGATGTGGAAGGCGGGCGAATGGTCAGCAAGAGCGCAGTGGTCAATTGGTTCAAGCGCTTTAACAACGGCGAAACCAGCCTTGCAGATCAGCCCAGGTCAGGCCGCCCATCGACCATGAACAATGAGGCCCTGCGCGAGCTGGTAGAGCAGCAACCACCAAAGAAGTACCCGCAGCGTTGATTGACGTATTCTTCCAAGAATATACGTTAATCAACGCCCGCAGATTGTGGGCAGAGCTCGGCCCTTCCGAGTCCAGCATGGATCGCCACCTCCACCAAATCGGGCTCGTGAACAGGCGCTGGCGAGAAGTTCTACACGAATTGACGTTGGCTCAGCAGCAACGTCGCGATGTCATCTGCTCGAAAATCCCACGGGAGCTRCCCGGAAGATCTTTCTCATCCTGCAWATAGCCCTGATCTTGCGCCACGCGACTATCACCCGTTTCGGTCTATGGCTCACTTTCTCCGMGGCAGGACCTTCGATACTCTKGAGGATGTCGAAAGAAGGTGTCGAGAGTGTTTCGCCTCCAAACCGGCTGAGTGGTATCGCCGTGGAATCGAACAATTTGCACAAAGATGAACGAAAGCAGTAGAAAACAATGACATTTACTTTAAAAAATAACTGTTTAATTTTATGTTACAATAAAATAAAATTTTTGTCGCAAATGGCCACAAACTTATGGGACACCATAATAACTTAATTGGAAGTTAAAAACGGTTGTGGATTGGTGTGTAGTCTTCTTCTTTTAGTGCCATGTAAAATTCAATCGTAAGCAACCAACCTCTCGCATACGTCTGTGTTATTGTTTTTTCAGATTTGTCTACAGCGGTACGGGACCTACAGTTTGTCACTCATTTCGAACGGCTATACTATAGGCAGCGGTTGTATTTTTCGTTGTTGTCAGCACCGGGGATGGAATCTGAGACCTTCGGCAAAGTAGGCGAGCACGCTAACTACTACACCGCGACCACTGTTCTGAGTAACTTCACTCAAAAGCGCCAATCCTACAACAAAAGAATTGTCAGGTCAAGCAATTTAACCTGTTCTAATAGTCTGTATTTTTTTTCTTCCAATGCCTATATCATGGGTTTTGCATGTTTTAAAAGTAGCCCAAAGCAGCGACTTGCGTCTTCGGTTAATTTTTATATCGCCGTAAGTAAAAAGATAGTCCAATTGGCTAACTTGCCGCAGAGTCGATCTATATCGACCTCTATTAAGCGTTAACCATTATTAAGCGATTATACTTACTTTATTTTCCTCCTAAGCGTAATTCTTCCATGATTTCAAATGACGTAGGAAATTCGGATAGTTTTGCATGGTTTGATTATACAGGGCTTCTATAAATGATTCATGCAACGCGGGGGGCGCTGATTTCTGAATTCTTTGTGCCGCCCTTTTGCAACTGCTGCCAAGCTACAATATGCACGGCAATAGTACTGAAGGTTGGAAATCAATGTCACCCCACAGCTCCGAAATGTGAGCTTTCTGCAACCTTAAAGTTAATTATCCCACAAAACACTACAGAATATGGTGAAAATACACACTCCCAGGCGTTTTCTTATATTAAAATATATCAAATTAATAATTCAAAAATCGACAGATAACAAGTATACGTTATTTTCCTGAGAGGCGGCAAATTTATTTAATTGATAAATTCCATAAGCTCGCTGGATGCATGAATCATTTATAGATACCCTGTAGAATTAAAATATGGCTACAATGTTTTATATCTCTTTATTCTGTTTTTAATTAAAAAAAACTAACATTCATTTCAAATTCTGACATTGTCATTCAAATCACATATCCGCTTACTTATAAAAAGTAATGGCAAAAATGTAAATCACAAACACAACATTTCTTCCCCCTTCGCAGTGTTCCTATGATCATGTTGGACAGGTACTTGTTGTGTGCCCTTAGCTCGGACAGAACCTTTGCGGTGGTCTACTAACTCGTGAAGTTCTTCGTGGCACGTTCGACGTTTCCGCGTTCCTACGAGCAGATTCGTCTTGAGCTGGTGGTGCACAAAACACTTGCCCTCCTGGTGCATTTTGGGGCACTGTGACCGGCGGAAACATACTATTGGCTGATGGGGGGCTGTCAGATGCTTGTAGATCGACTCTGTCTGTTACCGTGGTTGTTTGTGGGACTTGTACATCTGAAGCGGGCAAACTAGCTCGGGTTACTGGTGTGGTAGATGGTAAAACTTGAGTATGGATATATGCAGCGCTCGGGATTTGCATATGGGTATCTGGAGCGGATCAACATTTACTATAAACATGTGCACGTTTATGGGGCATTGTATTCTCTCGATGAGAATTTCTTGGTAAATTGCCACAGAAAGGATTCGTTGTCTTCGTGTCTTCAGATTTGGTCGATATGTCTCTTGAAGCGTTTCCCGAAAAAGTCAATTTCATAGTGAAGGTCACCTAGGCGTGAAACTATAGTGCCGGGAATGCACTTCTTCATCCCTGGATTCCCTGAAAGGAAGTAAACTGGTTGAGCCTGATGGAACATAAAATTATGATTCGAAATTGGCTTGCTGTTTTTCTGTAATCCTTGTATACAGGTTTTCAGGCTTGAGTAGATCGAMACGAGTGCGTAGAGGATGACCCAGGAATAACTGTGCTGGGAATTGTCGAGTGGTGGAGTGTGGTGCTTTTCGGTATTGTCGAAGAAACTCGTTCAAGTTGTGTTGCAAGGAGCCGAGTGTCGTAGACATTATCTTCAGGTGGTCTTTTATTGTTTGTACGCTTCTTTCCGCTTGACCATTAGTCGAAGGGTGGTAAGAAGCCGTGAATTTGTGATACTTCACCCCTATGTGTCGTAAAAATTCTTTGAATTCGGTAGAGGAAAACTGACTACCGTTATCAGAGACGATAGTCACGGGAACTCCGTAAGCTGCGAATAATTCATTCAGGATCGCAATTGTGACCGTCGCTGTTGCAATGTTGGTGATTTTGACTTCGAGCCATTTACTATAAGCGTCTGAGACTATGAGCAACATTTTACCAGTAAAAGGTCCTGCGTAATCAATGTGCACGCGCTCCCATGGTCCATGCGGATACGCTCAATGGTGGTCACGAAATTTCGGTGGTGTGTGTGCATGTTTTGCGCAGTCTTTACAATATCTGGCGAGGCGTTCGATGTCAGCGTCAATTCCAGACCAATATACAGAGGAACGTGCCATGCCTTTCATTTTTACCATGCCTAAATGTGTAACATGTAGGTCGTTGAGGACCGCTTGGCGAAGTTTCAGCGGGACGGTCACTCTTTGTTCAAAGATCAAGCAGTTTGCAACGATTTTATACTCCGATTCGGGTGCTTTATATCCTGCACGTACTAGGCCCTGTCCCTATTCTAGTAACCGCAAAATCTGTCCAAGATGAGGGTCTCTTGCTGTTTCTCGAGCGATATTATCCGCACGAATTGGGAGTTGGTTAACTTGTCTTATAATAAAATGGTCGAATTCATCAAATTCTTCCTTTTTTCTTGACAAATACTGTTCACTGGTGATGGTAATGGTCCACGGGAGCAATAGTCGGCATTGGCGTTGAAATTTGTTGGTTTAAACATAATGTCGTAATGGAAATGCGCAAGGTAGTCAGCATAGTTTGCCATTCGACTTGATGCAGAGTACGGGAAGTGATTTCTCAGGGTGCAGAATCTGCGAAAGAGGTTTGTTATCGGTACATAATGTGAAATGTCAAGCGTACAAATAGTAAAAAATTTTTTGGACCGTCAGTGCCTCTTTGTCTATTTGGGGATATTTTTGCTCAGTTGAAGTCATGGTCCGGCTTGCATAGGCGACGGGACGCTATCGCCCATCCTTGAGTTTGTGTGATAAGACAGCACCAAGGCCCGTTTTACTGGCATCCGTTTCCAAGGTCAAAGGGAGTGATGGGTCGTATGGCATAAGGATCTGTGGGGAGATGAGTGCGTTTTTGATGTCCTCGTACGCTTTCTCGGCCTCTGGCGTCCATTCGAAGGAGTCTTTGATTAGTTTATTACGCAGAGGTCGAATTCTGGTTGCCAAGTCCGGCATGAAGCAACTGTAATAGGTTGCCTTGCCTATAAAAAGCTGCATTTCCTCTGGGGAAGTTAGTTTGGGAGCATCACGAATAGCTTGGATGTGTTTGTCTGATTTATGAATATCTCGGCCATCAATTTTATGTCCCAGAAATTCGATTGAAGTTCTTCCAAAAACACATTTTTCTCGGTTGAGTCGAAGCCCGTGTGACTTGATTCGTTCCAGGGTGAGATCGGTGATTTCTAGGAGTTTCTCAAAATTCTCTGTGTAAACGATCACATCAGAGAAATTCCTAACATTTGGGAGATTTTGTAACACAATCTCTATGCGTCGCTGCCAAATCGCGGGAATGTTTGCTGCACCATAGACTGCACGCGTAGGTCGAATTAATCCATGGGTGTTAAGTCAGGGCTTCGCTGAATCCTTCATCAATTGTCAGATGTGAATAGGCATCTGTAATGTCCAAATGGCAGAAGAATTTGGCTCCTTTCATCTGGTTAAAATATGTTCAGTCTTTGGGATTGGATATTCGTCGATTATCATACGAGGATTTAGTGTTGCCTTGTAATTGGCCGTAATGCGCAGCTTCCCGTTCTTCTTTACAACCACATGTGTTGTTGACGCCCACTTTGAATAATTTACCTACTTATAATGTCCTGACGCGATCTTTAAATCTATTTCTTTGGCGTATGTGTCACGTAGGGCCAATGGAATATCTGGAATGGAGAAGACCGGCGTTGCACCAGGTTTCAGGTGAAGTGTTGCAGGTGGGCCCTTTAATTCTCCGGCTGTATCACTAAAAACATCTTCATGTTTAGCTAGAAGGAGCTTCAGTCGATTTAGTTGGTCGGGAATGAGACAAGTAGTTGTGATTTCTATTGCATGAATTGGTTCAGGTTTGAAAAATTCCTGGTTCGACTGAGAAACCAAGCTGCCAAATGTAATTTCACAAACCCAGAAGAACATCTTATAGATCAAATAGTGGAAAAGTGCACATCAGTCGAACTTAGAAAAAAGATTTTGTTGGTAGGAGATAGTATTAACTTACATATTATTATTTCTGAAGCTAATGCCTTAGAAGCTGTTAATAGGCAGCTGGAGGGCTTCGTTGACCAAAAACAAAAAAGTTTAGAATTAAATCATGTATCACGAGATAATCGCAGCAGGGAATGTTGCCGTTGTGGCGGAAATCATACCTCAAACTTTCCTAAATGTCCAGCTAAGTTAAAAACTTGCAGTAAATGCGGATATAAAGGACACTATCAGAAGTACTGTCGTACGAACCCCCGTAATAGACATCGCAGCTATGACACCTTAGATGGAGCTAGGGACAAGCGTTCCCAAAGTGCTAGCTACCAAAAAGCGCGAAAAATTACAAGCAATTCATCGAGGAGCACACCAGATGAAGAAATAGATAACATGGATGAAGAGAAAATTGATTACGTTTTCCATATCGATAACGAAACAGTTATAACATGTAATCTTGGAGGAATTCCAGTAGATATGCTCATTGACTCCGGGAGCAACTGTAACATATTAGACGACGGAACATGGTCCTGCCTAAAGAGACAAAATATCAAAGTATGTGAACAAGTAAAGAATCCAAGTAAACTTCTTTTTGCTTATGGAAGTAAAATACCACTAAATATATTGGGTTCGTTTAAAGCAGAAATTTCTGTTGAGGGAAATAGCGAGATAGCCACAATATATGTGATAAAGAATGGGTCGAGATGTCTTCTTGGAAAAACTACCGCAATTGTACTGGACGTTCTCAAAATCGGATTAGGAATCAATTACATAGGACCGTTTCCAAAAATCAAGGGCGTGTTGGTGGATATTCCGATCGATAAGTCAATTACCCCTGTAAGCCAGCCATATAGAAGAATTCCAATACCACTGGAGTCCAAGGTCACTGAGAAACTGCAAGAACTAGTTGCAGCGGATATTATTGAAGTTGTTAACGGGCACGCCGGATGGGTATCTCCCATAGTTCCAGTTCTAAAGGGCAATGGGAAAGTTCGTATTTGCTTAGATATGAGACGCGCAAACGAGGCCATCATGCGTGAGAACCACCCTCTACCTACTATGGACACCCTACTTCCACATTTCAGAAAAGCGAATATTTTCTCGAGGCTCGATATAAAAAACGCATTTCACCAGATAGAAATTTCCGAATCATCCAGATATATAACAACCTTTATTACCAATAAGGGTTTGTTTAGATACAAACGACTCATGTTCGGAATATCATGTGCTCCGGAGATTTTCCAGAAGACATTAGAACGAATTCTGCAACAGTGTGAAGGAACAATTAACTTCATAGATGACATACTCGTTTACGGAAGAAACCTCGAGGAACACAATCAGAGACTTGAAAAAACACTTCATGTACTGGAAAGCAACAACGTTTTCCTAAACAGAGATCAATGCATCTACAGAATAAACAAAATTGAGTTTTTAGGACACGAACTTTCTGCTCAGGGCATCAAGCCACTGGAAAGTCACGTTAAGGTTATACAGAATTTCGAAGCTCCAAGAACCGTCGATAAAATCCAAAGCTTTCTGGGTTTGGTTAACTTCCTGGGTAAATGGATCGCTAACCTTGCAACTTTAACTGAACCTATCAGGGAAATTCTTCGATTGAAGTTGGGTAAACATGCTAACATAGAAAAGTTCTGGAAGGATAAACAAAACCAGGCATTTTTTAAATTGAAAGAAGCTTTACTGAAGATTGAAACCCTAGGTTACTATGATCCAAAGGACAAGACACAGGTAATCGCTGATGCTAGCCCGGTGGGCCTAGGAGCGGTTTTGCTGCAATACGATCATTTTGGCCCTAGAGTAATTGCATATGGGAATAAGAGTCTAAGTGACTGCGAAAAACGTTACTGCCAAACGGAGAAAGAGGCTTTGGCTTTAGTTTGGTCGGTAGAGCACTTCAAAATTTATCTGTATGGGAAACGATTTGAGTTGATCACAGACCACAAACCGTCATTTGACTTTAAAGTCGTTTACAAACCCGGAAAATCCAACATCGCTGATCCTATATCTAGACTTTGTAAGATAGACGGCAGCACTCCTTACAACAACGAGGACTATGTACAACAAATAGTAGAATACGCAAGACCAAAAGCCGTTACTTTGTCGGAGATTAATGAACACTCGWCAACGGATAGTGATATTCAAAATGTTAAACAAGGAGTGTTTCAAAACATTTGGAATKACACAGTACTAAATTTTAAGGTWTTTCAAGCAGAGWTGTGTTTTTATAAAAATATACTACTCWGAGGTAACAAGTTGGTGATTTCAAGGAAACTAAGACACGTAGTACTAAAGGCAGTACATGAAGGACATCCAGGAATTGTGGCAATGAAACATAGGTTGCGTACTAAGGTTTGGTGGCCTAAAATTGATCACGATGCAGAGGAGCTGGTGAGAAAGTGCAATGGGTGCACTTTAGTCTCTGCTCCAAGTGTACCCGAGCCCATGAAGAGAAGGGAACTCCCACTAGCTCCTTGGATTGATGTGGCCATAGATTTCATGGGCCCGTTGCCTAGTGGAGATTACTTATTCGTGATGGTCGATTACTTTAGCAGATATAAGGAAGTAAAAATAATGCGAAATATAACTGCGGCAAACACAATACGAATAATGGAAGAAATATTTTCAAGACTGGGCTATCCAGTTTCAATAACCGCCGATAATGGAAGGCAATTTACGTCGGAAGAATTTAAAGCATTTTGCGAAGAGCGAGGAATAACCATCTTCCATTCGGTTCCATACTGGCCCCAACAGAACGGAGAAGTAGAGAGGCAGAATAAAGATATTCTGAAAAGACTTCGAATAAGCCAGGCAGCTAAAACAAACTGGAGACAAGAGTTGGTGGAATACCTAATCATGTATAATAGCACACCACATACAACCACAGGCAAAACGCCATCAGAGCTGTTTTTTCGTAGGCAATTTCGCGATAAAATTCCTACTCTATGTATACCGGGGCAGTTATTTAGCGATGAAGAAGTTAGGGATAAAGACAGAACACAAAAAGAAAAAGGGAAACAGTATAGTGATAGAAAAAGGAAAGCTAGAGAAAGTGACATACAAATCGGTGACAAAGTGTACGTAAAAAATATGACTAAAGATAATAAAATAACCCCGACATTTGATTCTACACCACATGAAGTTGTTGCAAAATATAAGGGGGACGTACAAGTGAAAGATATCACATCAGGACAGGAACGCAGGCGAAATATCATACACTTGAAAAAAATTGGGAACGAATGGAAAGTAACAACCAGTGAAAACAGAGACGAGTAAAATGAGAAGTTTATGGAGTTTGTCGTAGTTTAGTGTAGGGGGTTAGTAGGGTTAATTAAAGTATGTGCAGAATAACATGATACAATCTTTGGAAATAGTTTAGTTCTTAATTTATAATTTATAAATATTTAAATGTTGTGAAAGGAAGGGATGTAGGATGTAGAATAAAATATAGTTATATTATAAGGAAGGCGGTCGGATAGTGTAAGGAGATTGTCAGTTTTGTTTGTACGACGACAGATGTCAATAAGAATTATGATATGTAAATGATAGATTAATGTACAAACACTGATAATAAACGGACGTGTTACTGCAGAGAGTGTTTTAGTGGATTTCCCCTTTTCGACATTTACAGCAGGACACTACAGTATTCATTCACAGAAAATGCAGGGGGTTTTACGAATGTATGGACCTGGGCGCCGCTTACATCCGCTGCTGGAAGGGCGTTTGTTGCCGCTGTTTGGATCGTTCTGATTATCAAACTTGAGAAGGCCTCTAAGAGTCCGGGGGTATATCACTCATTGCGTCTTTGTGTTGCGGGTTCACTTACCCTAGTTCTGACACCACTTTTTGTATCTCTTTATTCTGTTTTTAATAAAAAAAACTAACATTAAAATCACATATGCGCTTACTTATAAAAAATAATGGCAAAAATGTAAATCACAAACACAACACAATGTACTTGTCTAAATTAACCCTCAAAATCCGACGATTAGAAAGGCCGATTTTATTAACTTTAATAAAATTAAATTATGAACTAATTTAAATAAATCCTCAAGTCCATTTTATGCTGTCTGTTGGGCCAAGCACTATTGAGTCTGGTTTTTAGCCTCAGAATTCGATATGCGCGCAGGGTTGCGTCTTTGTTCATTTCATGAGAAAATGATGCTTTTTTTTGTCTTACGATGCTGTCTGTTGACTTAGCGCTTAGGCTTAGAGGCTTAGACCATACAAACCTACACGGCGCACGGCGCAGTCACGCTGTACGCCGTGTTGTCGAGTGGGCAAGTTTTTCTGGATGACCCGTACAAATATGAGTTTAACTAATGTTTGCTTTTCTTAGCCAAACTAGTTTATTCTGAGTATAATTCTTACTGGGTCATATCTATACGTATATGATTCTTTAATATATAAAATGAAAAGTAGAGCTTCGACCAACTTCTTCAATCAACAATTACGTTGGTGATGTTTCAAGATTTTTATGTCAAGCTGTGCCATTGTGATCGGAAATACTGAGGATTCATCCTTGTCTTCATAAAGATTTGATACATATGTTCACCAGTTACCTCCTTCTAAACTTCCTCTAATACCTAAATTATTAAACTGAAAAAATATTATTTTGTTAGGTCATTATTAAACTTCTTATTTTTTTGCACAACAATCCTGACTTACTTGACCTTATTGTCTGAGATACTATAACGGTATTATTATTTTCAGGTTTAATAAATTCCTTTGACAGAATGAGAAATAGAGATCTTTTCGGATACTAATGCGACGTTACTTATTAATAATAAGACAAATCAAAGATATAGTTAAATCTATCTAAATCTAAAAACTATTGCCCGATTTGATCGGAAATCGAACCTCATCAAAGCCCTATTCAGTTTCGATATAAAAGCGGGATATGTACATTAAGGTTTTTTATTTGTTCATTTATACAGCCACCGAACCACATCCAGCTTTTGTTCGATTCCTGGTCATAAAGCTGGCAATACTTTTTCAGACATTTTATATATTGGCGTGCTAACCCAATTAATTTGTAATCAGTTGTTGGTTGCCAGAATCTGGCCACCGTAGCATAAATCCGCTTTGAAGCTCGAAAATACCGAGCGACGAGCGATTCAGCTCCAAAAGCAAGCAGTAAAACCTTGATGCATATATGCCGGTTTGATTTCGAATCTGAGTAGGGTTTTGGTCTTGTAGATGGCATCACATTTGAACGGCATTCAAAAGACCCCTATTACCATATTAACAATCTTTTAGATTTGTTATAAATACATCCAGACAGTGCCAGTTTCTCCTGTAAAGCAATGAAGCAGTTGCGCAACCAGTGAAAGCGGCATAAGGATTCTTTTTGTTTTTAAAACAAGAAGTAGTAATTTGATTACACTTTTTAATATATAGGTTCTCTTTTCTGCCTTTACCTATAATTCATCAGTGGTTGAATTTTGAACTACATTCCAACGCAGCGCGTGGTGCTCCAAAGTCCCGCATGCAAAACCACATAAATCGTTTCAGATCGCAGGAATGTACTTACAGTTTAAATGCTGGCGCGCTTAAGGAACGTTGGAGCAATATTTGCGTTCGCTCCATCTTTATAAGCCCCGACTTTTACCTGTTATAATATGATGAAAATATCCCTAAATGTAACTAAAAATAAAAAAAAATGTGAGGTCGACGGAAGAAAAATTAAAAAAATATGTAGTTTTTAATTAATTTATTTGACGAGCGATAATAAGTTGTAGATTTCTAATTGTTTAGTGCAAGTCTAAATTTTTTGCGAACGCAGCGGATGTGTGCAATTTGTTAATTTTATAACTGTTGGTACTACACTTTCTTCCATAAGCCGTCAACTGCACCAGATAATAATCATATTTGATTAGTAAGACTTAAAATAACAAGCTGCGAAAAAAAGTATACTTTTAACAAGTAAAAAGTTTGTTGGATGTACAGGAAACCATAACGGCTGTTGCAGCTAATAACTTTTGTGTTTTCTCTGAACAATTAATAACAAGAACGTAACTTCTTCTTACAGGTGTCATAGTTATAGTGTATTTCCAATCTTTAGCTTTATTTCTAACACCGCGTGGCTGTGCCATAGCAAAGTTAATGCATAGGTTGGAATCATTTAATTTAAAAATAAACTATAAGGCTACCTTAATTTTGCAAGAAAAATACTTAAACTGGCATATCCCAATAAAGTAACCCCAGACGCGGACGTAGTAATTGAAAGAGTGAGGACTCGAGCTTATTCTTAATAAATAGAACAATGGCAACGGGGACAATGGGCAATCGACTTACGTGACATAATGGTTGCTCCAGCGGCACATATTGTATCAAGTATGATATTGTTTAATGACAATGACGATCTAGAACAAGGCCTAACGACAGGCTCATTGTCCGAAGCTTATCTTATTGTAGGACACAGTCAAGGGGTCTCTTTGTCGTACGTTTCCGTCCGTACTGTTATTAGTTTCTGGATATTATTGCGGATTCATTTCATAATTAATCTTATTCTTTCGGATCTGTGGTTCTAGCAATCCCTGCTTTGAAGGGTAAACTATAGTCGCAACGTCTTCTCACGTTATAAAACATAATAAGATTGCCAGGCACTATTTTGCTTGTTAATATCATTGGAAATAGCCTTCAGATAACCAAAAATCATTTAGTTGTCACTGTATATATAAACATAAATTTTTTGTTATCATATCATTTCTGTGATTTGATAATATTTCATAATGCATATTCCTGAAGCGAAGTTTTGCTTCGTTTTTTATGTATATACAGGTATTAAAAGTACAAAAAAAATAACTTTTACACTTTTTAACCGACAGTTTTTTTGAAACTTTATAATAGCAAGGACTTTGACATAAACTAGTGCTTCATACCTAAAGTAGGGTCGACCTTGTAGAAGGGGCAGGGAGTTGTTGTTCTTGAAAAAAAAATTGTGTTTGATATTTCCAAAAGCAAATTATTATTAATAAAAAGAATTTTTTTGGATTTAAATTTAAGTAGGTCATGGTTTATTATCAGCCACCTAGACAGAACTTCTTAATTTTAGCAAAAGTAGTCTAACCTAGCAGAACATATTTTTTGTTAATCTCTTTGAATATCACAATGGTTTAAAAAAAATTCTAAACATACATTTCTATTCATAAAATGGAAGTACATTTTAATGACTTACTACGGTGTAGATCCAAAAAAAATAAAATAAAAAAGTTCAGTTTTTTGAAAAATAAAATAATACTAGTCTTCTGCTTAGTTTGCTCTAGCACGTATCGAAACACAATTTCTCGATTTTCTCTAAGACGCCGCGTTCAAGCGACATGCAATGGAAGTACTTTTATGTGCAGACTTATTCCTATTCTCAAAACAATAATTTGTTTTATGATATATCGCATCCTTTGAGGAAAAAAATACACCCTACCCCTCCTACAATATGCCCCTGCTGTAGATATGAAGCCAAAATTGCAAGGTTTGAATAATAATTTTCTTTCAAAAAAAGTTAAAATGTGTTTCTCTTTCAACACCTTGTATATTGAAAGCACTGAATTCCGGCCTCACGTTTGTATAAAGGTTTCATCACAATTTCACTTCCGGAACATGCACCAGTATTTGGACATTGCATTTGTAAACACCCTGTATATTGCAAATAATAACAATAAAGCATCGTTTCCTTTATCATGTACTCGTTATAGTACGATCTACTGCCAAAGAAATAATTTGATATGTACGTACTTTATTTGGAGTAATTAAGGCTACCACCATACATTTATGTTTCTGGCCTAGAAATCTACGATACATGAGAAAGAGTAGCGGCTCGTGAACTTTGAATTTGACAGTGCTGCACACACGGGCAACAGCACAGAGCCAAAACAGAAGTTCAAGTTCAAAACGAAAGCCGAGGATGTTTTTTAACCGTAAGTAGTAATATTAATGTGGAATAAGATTTCTTAAAAAAGTAAATCGACTGATATTTTAGTTACTGTTGTTACAGAGATCTGGATAAAACCATCATTGGTCAATAAATTTATTTTTTTCTGTGACTGGAAAATGAAGGTTATTTGTTAAATTTGGGTTTAAAGGTGCAAACACACAAGCAAAGAAAAAACAAAAAAATATCAGATATTATTAATGCAGATAAGATAATGGAGGTGTACTCCAGAAACATCGGCGCTTGGCACCTAGGGCGCCGGTAAATGATCATTGCTTGAATCATACATTAAACATTAGTAACACAACGGCATAAAGAAACAAAAACTTGTCCGCTAATGTAAATTGGCGCTTGCTAACGTAATGCTTCCATGGAGCAAATCAGTAAAGTAAATCTTCAGCTGAAAATTGAATTACTAATGATTCGAAAGAAGTAACAGATTTTGGCTGAAGAGTATATGAGGCAATAGATAGCTTTAAAAAGTAACATATCTATTAGTATAGTCATCAGCACTGGCAACCCTGCGCCACCGGCTAAATCTTGGCAGCTCGGGTGGGTGTCCGTCACATGCAAGACATACTCTCGCAATAGTATAGTCAAGTAATCTTCTGTCGCACTTGTTCCACAGTATCGATGGCATACGCACCTGGGTGAGCTTACGTCATGATGGTCAACGAGAAACAATCACACAGACATCTCGTTTATTACCCAGACAATTAAATCTTTATAGCATGCGCGAGAAATTTTGTGACGACCACTAAGTCGCCATGTTGCTGTTTGTAAAGCAGTGAGTCTGCGCAGTAATTCACAAGTGTGACCGGGTAAATGGCAATTGGCGAGATGTATGGCAGGTCCTGTTGTTTGTTGTGACGTTGCCATGACGTTCCCACATAATCTTTACTACGCATGCGTCTGGTCCTACACGCGCGAGGATCATATATCACAACATCTTATCATGGCTTTAAACTTCTAGGTAACCCTGTATTTCTGTGAGCAACCATAGATGTATCTAATAAACAGATGGGCGATAGAAGCGTATATTTCATAAAGTAGATAGTGTGAACAGAGTAATATTGAAACATAAATTCCACCGTTATAATATGAACTTACAACGACCATTGTATGATAATGATTTTACAAATAGAGTAGCGTTTTGTATTAAAATAAATGATCAGTTATAATAATACTTTTAATAAAATTCTGTTTTCTGATGAAGCAACGCTTAAGATCAACGGGTCGGTCAAGAGACATAATATGCATGTTATGCAATCAAAAAATCCGCACTGGTTGAAGACTGCTGTTCACCAAAAGCGATGGTCGCCTAATATTTGGGGAGGAATCATTGGAAATTGCATTTTCGACCCT